>VXAL01007268.1:4472-73746 GCA_013399475.1 Chauna torquata | reverse complement strand
CTTGTCCCTTCGGTGGCCGGCGCGGTTGGGCACCCGTGAGACTTCGCGGGTGACCCGGAGGGAAGCGTCGTCTGTGGGCGAGTGGTGGGTTGGACGTGGCCCTTTGTGCTGGAGACTTGGGGATTTGGGGTGCTCCATGTCACGGCCACGATGACAGCCACGTGAAGGACGCTTGGGCCACGCTGTCTGGCAGCGGGGTCTCCTGGTGCCGGTTCCCCCTTCAGGGCAAGCTCTTGACGGGGTCTTGGCCTTTGGGCAGCTCGGCTTTGGAGTGCTGCTCCTTCCCGTGGCTCTGGCTTTCATCCCGCAGTTCTGTCGGGGCAAAGGCAGGCTGTTGTGGAGGGATTTGTAATGATGACAGCACTTGGCAAACAAGTCCCCGATGGCCAGCAGTGTGCCGTGCCTTGCCAGACGTCCATTGCTCACCCTGCAGGGAGTGGTGCCCTCCTTGCCTTGCTCTGGGGAGCAGAAAAAGAGCCCTGCAGCATCCTGGCTGTCCCCGATCCCCCATTCACTGACAGACCCTATCAAGGCAGTGTGTTTTCTGCAATCCCTGCAAAGGGAATTTGCCTGGACAGGCCGAACTGCTTCTGGCCTCTGAGTGCTCAAGGGCAGTGATTTCTGCAGACGACTCAGAGAACACTTGAGAGGGGTTGGATGTTGGTTGCCTTTTACGCTTCCCAGTGCAGGCTCCCTGGTGGTTTAACAAAGGATCATCCTGTGTAGCTCTGTTGTTCCCTTTGTTCTGCCACTGGCTGTGCCCTCTTTGGAGAGCTCTGATCCCTTGTGGTTCGATCAGAGATAGGGAGTGACTCATGGAGACATGTAGGGGGTTCATATTTTGGTGTCTGCGTTTCAGGAAACTCTAGAGCAAAGCTTCAGGAGGCGGGGTAGAGGTGAGCTGATTGCTCCTGAGAAGGCAGGTGAAAAAGAGATGTTTTCATCAGCGCAGAGGTTGTTTGCTGAATTAGCATCGTTGCAGACAAGCTGTATCTCCAGCAATGAGAGGTATTTCACATTCATTCAATCCATTAGGCCATAGCAGCAAATCAAACCCCATCATCTGCCTTCACCCTGGGAAACTCTAGGTGCAGGTACTGAAGATGTTAGGACAAAGAGCCAGACAACCCTGCCGTCTGCATCGCGGCTCTGCCTCGGGCTCCTGCTGACCTCCCTTCCTGGGAGGCAGAGCAGCTCCGCATACCGGTGCCAGCTTTGTGGGAGGCGAAGAGCGAGACCGCTGCGTTGCTCACCTCAGTCCCATTGATCAGCCCAGCTCCTGGTCGTGTCTCCATAGCAGGTGGATTTCCTGCCAGCTGTTAGGGTATCTGGAGCTGTGATGGGTTTCTCGCTCTGTGCCCGTGGGTAATTCCCACCTCCCTCTTGAAAAGGCTGGTTTGTTCCCCGTGAGCAGGTTCCTTGGGGAACGTTTCACTGAGTGGATAACATTTTGAACTTTTCTGTGTCTGCTCAATTTGTTAGCAGCTGGGTAACAAGTGGATTTTGGGATGTCTGGCTGCATGGTGGGTTTCTGGGGGTTTCCCTGTGAGTCTCTAGGTGGCTTGGCACCGTGCAGGCTGCTGGTCTCTGGAGCTGGTGTGTGGTGCCTGCACGAGGGCCATTTTCACTTGTCTGTGGGATTCCTGGACTGCCCGATGCCTGGGTGCTGCGTGACCGTGTGTTGGGGGTGCACCTGAGTACTGAGCAGGTCTCCGTGCTGCGAGCTGCGGCTGCCCGGGCGTTATGGTGTTGTGGAGACACAGGGAGAGAACTGAAGGCTTTGGTAAATGCCCAGACAGGAAGGTGATGTTCTGGGGTGAGATATAGCTGCCTCAGAGGCAAGCTAAGGTAGATTTTGTGCTCTGTGTGACCATGCAGGCTCCTTTCTTGTGTGTTGTGGTCAGCTCACTGCCTCTGATGTTTTTGTATTCCTTGGCCAATTGCAGCTTCATGGTGTGAAGTCTTTGTCCCAGCCTGGTGGGCCCTGATTTCCACAGCAGGGACTTCATGAGGAGCCTGTTGGAGGGTGGGTTGTGACATGGCATGAGAAAGACCTTCTGTGAAGAAATGGGGTGGAGGGAGACCATGCCAGGACGGTTCCTCCCCAGCTGCTCTTGGTTGGTGCAAGGGGACCTCCGCACAGTCCAGACCCCATTCTCCACTCTTGTAGACAAACCTCCTCCAAGAAAGTTTGCTTGGTATGTTTGCTTCAACGGAAAAGACAAACAAACGAGCAGACAAAAAAAACCCCACCACCTTATCCGAGTGTTCCTGCCTGCCCCTTGTACGCAGCGGTGGTATTTTTAGGCAGTGGCACAGCAGCCAGGATTGCAGGTGGCCCGTGGGCTGATGCCTGGGGCGCTGCTGGCACGCTTGCCGCTGGAGCTCCCGCTCGGAGCACGGGGACCCACGAGGAGCTCCTCGCCCCGGTGCGGCCGGGCAGCGGCCGTCCCGCGGGGCTGGCCGCCTCTGGGTGCAAAGCGGGGCCGCAGGCAGGCCGGTCTCCCGCTCCCATGGCGTGGGGAGGCTGGAGCGATGCTGCGGCGAGGTGCTTCACCTGTGGTCGTTGCCTGGCTTCCCGCAAGTGCACGCGTTGCTGCTCTGGCTGCAGGGAGCTGGCTGAGGCGAGCAGCCTGCGGCGCGCAGCAATTACACCGGCGCGCCTTCTGCCTCTCCGCAGAAGGAACAGGAAAGACCTTGAGATCATCCAGGAGGCTGCGCGGGCTGCGGGGGTTTGACAAGCACAGGGTTACGCTGGCTTGCAAGCAGGAGTCAAACTGGCCTAGTATTTCCAGGGATTTCCCCTTTGCGGTATTACAGGCTTGCCAGCAATTCTTCATTTTGAAAACACACCCTACAGGGCTGTGTTAGGGTAATGCTGATGCCTACTCTTCCCAAGGCGCTTTGAAATTCATGAATAGGACTTCCCGACCCTGAGACAGGCAAAGCTCTTTCTAAAGCGCAGGGGTGTGCCACTGCGCACGGCTGGACCACTGGCAGCGTGCAGCTCCACGTCCCGTTCCCCCTTTCCCTCTTGACTGGCTCCCCGCTTTGTTTCACGCGGTTTCACATTTTGCAGAGCGTAGCCAAACGTCTGACCTCTCGGTCCCTCTCTCTTTGGAGCATCCTTCTGGACCCTGGTCTGCACAAGGGTTTCTCTCCGGTCCGGAGGGTTGCTGCGCTCCTTATTTCTGCGCCAGGAAGCACGGACATTCCCAGCTGCAGAGAGGTGGTCTTCCGCACCGGTGTCTGCACTGCGTCTCTCCCTCTGTGGGACAAAGTCGCTGAGGAAAATGATAAGGAGGACAAAGCACCAGAAATCCACAGCGCCTGTGGTCTTTTGATTACTGGCTTTGAGGCTAAGTCCATGGAAGCTGATTAGATAGCTCCCAGGAAAGCAGGAGAGGCCGAACTCCATCTTGTTCTTCCCCCCACAGCCCTGGGAGCTGTGCTTGAGCAGGGCAGGAGGCAGCGCCGAGGGAGAGGTCCTCCCAGGAAAGGGAGGCGAGCCAAGGCCGTCGGGTCGGAGTTACACTGGTGAAAGCAAACATGAGATCAGCCTCCTGGCTGCCGCTTGTGCTCGGAGCGGAGCAGTGACAGTCAGAAAAAAGGTGCAGGCAGGAGTCGTATACTGGGCCTACTCCCGAGAGCAGAAATTAGGCAATCCTTGCTCTGCACATACCGTGACTTTAACTCTCCTTGCTGCGTGTCAGTGCAGAGGGCTGAAGTCCTCCCTGGGGGACTCAGAGAGCTGCGGGTGCCATCACAGCCTTTCCAGGAACCACAGGCAGGGGGCATGGGTAGCGGTTGTAGACGAGCACCTTTTTCTCAGACCTTGCCCTTGCCGTGGGCTGGCGTGTGGACTGATGCAGCGGGTGAACGAGAGCGTGTGCAAGCTTGGGACTGGGGTGGCAGGTCTCCCCTGAAGCTGCCTGTCCTGCTCCAGCCTCGCCCGGGGCTGCTGTGGCCAGGGAGCGCTCGCAGGGAGCATGTTTGTCTGTCCACCCAGAGGACCCTTGAGCTGGTGCTTCTCACGAGTCAAACCTTGGAAGACATAAAACCTTAGAAAAGTGTAGCTGTGTGTGTGCCTGAGCTGCTGGTACAGCTGCTGTGCCCCTTTCTAAGGAACCTCGTGTTGATGTTGTTGGGAACTGTCTGATAACATGAAAGATGCCAGGAAGCACCAATCTTCCTTTTCGTTCCCTGGTTTCTTCCATTCGATCTGGCCCCTAAAAGGAGCCTGTGCTGGCAAAAAAAAAATGGCAGGATAATAGGCACAGAAAACCCAGACAGCTCTTTAATTGCAGTAGATGAATAGAAGAAGTCAAAGATTGTCTTGCTAACATCTACTTAAATGTAATTAGTTTGCATTATTTTTCTCTGCCATTTTCTCTAATTTAATTTGAATACCAAAATACACACACAGAGTAACAAAAACAAAATCAGAATAGCATTGCTTCAAGTTCCTGTTCTCATAACATTCAGCTCCTCCTGTCTACAGAGGCTTTTTTCCTTACGGTCAGGGAGGATCAGAGCCTCTCGTCTGACCCCTCCCACCTGTGGTCATGGCGGTGGCTCATGTTTCTCTTCGAATTTACAGAGGTCTTGATGTCAGTAATTGATGCCTGAAGTCTTAATTGAAAAGATTGATTTTGCTAATGATAGCCCGGCATCTGATGTCTTCCACAGAAATCAATAGGAGTTCAGTGTCTTGCAGTTTTAAAAATCGTGGCACTTGTTTAAAGGCTTAGCTAGGGATTGAAGGGCTTGACTTTATGGCCCCTTGTATCTATCTGAGACACGTGCCCCCTGCCACACATTAAGCCCTGCGCAATAGCTATGGGTCTGATGCATCCTGCCAAGCAAACACATTCCCGAAGCAAGCAAACCCAACCCAACCCCTCACTGAGATCTTGTAAGTAAATGCTCAAGTGGAAAGTTGACACTTTTGTCTTTATTGGCATTGAGGTTGTGTTTTGGTGAGCTCTTGGTTCCTGTGAAGTTTAAAAGATCAGAAGTCTCATGTATCTTTTTAGATAATGGATTCTTCAATCTGGCTGACAAACCAGAACAAGATCCAGTAGCTAGCAAAGAAGTTATTGTTTGGAAAAATAATGAGGTAGTTGTGTTTTTAGCAGGAAAGAGGAGAAATCATGGGAAGAGCTTCCCAGGATGACACATAGCTAGGAACTTGAATAAGGTGATTTTCTAAATAATGTCATCCAATGCAGAGAGCAGCATTCTCTGGAAGTGGGTGACATTGCTCAGCCCACCGTTAGCCAAACAGTAGCTGTCTGGTATCCCGCAGAGGTTTCTTTCCCTGGTGGGATACAAAGACATGTCATCCCCAAAGCATCTCTTCTCACTGTGGTGGAGCACCTGTGCTCCCCAGCGTGCTCTGCTGGGCTTTGCTTTTAGGGCCGCAAGGGGGGGCACGTCTTCCCCAACATGACAGCTGACTTTCTGTCCTGAGTGTTGTTTCATAGTCACTGGTAGGATGACACTTTGAAGGTGGGAGTCCTCTGAGCCACTTTAGACATTTAGCGTTAAGTAGAGATGAACAACACTGACTGTTAGCTGGAGGTCTGGAGAGGCAGGGCTAGGTGCCTCGTCTGCATGGAAGCAGAGCGCTGTGTTGGACTGGGACCCACCTCTGTGGCCAGTGTGTGTTGATTGCACACTGAGGTCACAGTAATTACCTGGACAGGGATGGTTAGAAGGATGGTTTGCTTGCTTGTAGCACCTCCACTGTTGGAGATTTTCAGAACTTGCTCGGGTGTGGCCCTGGGCAATCTGATGTGACGCAGGGGCTTTGGGCATAAGGTTGGGTTAGGGACCCTCAAAAGTCCCTAGCAGCCTAAATTCGTCTATGACTCTCTGATGACAGTAAAAGAGAAAACCTGGTAATGCTGTTAGGAAACAAAGCTCCAAGGAGTTAAACCAAGAAAACCCTTAGTTCTACCCAGAAAGTCTGCCTGGGTCCCTATCTCCCATGCATGTCTGAGTTTATTGCTGAGTGTTGAACTTGAGAGTGGTGGCAATCCCTGAATTTCTGCCGCAGCACATGTATCTGCTCTGTGGGTCTGTCCACTGGATGGAGGCAAAATGTCAAAGGACGTCCTTGAGAATACTGTGGTGACGCCTGAGGTTTCAAAGAACATTTCAATGAACCTCTTCTTGTTGTTAGTTTGGGGAATCTCTTACTGTTGAGAGCTTGCTTTTGGTGCCCAGCCCTTTGTGGGCTGTTAGGGGAAGAGGACTTCCTAAGCTTAATTGAGAGTAGATCTTTTTGATGTGTAAAGAGGGAAGTGAAGTGACAATTTCTCTACCTTCCCTTTCTTCCCATTTTGAGAAATCAGTGAAACTAAAGTAATTATCTTGTGCATGGTTTTGTCTATTTCTGAAGAGTCTTCAGGTGTCCTACTTACTCATCCTTCCCTGACAGCATGACTTGCAACATAAACTTTTCTGTGGCTTCAAGAGAGCTTGTAGCTTATGTATTAAAAAAATATAGCAGTGTTTATAGTGGTTTCTGCCTGTCTTGCAGTCAAGCTCAGTTGTGAGGTTTGCAACATTAACAGCACAAAGACCATATGTGGCACTGAAGGGTTTTACACGCCTTCCACTGCTGTGGGGCTCTGATGTTGCTGGCCACAGGCAGTACAGGCAGGTGATTGCATGGTGTCTTTTGTATGTAGATCGGGAAATCTGCAAGTGTCTTAAACTCCTGCAGAAAGACAACTCTTCCAAAGTAAACTTGGATATTTATTTTGAGCAATTTCTAAAATCCCTTCCCTGTCTTTACTTCCGTATCTGCCTATGTCATTGTCTGCTCTCCTTCCTTTGCCTGGTGTTCCCTGGCATTGCAGGGCACCCAGCGAGTCTCCCCTGCCATATAGAGCTCCCCTCAGGCCTGCTCAGGGACCTCTATATGGGACTGTCCCTGCTTGCTGTTGTCTCTAGCTGAGCGGAACTGGGGAGTGGACTCATTTCTGGCTTTGAGCAGTCTGCAGAAGTTTCCCGGAGCCTGAAGACTTCCTCTGGTGCTGAACAGCCCGAGAACGCAGATGCAATTCCATTAGTGCATTTAAGATGTCCAGGGAACACTGCGTATTCAGTCAGGTGCAGTGTTACCCACTGTGTCCTACCCAGTGGTTTTCTTCTCACTCTTCTTCACACAGACAGTCTTTGTTTTTGCTGCCTAAGGAAGCAAAATGGAATGGAAATCACATTCCAAGCTGCCTGGTCTGCATTATATCAGAAGTTCAAATGCTGCTTTAATTCACAGACAGACTTCAAGGGCTGTGCAACCTTTCATTTTTTTTTCTTTTTTCCTCCCTCTCCCCACTCCTTTTTTTTTTCTCTTCTTTTTTCTTTTCTTTTTCTTTTTTTTTTTCCTGCTTGCACTTTAAGAAGATCAAATACTGTCTGGATATACCTACAGTGCAGCCGTGTCTTGAATGCCTTGTGCAATGCTAGCTTTCTGCAAGCTCACTGAGGACTGAGTAGTGCAGGAGAAAAGGCAGAGAGGGACAACTGTTTACCTTGGAAAAGGTATGCCTGAAGAGGGATGTGAAATGTGGCCTTTGACATATGGTAGGATGATGGGATGGAGAGTTCAGATAGGGAGTGATTGTTCCTCTGTTTATCACTGCCCAGGAACTACAGGATACAGATAAACAGTGGAACTCATTGACACAGGATGTTGAGGATGTGGTTCAAGAAAAGCCATTAGATGAATCTGCAGGCGGAAAATCCATTAGGGCTGGCTAAACAGACAGATAAGCCTTTGGCTCAAAAAGTCCCTGAGGCACAGATGCCCAGAGCTGACTCAAAGGCAGGGAAAATATTGTTGGTGTGGATATCAGCTAGGCTGGAGAAATAGGCTGGTTTGGAAAGCCACAGTGGTAGAGGGAGAGAGAGGAAGCCTGTAGGGTGGAGCTCAGCTGGAACACGGAGATTGTACCAGGGGTGCTCCTCAGCTGGGAGGGATGGAGAAAGAGGTGGTGCACAAGGACAGAGCTGGAAGATGGTCAAAGCTGGTACCAGAGGGGATGTGCAAAGAACTGGGCACAGACAGGAATGATGCGTGTGGGAAATAAACTACTATATAGGAGGAGAGGCTGATCTTCATTGCTGATAGGTGGAGATGTGTAAAGGGGGACTGCTCCAAGAGGAGAGCAGTGGCTCGGGGGTGATGCTGAAGGAAATGATCAGAGATGGAAAAATGTCAGAGAGCAATACTTGGAGGAGAGGAGGTCAAGAAAAGAGTCCCATCTGAAGATGGGTGCGGCTGAAGAGCAAACAGAGAGAGGTGTCTGTGGAAAGGTGTCTGTGCAGTGACTGACCTCGCCTAGGTCACCTCTGCGTTAACTACAGCCACATCTACAGTGCAAGAGAAGTAGACCTGTGGCATGAAACAGGTGGTTCCAGGACTTCATATCCACAGGCATTTTGAAAGTTTTAATTTGACCCAGCTAATCCCATTAGCAGATGGATTTGTGATCCTGGAGCACCTTTAGTTTCATCTGGAGTGAATATTGTCTGCATGCTCCAAGAGTGCTTTGCAGTGCAAGCTCGAGTGCAGTAAATGGCAGTGACGAGGAGATTTGCTTCAGAAGTCTGCTGCCAGTCTGAACCAAATGCTACTCCTGCACCTGCTCTGGTGGATTAGGTTCAAAGTAATACCACGGTTTTCCCAGGCACTGTGCATTTGCCAAGCCCAGTGGGTGAATGAATGGGCACAGAATCTTGTTTCTCTGGCAGGTGAAGCATAGGTAGTCCTCTCACTTAGCCAGCATAAATCAAAGCTAGAGTAAGAACTGAAAAGAGTGAAAATGGACTGGCTACCTCTGCTCTAGATGGTGAATTGATTTTCATACTTGTGGTGTGGCAGAAGAGAGCGGTGGCCTTTGCATCTGTCACACCCGCCTTTGCCACACACTCTTGCTGGCTTGTCATGTCTCAGATAAATGGGACCCGCTATTAGAGATCTCAAAAGTGAGTTAGGAATTTTCCGGAGAACAGAGGGATGTCAATTTTGATTTAATCAGCCAAAGAGAAAAGCCTTAACTGGAGTTATAAATCAATTCCACAGGCACTGCATGTGTGTGGGAGAGCTCCCCCCTTTCTCTTTTCTGTGGCCCCCTGAATGTTTTTCTATGCAGATGATGCTGTAAGGAAGGGGGCAGAACTCTGCACCGCTGGGCTTCAGAGAAGACGTCTGATGCTGCTGGCTGCCTTTCAGAGAACAAGGTCCTGTTGTAATCATTCGCAGAGGGGCAGGGGATGTTTCCCTTTGCTGCTGGCTCATGAATAGGAAACCCATTGCAGGTTCTTCTCTGTTCCATGTCAGTAGGTACCTCTGTCTGTTGCTGCCAAACTGATTTACCAATAGTAGCGTACAGCTCCTGGAGAAGTTATTACAGAGCCAAACTCTTCTTGGCAGTGACAGTGTAACAAGAAGAAAAGGATGCTGGCTGCAGCTGGAAAGAAGTAGGTCAGACACTAGAGAGAGCTTCTTTCCCAGGATGGTGGTGCTGCCCTGCGATCAGGCAGGCAGGTGGGAGACTTCATCCTTGGAAGGTTCACATCTGCCCTAATTTAGAGCTATGGACAGGTTTGCAGTGAGGCTGTATTGGAGACTACCAGAAGGGAGGTCCTATAGGCTGTCTGCTTGCATCTGTGCTGCTGCTTTCCGGCCCAGACAGTCACAGCCTGGTTAGTGCCCCAGCTCTGTAGCAGTGTCCATTTCACCCAGCCGATCAGACTCTTAGTTTCTCCAGGTAGAGTCAGAGGTGAGATCCTTAAGGCCAGGCTTCGTCTTGCTGGCCAGAATCTTACCGTCCTGCAAACATCGCAGCTTGTGGACTAGTTAGTGCAGAAACGTTCAGTCGTGCGGGATTGTGGTTATGTTAGTTCACAACTGGCCCACTGGGCCAGCTGCTACTCTGACATCAGTTTCTGATCCTGCCAGACAAGACTGGAAATCCATCAGAGGGAGGTGAGCACAGCCTTGTCTGTGGCATGCTTCACAGGTGCTTCTGGTTCAGAGGGGGATTTCTGCAACGAAACAAATGCCTTGGTGCACACTCATGGTCTGTGTGCCAGGCTGCAATACCTCTTCTCAGCCCTCCAGCCCTCCAGTAAGGGCTGTATCTTCAGACATTCAAGTGAAGTATGTAGCCTCCGAGCCCCCATGGAAATCAGGAGAAACATCTGCACTTGGTATCTTTCCACTGCCTCACTGGTATCTTTCCACTGGCTACTTCAGGCTTCCTAATGCATCCAGGTTGTGGGGGTACCCACAGCTCTTTGGCTAGGCAGAATAGATTTGGAAAGGTCTCTAACCAGCACAGTGGACCCCAGTTGGACTCCTGTAGGCAGCTAAGCAAGGCCTTGGGATTCTCTAAAGGTGGCCAAATCCCTCAAACCAGTGACAGCTTTGCTGCAGGGAAAGCCTTCTGTGCTTTAGCAGACATACCTGAAGTACCCATGTGTCACAGGTGTCTGCAAGCATGCTTAGACCTGATGATAAAGAGCAGTAGGACCAAGCGTCCCTACCTTCTCAGACGATGTGGGAGGCTGCTGAGACCCAGCCACATCGTTTCAATGTGGAACTGAACTTCGGTTCCTGAAACTGAGGCTGGCTTGGCCTTGGACAGCAAGACACTTCTTCCTGCGAAATGCAAGAGCGAGAGCAGTGTTCTGGTTTCGGGAGAAACTGCTGAGCTTGCAAAAGGTCAGATGATGAGTTTTTCCAGGCTGCCTTTCTGCCAAGAAATGTGGCAATGTCTCTTAAAGTTTGTGTGTTTCATCACTTCCTTTTTATGCTGAGTTTTTGTGGGGGTGAGGGGGCTTTGAGTTTTTATTGCTCTTTGAAACAGGATTGTTGTATTTGCTTTTCTTTCATAACAGAGCAGGCTCTTGCCAGGGTAGAAAAGCTCTGTGAGGTGGAATTTGCCCTCTCATTGAATTCAGAAGCACATTAATACTCACAAGGAAGTTGATAAGCAATAATATTTTCTTTGCTGCCCAGGTAACGAGCAAAGTGAAAGAGGGTATTGTCTCTGGAGAATGCAGGCAAGTCAGCTTTATCTTTCTGTTGGAGTACACAGGCTATCTTGGAAAGCTGGATCTGAACCAGGAGAAGGAGGGGCTCACTCTGCAAAGAGGCTGGGCTGGCCCCCTTCTCTGTTTCACTCAGATCACCTCCTGCCCTTCCTGGGAGCTCCGATAAGTGTAATGAAAATGAGTTGAGTTTCAGGGTCATTTCGGTTCTTAAAGAACGTGTTGACTGGTGCCATTTGCATCCTCAGCGCCTCATCTTTCTTTCTGTCAGAGCTTTCAGAGTAGGGGAACCACATGCAACGGACATGAGACACGTAGTGAAGGGGAGGCTGAACTGCCAGAAAATGGTGTTGCCACTGAGTGTGGGTTCATCCTCAGAGGATTCCCCAGTCCCCTCTGGGATGTACAGACTGACTTTGCATCAACTGAGCGAATGTGTCCTTACATTCTTTGGAGGTTGGGCCCCGTTCTTCAGCTTGATTTCTGATTTACATTGGCTTAAAAATGTTCATGAAACAACTTCTCTTGTGGCCTGGGGGAAAGCATGTGCAGCAAGGTGGTGTTTCACTCCCTGTGCCTGAGTGAGAGGTGTGAACCTTTAGGAAGTGGAGCTCCAGGCACCACTGGCAGCAGAGTGGCAGTGATGGTGCCACAGACACCCTTGCTCCAGGGTGAATCACTTTGTTGCTCAAGGGAAAAGCAATGCTTGTCTGCAGCCATTGCAGGGAAGTCCAGGATCAGCCAACAGATCCTCTGTGGGTAATTCCCAACCTCTCCGTTTCCTAAGCAGCCTGCAGGCTGGGCGGCCTGCTTTATGCCTCTCCGTGCCTTGAGGGAAACATAGCCCCTCATGAACTTCAGTGAAGGTAAATGTCAACTTCTGCACCTGGTTTGCAGCAGCTCCCTGTAGTAGTAAAGGCTAGGGCTGACTGGCAAGAGAAGGTCTTTAGTGAAGGTCATGGGGGCCCTGGTGGGCAGCAGGGGTCATCTGTTTACCCTTGCAAGTCCAGGAGGCCATCGGCAGCCTGGGCTTCTCCACAAGGCTGTAGGCAGACAAGTTTCCCGAGGAGGCTATGGGATCTCCATTCTCATTGGTCTGCCAGACTCAGCCGGACAGTCCTGACAGCCTGGCATGCCTGTATAGTGAGCCTTGCTGAGGGCTGAGAACAGGACTTGAGACCTCCAGAAGCCTTCTAGCCTGATTTTTTCTGTGATTCCATGTGTTTTATTGCAGTTGCTTTGTTTTTGCTCCTCCGGCTTGTCCCAGAGAGGCTCAAGAGCACATTCAGTGTAAGACTTGGAAGTGACCACGGCAATACAATAAAGAACAGATGACACTTCAACCTGTTCTTCATGACATGGCTTCTCTTCAAAATGTTCTGGGGGATCCTACCCTAAATACAGTCTTGGGCTCCTCATCGGGTCAGATGATAGGATAGTCTGAGCATTCTTGTGGCAGCCTCTTGGTAGCTGCCTGAGGCTGTGGTCTCTGACTGTTTTTCTCTTTGATTTCCTTCCTGCTCCTGGCCTTTGCTGCTAGCTGTGCTAGGATGACCCAGTTAAAAATAACCTGGCTGAGCTATTTCTGTGAGGCACATATGCTTCCTTGCCCATCTCCCTGCTCTGCCAGCGTGACAGAAGAGCACATCCATGGAGTAATACCAGGTGGTGGGGATGTGGAAGTACAGTGGGAAGGTGCCACCTTCGGGGAGCTTTTGTACTCGACCTTGCTGTGCATTTCTGCCTGCCCTGGGGAGTCCGTTGGGGTTTCCACTGTGAGAAATGCAGCTGAAAGCTTGTCCAGGAAGTCTAGGCTTTAGATTTTGCTGTCTCTACCTTGCATTATGGGGAATGGTTTTGTTTCACTCCTGGCAGCCCTAGCCTATACCTGGCTATATGTGCTTAAAATTATTTTGAGGTCTGCAATACTTGGTGTACCTTCTACCATGAACAAAATTTGCCCAATGTGTGCTTTGCTAAGTCTGGGACTTTGGTTACATCCCTGGCCTTTGGCAGGCTGCTTAGGGCTCTGGAAAGATGCTCTGAGGTGACATGGCACCAGCTGGAGACTGTTTGTGGGGTGCAGGTCTGCAGTGTGCTGCTGGAGTCCTGCTGCTCAGGTCAAGCCTCTGTGAAATGTTTGCCTTCGCTGTCTCAAACAGATATTTTTGGGAGGGCAGGCAAAAGTGTTGGAACCCCCTTCTGCTTGCGGTCCAAGCAGATGATGCCTGTGTCAGCAGAGGAGCTCCTCTTCTGCCTCTCCTAGGGCTGTGTCCACATGGTGCCCTACTGTGTGGGAGCTTTCAGAGGAGTCACCCCAACAAGTCTGTGTGTGCTTTGAGCGGCCGCTGGCATGGGGGAAGGTCTGACTTGCCTCCTCAGTGCAAGAAGGACACCAAGGTGCTGGAGCGTGTCCAAAGAAGGGCAACAAAGCTGGGGAAGGGTCTGGAGAACAAATCTTATGAGGAGCGGCTGAGGGAGCTGGGGTTGTTTAGCCTGGAGAAGAGGAGGCTCAGGGGAGACCTTCACTCTATACAACCTTAAAGGAGGCTGTAGCGAGGTGGGGGTCAGTCTCTTCTCCAAAGCAACAAGTGATGGGACAAGAGGAAATGGCCTCAAGTTGCGCCAGGGGAGGTTTAGGTTGGATATTAGGAAAAATTTCTTCACTGAAAGGGTTGTGAAGCATTGGAACAGGCTGCCCAGAGAATTGGTTGAGTCACCATCCCTGGAGGTCTTCAAAAGACATGCAGACGTGGTGCTTAGTGACGCGGTTTAGTGGTAGACTTGGTGGTGCTAGGTTAATGGTTGGACAAGGTAATCTTAGCGGTCTTTTCCAACCTAAATTGTTCTGTAGTTCCTCCCAGGGATGTACGTGAGAGCTGGTGTCCTGCCCTAACCAGCATTCACCAAAAACATGGGGCAAGAGGAGCTTCTCCTGAGATGGCTGTGCTCAGCAGGCCTGCGCTCTGTCAGAGGAGGGCTCAGACCTCCCTGTTTTGTGAATGAGGAAACAACTCTCTTCCTTCTTGAGTAACTTCACCCTCCACTTCATGTCCTCTGTGTTTGTGCAATGTTTGTACTACAGGCAGAAGTGTTTTTTCACAGCCAGGTTTCCAGGGCACTATATTTAAGTATTTTTACCACAGTGGAGAACTGCTAATATTTTGCAGTGTTTTTTAGAGCTGGATTTTCTGATGAAAGATGTGCATCACTTGAACATGGTCTCCTCTGGCATCTTGCTAGGTGTTGTCACTTTGTCCAACCACTTCTGCAGACCCTAAACCCCCCGCACCAGCAGTAAGTCCTCCCTCAGGTAGCTTTTAGCCTGCAGGTTGGGCTGCTGAGGGGAGGTGACAGCAGGTCCCATGGCTCCTGGCATGCTCCACGGAGAGAAGGGACCCTCATGCTTCAGCAGAGGACTGATGCTCAAAGCTGGCGCTAGTGGTGGACGCGGAAAGCACTGCTTTCAGTCGCCTGCTCTCCCTCTGACAATCCAGGGGTTTGAGCACAAGGCATGGTTTGGAGAGGGCTCTTTGCCTGTGCCCCGGCATCGGGGAAGGGTGCTTTGATTACGGGGCTGCCTTACAGCGGCAGAGAGGCACGCAGCGCGCACGCCGTGCGGCCGGTGGGGTACCGTGGATGGAGAGGCAGCGGGGAGCTCGTGTGGTTTTCCAAAAGTGCCCCGAACCCTTAATCTGAGCCCTGCAACGGTGGGTGTGGATCCTTTAGGAACAATAGGCAAAGAACGGCAATTGATAAAATCAGGCCCGTCAGGACGGCTGATTTAACGGCTGGTTCCCAGCTGTCTGATTTAAAAGGCTTCCAGCCAGTGTGGCAGATAGGGTTGTTTTTCCTAGAATATGCCTCTGAGCAGCTGTAAAAGGGTCCTGCTGCCTGACAGAAAGGCGTGCTGAAAGGTTTTATTTGCTACTGTGGATTGATTGGAGTACAGATGCTCTGGAGGACGTTCTGCATTATTCATGTGGTAGATACCTTTGCTAAAAGCTAATGCACAGCCCGGAGGCTGTGGGAAGTGGTACAGTCCTTTGTGTGGCTTTGTTGATTCACTGGAGAGCCTGGACTGCTCTTAAGCTTTTTTTTTTTTTTTTCTGGATACGGAGATTGATAAGGCAAATCGAGGAATGTGAGATCACTTAGCTAATGGCTCTTCTCTTCCTTGCTTGCTTACAAACAATTGCTGTCCAATTTTTCCAATTTTTTTTTTTAGGGGGGAATGCATTATTCATATAAAACTGCTTGCCAGACTGGTCCTGTTCGTGAAACTTCACCTGTAACTTAGTTTCCTTGTGGCACAAAACTTAAACTGCTTCCCTGAAGGGGCTCAAGTGTCTGAGGTGAGGTATGCATGCCAACACATGCTTTGAAAACCAAGCATCTGTGGTGATGGAGCCCCGCACAGAGCTCTCCACCAATGCACATGCATTAGTTTTATCTGTGAAGATTCCCACTGGTGAATGTGGGTGCTGGGGCACCCACCTCCAGCAGCAAAGCCACGGGAGACAGTGTCTGTGTTTCTGCACTGGGATGGGGGGACCTCAGGCAGGGTCTAGGGTGCAATGCTCCCAGATATGGGTCCCCCTTGCTGTTGGAAGAGGCACAGCCACGACGTGCGTGCTGCTGCCTGGAGTGCCCAAGTCCCTGGAAGCCCCTTCTGAGCCGGCACTGTCTTTCAGAAACAGCTCTAAATTGTACTGCAAACCCAGGAGTCAAGGACGAGAAGTGCTTTTGCTGCTTGCACCACGTCTGGTGTGGAGGAGACCCTGCGGGAGCTAGCGAGGTGGGTTGGACTCCCAGTTGTGGCCGCTGACAATAGTTGCTCTGGTCTGCGGGCTGAATGCATAAAAAGCCAGCCTGGGAAAACGTCTCGTTCTGTAGCTCCCTTCGGAGTCATTTACCAACTGGCTGTCAAGTGACAGCCCAAACCGTGCTGCACCCTGCCAAGGCCATGGTACAGTAGTCAGGATGCCCACCTGGGGACCCTGAAAGGACAAACCTCACCCCCAAGGCAACATCCATGCAGGCAGGATTTTGCTTTTCCATCTAGTTGTGGAGGAGGAAACTGCCCTGCGTCAGGTGGAACCAAGCTGTGAACCAAGTGGTGAGAACCATTGTATCTGTGCTGTTTATTGCTCTTGTAGCAATAAATCTGTAGCCCCTAAGCTTGTAGTAGTGTTTGAAATGACACATACAGATGGTATTGAAAGCTTTGGATTGCTGCATAATCACGTTGTCTGATTGACTTTGAATCCCAAGTTATTTCTTCCTGATACTTTCTCAATGATAGTGTTCTTACTCAGCAGACGTGGAATTTGGACAGCGAGGCGTGCCTGGGGTGCGTGACCTGCTGTCCCGCGGGTGCGCCTGGGCTGGGAGGGGAGCCCACCATCAGCTCTGTGGCTTGCAGACCATCTTGTGCGGCAGGCCTGAGAGAAGCTGGACCAGAAACGAGATGGCCTGTGCTTAGTTAGCACCCAATTCAGGAGGCTGTTGGCTGGTGAGAGCTCTGATT
Organism: Chauna torquata; assembly: GCA_013399475.1. NCBI lineage: Eukaryota > Metazoa > Chordata > Aves > Anseriformes > Anhimidae > Chauna > Chauna torquata. The sequence goes on along the minus strand of VXAL01007268.1, from coordinate 57,146 downwards.
TTGTGTTGAAGCAGTAGTTTGACACAAACAGTGATAAAACATCTGTAAAAGGCAGGAGACCATTTCATATGCATGTCTCATACAAACTGTAGATAGCGCTGACATTTTTCTGTTTGCCTGCAGGGTTGCCTTTTTGAGGATGTACTCATCTTACCTTTTAAAACTTGGAGCATGGAAGCCTGTGGGCAGGTTTTTAAAAAAATGCAAGCTCAGAAACATAACCCTGAGAGGTTTGAGTCAGTCAGGTTAGCAAAAAACAATGCCTGGATGAGGGTGGGGACTGGATGCCAGCCTGTAACGTGCCTGCGGCAAATCCACGTACTGGGGCGAGTGAACCGCCTACCGTAGCCCGGCAGAGCTATGCCGAATGGCATAGCTGTAGTGTGCATATGCCCGAGCATTGACCGTGTGGCTGGGTGCAGGGAAGCGATTGACAAAGGGCAGCAGTCAGACACGCTGGACCTAAGCGGAGGATGACAGATTACTTTTGAAAGCAATCAGATTGGCAGGAATGCTTAAGTTTTCCGTGTTTGAAGAAAGTCCTCTCTGGTAGCTATTCCCACTTTTACATTCCTGTGCAGGAAGAGACGATTTTTATTTTGAAATTAAAGGGAGAAAAGAAAAAAAGAAGAAAATGGGATTGATAGCAGATAGTGTTACCTGCTGCGATGCAAAGTGTGGTCTGTGATAGCTCTCTGGATTTCTAGAGCTTTCCATGTACTGCAAGACACCTTAGCCACCATTACTTGTCCTGTTGCTACCACTGGGCTTTCCAGGCCTGTTTATGTGGGAGTACTGTTTCAGTAGAAGTTAAAGCATGTTCTTAAACTAATAAAACCACACCGGTATTGGTGGTCAGGTTAGACTCCATCTTGGCATGCAGAAACTAATCCAGAAGGGGTATTCCTCAGAGCAGAGAAGGTGAAGATGCTCTTCAGCCTCTCTTTGCCTGCAGATATGCATGTCTGTACAGGGGCAATTGGTGTGCTGAGCAAAACCCAGAGCAGGCAGCAGTGTAATGCAGCTTGTCCTGCACATCACTGCAGCCTTGACTTTCCATGGTAGGAGCAGCAAGATTTTGTGTAGCCTGAGAAGATGTGTTATGGCAGGAGATGATCTGTAATCTGGACTCCTGGGTGCTGCTCCAGACCTCCAGTCACAAACAAGACAGGAACTGTCCTCCTGCTGCAGATGAGACTTTCCATGAGTGATCTGCTGTCTGGAAACTGCTAATGACACAGATGTTTGGTATGCTGGACCTGGAGCTCAGTCTCATGTATTCGAAAAGATCTGTTTCCAAAGCCCCATGAGAATGAAAGCACGGAGATCATGGAGAACTCACACCCTGGTGGGCTGTCATGAACAGCAAGCAGTTTCCTGTCCCGTGTGCAGTCCAGTCCCGCTGGGTACTGCAGTGCTGGTTGCTTAGCTAGGCAGTTGCCACCCTGCAGCTCTGGTGTGCCCTGCGGTCACCCCAGCAGCTCAGTTCTGGCTGGCAGGGCTCTCAGCTTCCAGTCGTATTGGCTTCTTGGAGGGACAGATGCAGAGCCTGTCCCAAACCTGCCTAAATTCCTCTGCAACAACAAGAAGGCAAGAGTGGGAATTTGCACTTCAGTGAGGTGAATGAGGTTAGGCTGTGTTCATGGCTGGTGTGTGGGGACCCTGCTAAGTGTAGTCATCAGGATGCATGAAGAATTGTCCTGTGAACATACAGCCATTAGCAGGTTGTCTTTGAGGACACTGCAGAGGGTGGAGGAGAGTCTTGAGTTTGAGACAAATGGAATTGAAAGCCTGTCCATAAGGTGAATATCAAAACAACATGAAAAAGTGGAACATTTGGGAGAGACAGTGAATGGAAGAAGCAGAATGATCATGGCGATCCAGTCATGTCAACCCACTCTAATTTCCTCTTGTGACGCATGGTGAGCCTAGTGGACAGTGGAAAAGCAGGACACGTCATTTATATTGACTTCAGACAAATGTTCAGTGCTGTCCCACATAATCAGCATGAGGGAACATGCGCTAGATACATCTGTCTAAGGTAAGGTACACGTAAATCTGGTGAGGGAATGATACAGGAAGGTTTAGGCAACCACAAGAGTGAACAAATGATTATCAAAATGTGAGAATTTATTGAGAAAAGTTTTGCAGGATTCTCCCTGTTATCTGAGGCTGTTTGGTGTCTTTGTTAGTAATTAGGACAAAGGAATAAATAATAAACAGGAACCAGGAGGAGCAGGAAGCCTGCAGAAGGCAGGGCTCTGGCTTAAAATTGCCTTGATGAGCTGCAGACATGGCATGGGAAAAAGAGGATGCAGTTCAGCAGTGACAGGTTCTGGTCTTCAGATGACACAGCACAGGCAGACCCAGTGCAGTTCTGCAGAAAAGTGTCCAGGGGCTGCAGTTCATCCCAGGCTAAGCACAGCCCAGTGACATGCTGCAGCAAGAAACTGATAAATACGAACAGGAAAGTATCTGGTAAATTATAAAGGAAGCATCTGTTCATCCATGTTAGTAAAACAGAAATACGCCAGTTTTAGGTGCAACTGTTCTGGAAAAATACAGATCAGCTGGGAGAGAGTGGAAATGAGGAGGGCGAATTCATCAGCTGTTGAGAAAATGTGGCTGAAAGAGAGAGAATGAGGTGTATCTGGAGAAGACTGAAAAGCTGTGCATCAGCTGCGTAGGAAAGCTTGCTGAATAGAGAAGGAAATAGTCTTTTTCCTGTGATCTGGCTGAATAGGATAAGAAGCAAGGGGCATGATTGCACAAAGGGAGATTTAGTTTTGAAAGCAAGGAAAAGCTCTGTAATAGTAAAAGGGAACTGAGAGCTGGGTTTCATGGGAAGCTGATGTTCTATCTGTCTCTGGAGGATTTTAGAAAAAGGTCTGTAGGGAAGGATGTAGAGAAACAAATGAGAAGAAAAGGAAAATGATGGACTCCCAAGACCTGTGAAGATCTGCCTCTGTTCCATGCATTTATCCTTCCTGGGAGACACGTAGGCGTATAAAGAGGGTGGTGAGAGTCTATTTTGAACTCAAGCCTGCAGCACTCCAAAAATTGGTATTTCTCATTTTTCACAAATCACATCCGTTTAAGGACCTTCTTGCTAACCTCATGCTGCTTAATTGCTTTGGTGCGGAACCTGTGTATTGGAAACCCGAGCACACTGTGTCATGGAGATTTTGGTGTTTGGTCGTGCAGTTTGGCATGTGAGACCTGGCTAGGATTTACAAAACCTGTGCTGACTCCCTCTACCTCACTTTTTTCTGTGGATCCACCAACTTTGTTCCATTTTTTACTTCTTTGATCTCATTTTTCTTTTCCCATCCTTCCCTGAAAACCTTTTACATTGCTTTCCTGCTTGCCTCATAAGGTTGGATTTAAGTGAGAGAGGGCACACTGCAGTTCTGCTATTTTTGTTGCTTTCAGTCAGCTGGTTGAGTTGCGGCTGCTCGTTTTCCTTCCCCCTGAGCACAGCCAGTCTGATGAGTCCCCTCTGGGCAGTATCTGTAGCAGGAACTTCTCATGTCTTCTTCATGGTGAACGCACATAGAAAATTCTGGTCTGTTTTCACTGTATCTCCTCAGGATGCTCTCCCTAGAGATCACCATGCTGGTTTCAAAGAGTCATGGTATGGCTGGGAGTGGAGGCACCTCTGGAGATCATCTGGTCCAACTGCCAGCTCAAAGCAAGGCCACCTACAGCAGGTTGCTCAGGTCACAGTCTGGCTGGGTTTTGAGGCTGGGATGCAGACTCCACGGCCTCTCCTGGCAACCTGTTCAACTGCTTGACAACCCTCACAGTAAAAAAGTTTCTTCTGATGTCTAATTGCCTGATCGAAGTCAGGCTGAAGGGTCTGTGGTTCCCTGGATCCGCCTTTGTGCCTTTTTTGAGGATGAGTAACAGTCCCTTTCAGTCCTCAGGGACATCCCCCAATTGCCAGGACCTCCCAAGGAAACCAGTGCTGACCTTGATCAACATGGCTGTGTTGGTTTTACCCAGCTGAGCAGCCGAACTCCACCACAACCGCTCTCTCACTCCCCCTCCTCAAAAAAAGAGGAGGGGAAGAAGAAAGTGTGATGGAAAGAAAAAAAACCTCATGGGTTGAGATAAGGATAATTTAATTAAAGGGAAAAGAAAGAGGGGAAAAAAAGAACCAAAAAAACAAAATACAAGCAAAGTCCGCATGGGAACAAAGAGGGAAAAAACCTCTCTACTTCCCGTCAACGAGCGGTGCTCGGCCACGTCCTGGGCAGCAGGGCCTCAACATGCGCAGCGGTTGTTCGGGAGGACAGGCGTCTGCATAACGAGAGCCCCCCTTCCCCTTCCCCTTCCCCAGCTTTTACTGCTGAGTGTGACACCGCATGGTATGGGATATCCCTCTGTGGGTTCAGGTCAGCTGCCTGGCGATGTCCCCTCCCAGCTGCTGCCCACCCCAGCCCCCTGGGCCTGGGGGCTGCAGAGCCTGGGTGCTGTGCCAGCACCGCTCAGCAATACACACAGCACTGGGTGGTGTCAGCGCTGCTCCAGCTGCAAGTGCAGAGCACAGCGCTGTGGGGGCTGCTGCGGGGACAGCCAGCTGCCTCCCGGCCAGACCCAGTACAGTGGGCCAGTTCCCTAGCCCCTGTGGGTGCATCCGTTCAGGCTCTTGTGCACGTCCAGTCTGTTTAATTGTTCCCTAACCTGATCCTCCTCCGTCGAGGGTAAGTCTTCCTTGCTTCTGACATACTAACTAGTCTCACGGGCCTTGGCCTTGCTGAAGACCAGTCTCACCAGCAGAGTTCAAGATGAAGAAGGCGTTTGGTGCCTCAGCCTTTTTTGGTGTTCATTCTCACCAAGTCCTAATTTCCATTCCTCAGCAAGTCCACGTTTTCCCTAGTTGTCCTTTTGCTGATAATATACCTGTAGAAACTTTTCTTATTGCCCTTCACATTCCTCACCAGATTCAACTTCACGTGGGCTTTTGGCTTTCCTGAGCCAAGCCCTGCATGTTTGGACATTGTCTCTATTCCTCCCGAGTTGGTTGTTCCTGCTTCCACTTCCCGTGTGTATCCTTTTCATGGTTGATTTTTGTGAGGATATTCTTGTTCGTGCATGCAGGTCTCATGCTATCTTTGCTTCTTCTCCTGCATTTTGGGGCGTTTTGGGACAGGCCATTCTTGAACTTGGAGAAGGTGATCTTTGAAAATTCTGCTTTGGTTGTGCTTGAGAAAGAATCCAGTAGTTTTTGTGCCTTTTAGAAATTATTCCTTATCTCTTTTGTTGGCCTTCTGTATATCAAATCGGCCTAAATTTGTAAGCCCCTTTATATTTTCGTGATTTGACTACAACTTTAACCTCCCTTGCTTCCCGTGTAGTGTTCTTGAATATTTCCGTGCCACCTGCAAGGACTTAACTGTTTTATCCACCTCGTTTATCGCTCCTTTGCAACAAACTTCATCATTTGTACTTGGATCTATTTTCCAAGCAAACATAGAGTTGCAGTTAATGTTTGGGCTGTCTTCCCTGGGCGAAAGAAAAGGTTTACATTTCCTTTAAGAGGGGAGCTGCCGTGGCACCTGCATCTTCCTGGTGCACCAGCGAGCAGTCTCTTCAGTACCAGAGGACTGGAAGGTGGCTTTTGCAATACCTCTGGCTGCTGTTGGCTGCTGTTGGGTACAGCGATAACATGTTAAACTTACATCTTCGTCGTCAGTTCTTAGCAATATTTCTTCCATACTGACAGCTGTGTATTTCACAGAGCTCTACCCAGAACCTTTCACACCCAAAGACGTGGAGTACTTAGAATGCGATGGGTTAGTGTGACTCTTTGAGCATGAGGTTTGGATGGCCGTATGAGGATTTGGCTTTGATTTAACGTACAGTCGCTTGGGAAGAGCTTGTTTTAAAGGAAGTGTCACTGAGCAGGAGAGCACAGGAGAGAGAAGCCTTCACATTTGTGATAGAAACCTTCATCATGGGGAAGAAAGAGCTGGTAATGGGATGAGACAAGAATGGTCCAAAATCAATGGAGCAAAGGAGTACCTTGGCAAAGCCCCCACTTGCTTTTGCAACAGTCTGGCAGCACAGTAGCTTCCTTGGTATTTTGATGGGTCTCCTCCAGTTTTCTTGCAGCCTGCAAACCAAGGACTGCCTCTCCATCTGCCTGGTGGCACATGGGACGTGGTGTTTACGAGTACATCTGTATCATTAGTGACCCTTTCATTAAGCAACTTACAAGCACAACCCAGCAGGCTTTCCTCAGGCTGATGGTGAGGCGTCTCTGGGCGCTGGAGGTGGGTGGCTCTGGAAGTACTCCCTGCTCCGCCTGTTCTCAGGCCGTGCCTGGAGAGCTGTGAGCAGAAGACTGAAGGTCTCCTCGGGGGGGTCACCCTAAAGTGGGTGGTGCAGGGCACCAGGAGGGTGAGAGGTCCCCCTCCTAGGGGTTTGGGAGGCAGTGCTGGAGGAAAGCTGCAGCCATGCTTGTCTGTCCCTGGGGATAGCCTTGCTCTGAGCTGGGGGGTTGTTCACTAACATTTGTGATAATACTGTCCCCTACTGCTACTTCCTGTGGAAAGGGGAAGAGGTGGCTGGGAACAGGGTGAGGTGTGAAGAGCTGACTGATCTGGCAAAATCACCTGAGAATAATGTTTAAGCAGGGTAGGATGGCTGGACCAGCTCATGCTCCAAGGGACTGCTCATGCCTGAACCTGATCTATGCTTGCATGAAGGAATCTGTCCCGTGTTCCAAAACCCTCCAGAGAACAGTGCATGCTTCTGGCAGAAAAGTGTGTCGTATTACAGTGCTTGGTTTAACAACAGGGACAAGTATGCCCACTGCTGTTTCTACCAGAGCCATTTACATTGTCATGAAAATTGGTGGCAAACAAGGACGATAAGAATGGGAAACTGAAACCCAGCACTATTCACATGTGGCTAGAAATTGGCATTCCAGACTAGCACAAGAGCAGACAACTTTCTCTCTGCTATCTTGTTTTGTGCTCACTGTGCTCCTACCAGGGTGCAGCCGACAGCTTTCTCTCTGCTTAACGCTAGAAGAAAGGGTGAGAAATGCATGTGAAGCATGTGAGGCTGAAAGTTTTAAGGTCATGGGGAAGTGAGAAGTTCTTCTACAGTATCTCCACTGTCTGTCACTTTGAATGCTCCTGCTTAACTGCAGGGGCAGGGTGTATTGGAGCACATGTGCTGCAGTACCAGGACTTGCGGAGCGATCTTTGCCCTGTGGGAGAAGCATTGGTAGTATTATTCAGAGTAAGTCAGAGTGATCTGACGTTTGTAGAATCCTTCTTTTGCCTTTGCCGAAACTGTCGCAGTCTAGCTGGGCAGACCTGAGACCGAGCTTGTTTGGTTAGCCCAAGTATCTCCCTGAAATGTGCTTCTATGTGAGTCTTGCTAGAGTGCAGCACCCAGGGGGCAGATGTTTTCTGAGGGGGGTGTAAGAAATGCTGGCCCTGCTGACCTGACGCCTGTGCTGCAGTTCCCTAGCTGTGCCCTGATGCTGTCCAGGTGAGCGCAGGGAGCATGGGAGCAGCCTGCTCCGAGGTCCTCCGCCCTCCCAGTACCCTGGCACCCGCAGCGGGATTCAGCAGGAAGCACACCCCTCTCTGAGCAGGAGAGGGGTGGACAGCCTCTTCAAAGTGGGGACTCTGAAACCAAGACCTCGTGCCTGTGCGAAGATTGCACAAGCCTGATTTGGGAGCGGGTAGCGGACGTCTTCTGGCCTCAGTGTAAACCTGTTGTGGGGAGAGGGGAGGGTGAGTACTTCTATGGAGCTCTTTCGTACAGTCTGCACTGTATGGAGCCATCTCATGAAATTTACAGTGCATGTAGCTGGCTGTCAGGCAGAAAACCAGCAGTATTTCATGGTATATTAATTACTTGATTTGAAGTCATGTATTTAACTGCTTCCCTTCTGCAAGTCCTGGGGTATTTGGAATGCCAGTGTCTGTCCTATTTCCCGTGCCCAGCTTGGCTTGCAGTGTGGGGCAGTGATGAAGCTGACTTCATGTATGTCCTGATCTTGTCATCTGTCTCTAAGCATTAAGAGAATTGCAATTAGCTAATTGCCCTTGGCAGAGGCAAGACAGCTGAAGGGTTTTTTTGAGTCTCCCAGAGTGACTCCTCTTGTCTTTTGGCAGTAAGTTACATGATTCATTTTTGGATGGGGAGGGGTGAATTTTGAGAGGATCAGCTATGTGGAAGAAAAGGACAGGAAAGGGAGGAGAGAGGATTTGGCAGAGAGGTTAAGGGTAAGTGGAATGAAACTGAGTTGAAGACAGTAGGAGGGAAGGGGCCAGAGAAAACCATGGACCTAGGCAGATTTGGGGAAGGCCAGTGATTCTTGCTTTGTTTGATTTTATTACCTGGAGCTGAGTGCATGTAAAAATTTCATTTTATGGATGGCTAATACAGGGCTGAGAAGTGGATGTGTGTTTTCTCTGGAGCGTTTTAGTCAAGAATCCTTGTGCCATTTTCAGTCTGCTTGTTTGCATGTAGTTGGAAGTTTGGTTCTTTTGGGGCACTCTCCTTGGATGCTTGCAAACACTATTCTCAAGAGGCTGGCAAGGCTGCCCAAAGGTTTCTTTGGCCATAGAAACATTCCCTAAAAATGATGAGGTTGAAAGGGAGAAGACATTACCTATGCAATACAAGTTTAGCATTCCAAAAGAGAAAATGAAAAGGGAAATGAAAAGTTTTCATGGCATTGCAAATTGAAATATTCATAGTAGCTTTCAAAATCCCTCTTATCAGCATTTGCATTCCTTCATTTCTCCCCATGTTATCTCTTTTTAACCCTGCATGCAAGAGAAGGAATGAGGGGTAAATATATTTTTTTCTTTTGGTCCCTCTGCTTTTCAAATTATTGCTAACTTTCAAGAGATTGGGACCTCAGAAAAGTAATTCAGAACTGTAAATTCTCTGGAAGAGAGTCCAACTTGTCAGGCTAGATCACCTGGACATCTGGTGCTTTTCGGAGTGAATGATGAGGTAGAGTTCGGAAACCCGCCTAGGAACAAATGGGAACTGCACTTAAAGGTGTTTTGGGAGATTGTCGCATCATATGCTTTCCCCAGGGGTGCTGTGGGGCGAGGTCTCCAGAGATTTGACAGAATTTCAGCCAGTGTCTCCTGGTGCCAGGGCACCTTTCGTGCTGGAGTGTAACACAGGCCATGCAGAGCACAGGTCTAAGGGAGAGGGGAGGCTTGTTAAGCTGAAACTGGGGGAGTATGAAGGAAACATAACCATTAATTCACATGTCTCAGATGCCAGTGGTGTGTATTAGTACCCTGCAGCCCAAAAAACCAGAAAACAATTATTTGACAAGGAGGGTGTACCAGCCACGTTTTGCACGACGAACTCAGGCTCTCAGCCCAGGTGTGAGGTGTGCTGAAGAGTGTGAGCATCTCCATGTGTAAACACACACAGATGCAAGTTTGGCTCCTCTGGAGGTGCTATGCCAGACTCTGGTCTCCAAGAGCTCTGGCTGTCCTTTGAGCACTGTGATAGCCCTGAGATCAGGGGCAGAGACAGGCCGTCTGCTCTCTTTTTGCTTACCTGAAGGCAGGTGGGACCAGAGAGCTTTCTGTTAGAGCTAACAAACTGCTATTCAGCCTTGAAAGTTGGCATTGGCTGAATTCAGTGCTGCTTCTGCAATTCATGCAACCTTCAAGTGTCCTGTTTCAGCACCAGGATTGCAATACAGTCTTGTGAGAGACTCTAATGACATCTAATTTGATGAGACATCTAATGTGATGTTCTACAGACAGCGATCTTGTGCTTGCTCAGGCTTAGCTTGGATGCGACTTGCAAAAAAGGCTTCGAATAAAGGTGATCTTATAGCTAATGGAGTAGGATGCCTGTTTGTACCACGGGAGTCAGCAGCGAGCCTCCTCCTCTGCAGGCTCGAGTCAGTGCATCAGTAATACTTATACGCATGGGGAGAAAAGGGGCTGGGGACTTGCGCCTGGGGTGGGTGCGTGTTGGGTGGGTGCATGCCGGGTGCTGCGAGGCCCTGGGGTGCACTGTGCATGGTTGGTGGGGAGAGGGGATTGGTTCATGTCTGGAGATGACATGTATCTCACAGGAGATGGGCTCTGGGTGGCCCGGTGGCGGCTCTGGGCACGAGAGCCAGCTCTGCCTGCAGGGACGAGCCTCAGCTGAAAAAGGCACGGTTGTGCACAGGGAGCTTAATACCTTGTGGGTTAAGCAGAAGGTGCAGGGGTCACAGATTTGGTCTTACAGCACCTGCCTTCTGCCCAAGAGCAGTTTCAGTGACCTGTCTCCTTTGCTCACTTGGATTCCTGGGTTTAGGAAGAGTGGGAAGCAGCAGGCATTTCAGGAGAGGAGGGAGGAAGAGCTCAAAAAGGCAGTGTGGTTTTGATGGCAGTAATAAAACACAGCCTGGTTGCCTTCTCATGGCAACGACACAGTGCTTTGAGCCTGGGCAGGCAGACCAGAGATAACATCTGGTTATCAGCAGCAACACCCTTTTCTAGCTCCATGTCTCACCCTGTTCAGGAAGAGCCTTTTTGTGCCTGGAGGCCCTGGAAGGCACCCCCAGGGCCCAGAGGGAATTTCTGCACCAAGCTGCTCCGAAACATTTTCAGTGCCCAGTGGCTTCAAGCCCTTTTGGGGCAGCCTGTAGCCAAACTGCCCTGGAAAACTTCTCTCAGCCGGTTGTCTCGCAGCCAGTGGACCTCAGCCTGGTTAGCCTGAAATTTTTTTCTGTAGCCAGGGGCCTCTGACATTTTCCCTGTAGGAGCTCTAGGTGGTCCAAGCAAAAGGAGAAGTTTCTTGTGCCCTCTGGACTTGTTCATCTCCTGTGAGTACTCTGGATGCCATTTTGTGCCACTTTGAGTGCTTTTGTGCCTCCGTTTCATTCCTTCCTTTTCCACGACATTTTGTGATCTCTGCTTCTGAAGGTCTGATCATGTCAGACCTATTTCTCTAACCATCATCTTCAGCTCTGCACCCAGGTGCTGTCTTACCTGTACACATCCATTTTGCAGATCCATGCAGCTTTCAGGGTTAATCTCAGGGAAATAAGGCCTGCTTGTTTTCATGAGGACAGTAGAGAAGGTTTAAACTCAAATGCTACATCAAACTCACATTAAGCTTTTGTCTACCTTTGTACTGCTGTTAATATTGACTCTGAGCAGTGATACATTCGAAAGGAGCTGCTCTGACCTGTTACTGGCAGGAGCGATGGCCATAGCTAAACAGCTTGGCTTGCAGCACGGCTCTTGGCGCTGTAATGAAGCGGATTGCTCTGCAGTAGCAATATCTGATTCTGCTGTTTGGCCTGGAATGTGAAGGACTGCAATTCTTCACGCGGATGTCAAGTATTGCAATTGTAAATTGCTTGAAATGGAGATGTGGGGTGTCCTGCTGAGGGAATGCTGCAGCCAGTATTGGCTGGTGTGGCTCTGCCACACTCTGGACATCGGAGGCTTGCTGTACATGAAATCACAATATTACTTGATGTCTCTGTTCCTGCTCTGTTAGTCTGTCTCCTGTCCAAATCAGGGTCAGCTGTAGCTCTGTGGTCATTGCTAGATTTTAATCATCTCTGCCTGGGAAACGCCACTGGTGGATATTCATGACTTTGCCTCGTCCACTCCTGTGACCGCTGGAGAGTTTTAGTGCTGCCTAATTGGAGACCTCTCTGATACAGTTAAAGCACAAGCTTTTTGACTGTCTCCCCTACGCTTTGAAAGCAGGTGATTTGAATCCTCCTTGCAGCAGCTTTTTCCAGGTTTGAAGCCTATTACTATGGCTTCCCTCCCTCATCTCCACCCCGAAGCTTTTAGAATTCCTTAGTAGGCCGCATGCCCTTGATTACTCGTCCCCAGCACTCTCCACTGAATTCTTCTCAAATTGTCTGGCACCTGTTCTAAGGGCAGTGCTCAGAGCTGATGTCTTTTGTCCGGCGTTTATGTTGCTGGTGATGGGAAACACAAGCAGAACTGAAATGCTGGTGCAGGCCTGTGGAGCAGGGCAAGAGCACTGAGTTCAGCTTCATCCTTTCTGCACCTTTGTTGTGTATCACAGGCATCATGCGTCTGTCCTGGAAATACATACAGCTTCATGCCATGGTTAAGCAATTCAGTACAGAGCCAGGCTACCTTATCCCCTGCTTGCATCTTCAGAGCCCAAAATGTGCCTGGGATGAAAAAAAATGCACAGAGAGCACCCAGAGGAGTGAATGACAGGTTTGCTCAGCCTTTCCCGTCACATAAAGACAGTGGATAGTTGTCGCTGACACTAAGCCAGTTGCTGAGTCAGGATGGATGGCAGAGGAAAGTCTCAGCTCCAGGAACAGTCACGCACGCTTAGCCCTAGGCGTCCGCTGGGCGAGTGGGGTCCCGGTAGCTGATAGTTCTGCTGTGGGCGCCTGGGAGACAGAGAATGAGGGCCCTTTCTGACAGCCAGCAGATGGGTAAGTGGAGGTCCTAGTTCACATGCCTTCTGGTGTCACCTCTCATCTCCCATGGTGGAGATCTGCTGTTACATGTTGGGCGTGTGACATGATAGGAGATGCCGGGCAGCAGATGGTACGTGCTTTGGAGTTTGGTGGTCCCTTGGGACTGGGAAGGAGCAGAAGGCTGGCATGCACTGTAGTGTGTAATGTAGGAGCTGGGCATGCTAAGTGGGATTTCCTGCCGCTGAACATCTCGGTTAGGTTACAGACCAATCTCACATCTGGCCTTGGTGTAGTCTGAATTCCTCCCTGAACCAGCTGATTGCAGCACAGCCCGTGATGGTGCTTCCAGCCCTTGCTGGAGATGTGTATGCATATTCACAGGGGAACGAGGCAAGGTCTGGTTTGTAGCTACTCCTTTCCTGGAGTGCAGACTAATTTGTGACACTGTTGCACCTCCTGGCTGTGGTTCCAGGGTGAGCTGAGGGGATCTCATCACTGCCAAAGGGTCTCCAATTACCTCTGCTTCCAGCTGTGTTGTGACTCCCATCCATTTGCACCCCATTTGGCCCACACCAGATGCTTTTTACAATGCAGTTCTGCTCGAGTCCATTATTCTGTGGTTTTTTTTTTTTTTTCCCCCCCACTGTTAATTTTCTGCTCTTTGAAAGCAGCTCATGGAGGGGCTGAGAGTGCCAGCACACAAATAGACCAGGAGTGTGCACTAGGAGAGGTCAGCCCATAACAGTGTGTGGAGCCCCACCCAGAGCTGGTATTTCCAGGAGATAAGGTGCCTACCAGTCCTCCTTCAGGGCTTCCTCAGAGTATAAGGAAAATAAAGTTCCTGGTCTGTAAGCTCTCCAGTTCCTGGTACTATCTATGCCAAGACCAGCAAAGATGGTAAAAGGCTAGAATAAAATGCTGCCAATCTCGTAAGTTTTCAGACCATTAGGGCTGACGTGGCTGCAGTGCTCTCAGGTCTAGGTTAGGCTGCCGTAAATCTGGGTTTCCTCAAACGTGGTTCTCTTTTTCCATGTGGTTATCTTGTCCAGGAGCAAGAGAAGTTCGCAAATTTCATGCACAGTGCAGGCAAATCAGTTATCCTGGTTTAAATGGGATACAACAAGGCAAGTGGGAACATGTTGGCCTGCAGCGAAGTTCGTGTCCATTCAATTGGACATACGTATGCCCATTTGTTTTGTCTGGCATTTACTGGAGGGTAGCATAGTTGTCCCTATGCTTCTGAGTGCTGCAGACATCCCTGGACTTCACAGCCCTTGTTAGGAGCTCCCACCTTTGTCAAGGAGCTAGGACCTTTGCAGTCAGGTTTCACAGATGAGTCATGAACTAAATTTTCATAAACAGCCTCCTAAAGCAGTCAGAGCTAAAGCAGAGCAAAGTCTCTTCAGTGTTGCTGCATCTTATTTCTGAAGACATGTGGTGGGCCTGGATTCTCCATCTTTAACTGTCGGTTCTGTAGAGGTCACGTAAGCGTTTCCACATTCCTGTCTGGTAAGCACAAAAGGGCTGGAGGAGGCTGTGTATGAGGCTGTCAAAGTACCCCAATGGTTTTCTGAGCATCTTTTTGATTGGAAAAGGAGTCCCATCCCTTCTGAACACTGGGCTGAGAGTTACTTTTGCTTCACTGGTTTCTCTTAAAATATCAGACCCAAGAGAGCCAAGGACAATAGGACTGTGCCTTTAAAAAAATGAACAAAAGGTCTTGCGAAACAGATCAATTCTAGGTCTTGCATAAGCTGTTGGTGACTGTGCTTTCTGCATCTGTGACTCAACCTGCGCATACCCAGAAACAGTAGGGCTAGGTGCACGCCCATTTTTTCACTGAAGCCCACACTCTGTGCTGCATACTGAAGACATCTCCAGAGGTTTCTCTGCTTACCTGTAGGTCTCCAGTATGCTGGGCCAGTGGTTCCAGTCCCTACTGCTTGCAAGAGGCTGGATTAGGGAAAGCTTTCACAGATAGGTTGGTTTCTAGCAAGACCCTTGTTCTTAGCAGATGGGAGAAGTTGCAGCTATGACCTCATTTTCTCTGCCTCCTGCTGTATTCTAGGCCTTGGATAAGAGGTGAGGATCTTTTTACCCTTGCATGGAACCTTTGCTCTGTAGGTAAGGTTGTACACATGATCAGATCTTCATCTCAGGGTAGTCCATGTTGTGTCTTTCTCATTTCAGCTCAGAGCCCAGAAATGCCTATTGCGAGAAGCTTCAGGGAATCTTTTAAAACTAGCTGTACGTCCTTGTTATGTCTTTTGCAGTTGCGTTGTCCTGCTAGTAGAGGCAGAGGAGCAGCTTCCTCTGTTTATGCCAGCAGCAAGGAACTACGAAGCAAAGGGATGTTTTTTACTGTTTCATGTAGAGCACTGTGTATTCCTTAACGAGATGATAGTGCTTCCAGTGGTAGGGCTGCACAGCTCAATGGGCAAAAGCCATCTAGGAAACATTGTTCAGCCTTGACAAGCTTGTGCTGATTGCCTGCTGCAACCTGGTGAGCAGAGATTTGGGGAAAGCTTGCAGAGATCTCTGTATCCCACTCCAGTACCTCTTGGGAACTTCAGAAAAAAATGTCCCTAATGTTCCTTGTTGGAAGAGGTGGGAGTGACATCCACAAGGTCCCAGGACTTGCTATTTGAAAGCTTGGTGAAGAGAGGATGGTGCTAAACATTCTTTGCATCAGCTGTGTGATTAGAAACATACGGACACTGGTACAATCTGCTGTCTCCAGGATGCGAAGGGCTCTGTCCTGTGCTGGCCCAGGACTGAAGCCTTCATCAGCGTTTTTCATCCTTTCATCCATTTAGCATCTGTTGCTGTGCTGAGATTGTGGCACCAGCCTGAGCTGCAAGTGAGGGACGATCTTCTACCTCCTTGCTCAGATGAGAGGACCTAGACCTCAGCTCCAGCTGCTTCTCAAGTTAGGGATATGCAGCCCGTGGGCACTGTGTCACAAAAGTGACTCAGGACATTCCGCAACTGAGGAGGAAACAGGACCCAAAGGTAGATTTACAAAGTTTTACTAAAGTTAAGTCATGATCATGAGACCCTTCTTCCATTAAGGAGATGAAGAAGACCATGGTCTTCTGTGGAGCTGAAATTATCTCAGAAAAGGACTGTTGGTGTTTTTGTCACATAATTGGTTTGTTGCTCCTAGTATGTCCCCCAGAGTGCTCAGGACAGTGTTTGCAGTTCTTGACAGAGACAAATCAATCAGTTCCTAACTTCTAGGCAGAATAATTAACCCTCTTGTTGCAGAGCAGTTAACCCTTTCCTCACAGTAGCCCAGTGTGAAGAAATGGTTTGGAGGTCCCTGCCGCGGGCGCCCTGGCTCCCTGCTGTCCCACAAGCAGGGGTGGTGAGCTGGGGATCCTTGAGCTGTGGCTTCAGGCCCTACCCCGTGTTGCACACCCAGTATTTGCAGGAACTCGGGCTCTGCCCATGCAGACTCTCTCTGCTCAGACATGGCTGCGCAAAAACAGGGACTCTCTAAACTGGGGCCAGCCCTCCAGTGCAGGGAGAAAGCTAACCCCATTAATCCCCCAAAACATACAGGACAAGTGTATTGTTATGGGACTGTGAAAAACACTTAATTTTGGAGCCCTTTAAAATGCAAGAATAAGCAATTTTCTTTTTGGAGGGGGAGGTGCAAGTTTTTGCAATAAAAAAGGCCTGTTGTGTTGACAAAGTATTGGTGCATTTTCCCCCGTTTTCTCCCATCCCTTTTAGCAGTTGCTATTTGATGCCTTGACACAGTTTTTAAAGTGATTCCCCCTCCAAACAGTAGTTTTCATGAAATGGGGAAGAAATGTGTTGTCATCACTCCTGTTGGAGGAGCAGTCAGGATAGATGAGGCTGCAAGACAAGCTTCAGGTTTACGGGGCTGAAAGTCCACATCATATGAATGTGCATCTTGGCCTGTTGTCGAGGCATTTTCAGGAAGGTACAACATACACAGAGACCCTAAAATCACAGAATCACAGAATAGTAGAAGTTGGAAGGGACCTCTGGAGGTCATCTGGTCTGACCCCACGATCGAAACAGGGTCAGCTAGAGCAAGTTACCCCGGACTATGTCCAGGCAGGTTTTAAGTGTCTCCAAGGGGGGAGACTCCACAGCCTCTCTGGGGAACCTGTGCCAGTGATCAGTCACCCGCATAGTTGAAAAGTGTTTCGTGATGTTCAGAGAGGACCTCCTGTGTTCCAGTTTGTGCCCATTGCCTCTTGCCCTGTCAGTGGGCAACACTGAAAAAAGCCCGGCTGTGTCCTCTTTGCAACTTCCTTCAGGTATTTGTATTCATTGATAAGCCTTTGTGAGCCTTCTCTTCTCCAGGCTGAACCATCCCAGCTCCCTCAACCTTTCCTCATAGGAGAGACACTCCAATCCCTTTGTCATTTTTGTGGCCCTTCGCTAGACTCTCTCCAGTATGCCCATGCCTCTCTTGCACTGGGAAGCCCAGAAGTGGACCCAGCACTCCCTCCACCTCAGTGCTCCTTCTAATGCAACCCAGGATGCCATTAGCCTTCTTTCTAGCAAGGACACATCACTGGCTCATGGTCAGCTTGTTGTCCACCAGGACCCACAGGCTCTTTTCTGCAAAGCTGGTTTCCAGCTGGGTGTCCCCGAGTATGTACTGGTACCTGGGGTTGTTCCTCCCCAGGTGCAGGACTTGGCTCTTTCCCCTGTTGAACTTCATGAGGTTCCTGTCAGACCATTTCTCCAACCTGTTCAGGTCCCTCTGGATGGAAGAACAACCATCTGGCATATCAATCACTCCTCCCAGTTTTGCATCATCTGCAAACTTGCTGAGGGTATGAGAAGGTGGGTGCTGCTCTGCTGCGGGACTCACCCAAGATAGGATAGAATTCAAAGTGGGCTTTTCTCCAAGAGTGAATGGTGGGAAATGCTGCTGGTAGTCTAAGCGGCCATCTCTGCTCACTGCCAGAAGCTGTTTCCATTCTGCGAGGAAGCTGTTTTGTCTAGGTGACAGTCTTGCAGGAGTGGAGGTTAAAAGAGGAAAGACCAGTTATGTCTGCATGGTACATGAGTGCAGCAGATAACATTATGTTCTTTCAAAACAGATGCTTGGGATCTGCTCAACTGTAGCCTTGTAAAGCTGTGTTTTGCCCAGCCCAGCTCTTCCCAGTTTCTGTAACTGGGCTACTGCCCACGTGTGCACTTGGTATTGGGCCTGCATTTATACATACACAGCATTTGGTGTGTTGAGAGCTCTAATGGAGAATGTCTAGGAAGGCTTACCTCTTTTCTCTGCAAAGATCTTTTTGTAGGCTCCATAGGTTGCACTCTCTTAACAGCTGAGATCTGTCAGCTACTAATAGCCATGCTGTTCTCATTAACAGCCAGCTGGAAAATTGTCTCCTGCTGAGAAACTACATCTTGTCCACTGCAGGACAGGCTCTGCACAGAGGGGCTGGGATGTGGTCTTTGGCTTTGCAAGGATTTGGGACAATTTCTGTATACAGATCTGTACATTGAGGAGGACGAAGACCGTCACTTCTCTCTCTAATCCCCTCTTGTTCTGAGAGTGCCCTTGGAGATGCCCTCTGCATAAGCCTGGATTTCTTTTGGGTAACACAAGGAGTTTCCAGCGTTGGAATGAGACTCTTTCCAGTTGTATCAACCCTCTCAGAATTCCTCTGTATGTTGCCTTGGTTTGATGCAAAGGAATGGTTTGAACAACAAGATGCAGATTTCCTGGTAGTAGCTCCAAACTGCTTTCATCCTTCCTAGAACTTTCTTCAGGCCTTTTTTTCAGGTTCAGTGCTGTCCATGTGTCTTACAGTCATTTGAAATGAACCTTGCAGATTTGGTGAGCTTCATTACAGATTATCCCAGGCCTGGCTTTATTCACTATGACCTTGGGTCTTTGATGGTCACATCTTGAACAGGCTGTTTGGATACAGGTGAATCTATTGCATGAGCTGTGACCAGTCCAAGATTAATTTTACAGTCTCTTTGCACCAGAATAATCTAAGCCAGCAAAGGAAAGTAATTTTTTCAACTTCCCACCATGTTCTCTTTAACTCTGGCTGTTTATTTCTCGCATCCCTTTCCCCACATTGACTTGCTTCTGGGCAGTACCTGTGGGATCTCACCCCATTTCTGCAGTAATGTGAGGCTCTATGAGTAGTTCTGGGACTCTGCTTTAACTTACAGACCACCTTATTGACCTGGACAGGATTGTGCTGAGCCTCTTGAGCTTTTGTTCTGCTACAGCTCCTTCCTTTGCATCCGCTGAGAAACACCCATGGCAGACCAGGTCCCTTTATAAGATTCTTCAGTGGCCCATGTTTCAGAGCCTTTTCATTTTCACAAAAAAACTCATTTTTTTTTTTTTTAGTGAAGGTGTGACCTTTTTCAGTTAACTATAGGGTTTCAGTATAGTTATGTAGCACCATGCTGCACTCTTGGTTTTCCTCACAAGGGATTGCATACTAGGGGTTAACTAGAGTTCTTGTTTTTCCTTATACATTTAGAGAGCTTGGACGCATTGTCATTGCCTTGGCTGCAGTTTTATGTGCTACCCAAAGGGATCGATTTTGTTCCTTTCAGGTGTTGTAGCGTGTAGAACAACCAGCTGAACTTTCAGAGTCCCTCCAAACATTGAATCATCAGCCCATCATCAACATATACCTCATCAGCCATGGGGTATAAATTTTCCATATCTTGGAATTTCACTGCCTGCCCTTGGTCTGCAGGTCATCTCCTGCTGCTGGGGCCACATCATTCCTTAAGTAACATGTTTCAGGATTTTACATGTAAAGGTTCACATTGATCACAGATCTTTCTCTTCTGGTAGAGTCCCAGACAGATGCATAGGCAGTGGTTTGTGTGCCCGGATGCTGAGACATTTCTGTTCAGGCACTTTCGCATTCTTGAAGAGGCCCTTTGCAGCACTTATATTTTCTGCATTTTGTTTTCACCTGTTTGCCTGAATTTCATCTGAGAATTATAATTTTATCCTTATTTTGACTCTTGCTTGTATGAATCCTAGGACTGTGGATAGAGGGGACACGCTAAAGATCTCTGTTATAAACTGTAGGATTTCAGTATCGTTTAGTGGCCCTTGTTTTTCTCCAGTCCTGCTTCCTGTTCAGAACAGGACTATTATCCACATCAGATAAAGGAGGTTATGGTTTTGTCTAACCAAGTCATGAGAGGATTTCCAAGGGTGGAGATCCCCATCACCATTTGAGCAACACTCCTCCACGCTCTTCCCAGACAAGTTTTTCCTAATGTCCATGTGTCCACTTATTTTGGGATCGTCTTCTCCCATGGTACCAGTCTACTGATGCTGCACCTATTCAGGCTGGTTTTCGCTGTATTTTTGTTTTAATACTGAGCTTCCTGCTGTGGCTGCAATGGTGTCAAGAGGGTCACTATTCCACTAGGACAGTCTTTGCCAATTTTCTAGTATTCCCAGACGTATCTTGCCTTTGTGTCCGCTGGAAGAATTGTAGGTGGGGGTGAGTGGCTAGAAGACTGTGATGAGGAAAGGGACCTGGGAGTGTTGATCGACGCTAGGCTGAACATGAGCCGGCAGTGTGCTCAGGTGGCCAAGAAGGCCAATGGCATCCTGGCCTGTATTAGAAACAGTGTGGCCAGCAGGAGCAGGGAGGTGATCATCCCCCTGTACTCAGCTTTGGTGAGGCCGCACCTCGAGTCCTGTGTTCAGTTTTGGGCCCCTCACTACAAGAAAGACATCGACGCCCTGGAACGTGTCCAGAGAAGGGCAACGAAACTGGTGAGGGGTATGGAACACAAGTCTTATGAGGAGCGGCTGAGGGAGCTGGGATTGTTTAGTCTGGAGAAGAGGAGGCTCAGGGGAGACCTCATTGCACTCTACAGCTTCCTGAAGGGAGGTTGTGATGAGGAGGGGGTCGGCCTCTTCTTCCACATAACTAATGATAGGACTCGAGGTAACGGCCGCAAGTTGCGCACAGGGAAATTTAGATTAGATATCAGGAAAAACTTTTTCTCTCAGAGAGCGGTCAGGCGCTGGAACAGCCTGACCAGGGAGGTGGTGGAGTCACCGACCCTTGCGGTGTTCAAGAAGCGCCTGGACAAGGTGCTACAAGATATGGTTTAGTAGCTTAGTGGGTAGTATTGGTTGTAGGATGACGGTTGGACTAGATGATCCTGAAGGTCCTTTCCAACCTTGTGTTTCTGTGATTCTGTGATTCTGTGAGGTGCTGTGAAGTCCTTTTCAGTGGCAGCTGAGCCTTGATTCTATGCATCGAGATAGCAAAGGGCTATAGTTTCCTAACCACAGTCCAAACTTGGACATTTAATTCCTCGTTTCCTCTCTTCCTCGTTTGCCATCAAAATCTTACAAGTGATCTGCACAGGACGTGCGAATCTTGCTGTGTGCTCCTGCTCTCCGTAGGAATGACAGCCCCAAAATGAACATCTGCCCTGTGCTTGGTGACTCTTTCCTGAGTTTAGATCACTGCTGCTGAGGAGCCTAGTGTCTGCAGACCAGAAACTCTCTCCAACCTCGGGAGTAGTTTAGCTAGAAGTTCCTTGAAGCATGGTAATTAATTTTCTTTGGAAAGCTAATGTTCCTGCTGTAAGAAGGACTTGCTGCATCCAGACAACATGGTGATTTTTTTTTTTTCCCAGCATGAGTAAACCAAACCACTAAGTCTGTAATGAGTGTGAAGTTGTTTGAAAATGCTACCCCTCTGGAGCTGTTTGGGGACCTAGCCAGCTGCACCTCAGCTTTCTTTTTGCCTGTGAACATCCCTTCTTTCAAGATTAGTTTCCCAGGATCACTGCTTACTTTTTCAAGTAATTCGCATTTCTTTGGTTTTGTTTGGGGAAGGTGGTCCTCACCGTATGAGAGATCCTTTGCACCTGATGTTTTCTGCACAAGAAATTTAATCAGCTAAGAATATGGACTAATGCAGGCTTAATATAGGTAGAACATGCCAGGTTGAAGGTAAGGAACAAAAGGGAATGTAAAAGGTAACTGTGATCTGCCAGGACTGATTTTTTTACAGGTGTGAGTATTTAGCCAAGGTGGGGTTGGCTCTGAGCTGTGCCAGTGGACTGGGAGGAGGCAGGGACCGGGACAGTACTGGTGTCCTAGTATGATTCACAGACCAAATATTCCTGTGTAAGGTGGGATGCAGGCTTGCTGGATCTTGGTATTGACGGGTGCTTGTAAAGCTCTGGTTTGACTGCCGGGGATCAAGCAATACATGTTCCTAGCATTTAACAGTGTTCTTGTGAGGAAGTTGAGTGTCAATTTGCAATATTGTGCCAGATGCAAGGACGGTTTGGTTTAGAATTGCTTGGACCCCTACTTGTCAAATGGTGCTGAATGGTGATGTTGCATCTGTCTTCCTGGCACTGAGTGCATTCTTTCCTGCAAACACTTACCACGTGCGCAAGCGGTGTAAGTCTTGCTGTAACTCAAAAGCTGCTTGGCTGGGTTCCCTCTCAAACTGGAGTATCGCTGATCCAGCATCACTGATTAAACTGTTTGCCAAATGCATGTTAAACAGACTGAAAATGGGCAAAACCAAGCCCTGACCCAGCCTTTGACCCAGCTGAATATTCTCAGCTGATTGTGTGGGGCTCTCTTTCACCTGTAACTTGCTTGCCTGATCTGCATTTCTTTTTCTCTGGGCAGCAGGATCTTACCACTGTCCCCTCCATGTGCCTTTTACTGCCTGGGTCTTGTGGAAAGAGCGGGAGTTAATAGGATTGCTTTTTCTGTCCAGCACTGGTAGTTTCCAGTTTGAAATCAGTTGTGCCAGTTCCATAAAGCTTCACTGCTCTCTGTGGGAAGGGATTCTTGTGTTTGGCATGCTTTATGTGTCTAATTTAAATACCATTTAAAATGCTGTCTGTCGGAAGGCTGTGGTGCGGCTATATAAACCAGACACACGGAATGTCGTTGTCAGTGAGGAAAGAAACCAACAGGTGACTGCAACCAGTCCTGTGATCTGTCAAACCTCTTTTTTCCCTTCGTGCGAGCAAAATTTCGACTCCTTTTTGGTCCTAAACCGTCTAAGGGCTAAATGAAGCATGCATCCAGACTGGCTCGTTCACTCCCTATCTCTAAGGCTTTCCTCACCCAAGGTGTTTTATCTTCTGTGCTTCCTGAGAGCTGTCCTACTGGGACTCGCCTCCCCTTAAACTTGCTGCTGCCTGGCCCTGTCCCAGTGGTGCAAGGACTGCTGTGCATGCCAAGCCCAGCTGGTTGGGGCTGGGGACAGATGTCTTTTCTTCCCTTGAGCTCTTCTCTCACTGAGACGAGCAGCGGGTCATGCCAAAGGGCAAAATGCGGCCCTGGGGGGGTCCAGCCTTGCCAGTGCGGCCGGTCCTCACGTCGTGGTGTGCTGTGTTTCTGCCCCTGCAGATGTCGTGGCACCCGCAGTACCGCAGCTCCAAGTTCCGCCACGTGTACGGCAAGGCCGCCAGCAAGGAGAAGTGCTACGACTGCGTGCCCATCACCCACAGCGTCCACGACAACCACTTCTGCGCCGTGAACCCACACTTCATAGCGGTGGTGACCGAGTGTGCAGGTGGAGGGGCCTTCCTCGTCATTCCCATCCACCAGGTGAGCTCCAGTGAGGCACCCTGGCTTCCGCGAGGATGCCGAGATGCTGGAGGAGAGACGGGCTTTGCAGAGAGGTAGATCTCACAGAGGATATTCAGTTAATGCTGTTCCCTGAATTGCAAAATGCATGGAAGGGGCCCCAGATTCCCTGGCAGGTGATGCCTTGCACATGTGTGCTTACACATCTTACGTAGCTGCTCACGGGATTTCAACAGCTTCTTTCATTTTATATCTCAGTTGCCTTTCTTGTACAGAACTGTATCCTGCTGTTCCTGTATCAACAGGAACTGTGCTGTTCAGATGTTTGTCTCATAGGAGAAACTGCAAATCAAAAAGCAATTAGTAGATATGGAGGGCAAAAACTGAAAGGTGCTTTAGTGGCATGGCTTCAGCTGTCACCAAAGGAGAATATGGTTATGTTTTGTTCTAACACCTTTGTGAAAGAATGGAGACACCGTTATGAGACAATGAAGCTCTTAAGCTTCAAGCACTGATGCTGGAAAAACTTCCCTTTCGGAAACAGATCCCATGTTTGTGGGTTTTGATGACTTAGAGATCTGATGAGAGGGAGAAGCTGGCCGTCTGACATTTATTGCTTCAGAAGAATTAGGCATGCACTAATGTGGATTATGAGCTTTCTGGAACGAGATTATGAGCTTTCTGGAATCAGAGCAGAACAGATGAAAGGCAAAAGTTCAGCCTTTAATTAAAAGTTAATTGATGGTGTTATTGTAATGCCACTTTTTCAATATATATTTGCTAAGGATGAAAGTGAACTGGGTGTGCTTGAAGAACCTAGTGCAGTTCCTGGCCCTTCTAGACATTTATTCAACTCATTAACCACTGGTGCTGTTCAGAGACAGTCCTTCTAAAATTAACCACTGCCCTGTTTTTCTTGACTGAGTCACTTCTGCCCCCTCGACCACGATCTGCTGAGGCTGAAGAACTTGTCTTTATCACAGGGCTGCATCTATGAGCAGGCAGCTGGGACTGTGGGACGTGGGGTGGGACCCAACTCTCAAAGTGTTAGCAAAATGAGCTGAAGATGCTTGCACTGCTTACTATTAATTCTTCTGTCTTCCCACCTCTTTTCAGCTCATTTTTAGTAGCAATTCTTCCATTCTTAACGCCTGCTTAAGTACTCCACCCAGGTCTGAAATATTGCTTGCAGAAATCAAAGGCACAGTAGAACTAGAAGAGATAACTAGAGAAGGATATTTAAAGTGTGTCAATGAAAGTGTGTAATTGCTTTCATATGAGGAAAGACTTTGGAGGTTAGGCCTCAATCAGTCTGGGAAAAAAGACAAATGAGTGAGATACATAAAACTGTGAACAAGGTGGGGAAGAGGTGTAGGGAGTAATTCTTGCTTTGTATACTGAAGGGGACACCGGTGGTCACAGAGCAGCGTGATAGCAGGCAGAACTGAACGCTTCTGCAGTTCAAGTGTGGAGCTCACAGCCGAGGATGCTGACAAGCCTGGAAGAATTAAGAGGTTCAAAACCGGACAGAGTTATGGAGAGGAGTTGTGCTGTGAACTGTGTTTGTTCAGATGCAGTTCCCGTTGTTCAGGAATGTCACATTCAGCTGAAGCAGGAGATGGTAGCCAGGACAGGGAGGGCTGGGTTATAGTGCACTGTCCATGGAAGATGAACAACCTGTTTGGGGAGCTGCTGTTGTCCCTTTTTTCGAGTTCCTTCTGTGTCTTCTTAGAGAGGGGCTGCCTGCCTCAGGATGTGCTTGACTACAGGCTCAACTTCAATAGGTTTAATAGTGTCTCTTGCTCGTTTGTCATGCTCCTCTCCTGCTGAGTCATGGAAACTGAGCTCTCTCATCCCTCCTTGAAGAAATACCACTTGTTGCCTTCTGCACCATTCTTCATCTCCCTCGCAGAGCTCGGGAGTAAGGTAGGGATGGGGAGCAGCAGGGCTTACCTAGAGAAAGGCTGTACATAGCCTTGTTCAGCAGGCCTAGAAGTACATGCTTTTGCCTTCAAGCTGAAGAGGAATTAGTTGAATTTTTGCCACCACTTGGAAAATGGTCTTCTGTTGCAGGATGTGTCAGTTGGGTACTTGTGAAGATCTGCCACTGAAGCTGGCTGGGTGCAACAGCAGCGCATCTCACCAGGAAAGCAGCTGCGGGCACAGGGGCTGTCTGATGCCTGGCACACACTGAATGCCTTTGTAAATCTTGTGAGTCTGAGGACACGCAGGCAGGGTGAACATAACTGGGCGATGAGCTGCTTTCCCACAGTGTGGCCTGCGTGTAGATTGGTGTTTGATACAGATGTGTTGTGGAAGTCCATGCACTGTATGCTAAGGAAAAAGTTTTGACTCAGAGGGCAATTTAGAGGCCTTTGAAAGAAAAAGGCCTTCCTTTTTCCTTCTCCCATGACCAGACTTGGTTGGGACTGCAGTGTGAGACAAACGGGTAGCAAAATGACAATGAAGTCCTGAGAGACAGGGACGTGTTTGTGTCCGGGTCTCTGCAGTCTCCAGTCTTTGAATGTATCAGAACCAGGTGTGAAAGGGAGGACATGTTTTGTTCTGTAGACATCCTAGACACTAACTCTGTTTCCTTCTTTCGGGTGGCAAAGACTATGAAATGAAAGCTGTGATGACCCCTCAGGCTTTACCTAACTGAGGCCGTACGTGCGTGCTGTGGCAGGGTATAATGACAAGGTGTGTTTTTGCTCTTTGCAGAACACCTAAGAACGAGGGTTGACCAGTCTCATGGCAATCTACCCTGTACAAATTTGCTGGGAGAATTTGAACAGTAGTCCCACTGGGTTTTGTACTTTTGTCAAGAAACCATGTTTGGCTACAGTGTCTCATACTTTTCAAAAGTGCTGGGAGCTTGGAAAGCAGGTGGTTGAAAAATTAAATTCGTTTTCAAGCTCTGCAAATAACCATGGAAGTCAGGTACCTCTGCATGAATGACAGCACATCTAGTTACTAAAGTAGTGTTTGATCAATGGAATGAAATTTCCCAGCACATGAACACCTTTTCTTCTGCGTGCAGACGTTTGTCTGAGACCAGCAGTACTACCTGACATGTATGTTTGCTGGCAGCTTATGTGCTGTGGGCTCTGCTCAGTCCCACAGCTAGTGGATTGCATTGGGGTAGGTGGGGCTGGCGGCAGGGAGGGCAAGGGCTCTTTCTCTGGGGTCAGCCAAGCTTGCTGAGGCTGTGGTGGTAGGAGAAGTGTGCAGGATGGGGCAGGCAGAGCGGGCTTAGCATGGCATGGTGGTGTGGCAGGGCAGCCTGGGAGTCTCCCGGATGGAGCAGTGAGCAGACAGGCAGCCAGCTCTGGGAGGGGATGGAGTTCCCATAGGCATCAAGGGATCCCTGTGGCGCTGGCTGCCCAGCCCAGTAAGTTGCCAGGTTGAAACCAAGCCCTGTAGCTTGCAGAAGGACACTGTGGGTGGGGGAAAGCTGCTTATTAAAAGCCTTTTATCTCTTTCCTTCTGCCTTCCCAAGTCATTTTGTATTGTTGCTGTTATGAAAGTGATTTGTTTTAGACTGTATGTAGTCTAAAAAGCAAAGTCTTTTACATTTCAAAGCTGGGTGTTCAGTTTGAAGCAGGTTAGTCCCAGTCTATGTGACAAACCTTCTAGTGAAGCCAGGATAGTTATACCTTGTGTCCTGTTCTACACCAAAAACCTACCAGTTGGCAGCAGTTTGAGGCTGGGAAAATGACATCGTAGCCACAGCCAGGTTCGGGTCAGCACTGATGCCCCTCCACCGCACACTCTCAAGGCCCACCTCTGGAGAGGTGTGGGGAGCACACCCACAGCAGTGTCTGCTTTCCAGAAGAGCATGCATTTGCATTCATTTTGATTTATGATTCTTCCAGCTGGGATAGAAGTGGGCAGGTAAGCATGACCAGCTTGCTGTGTCTGTCTCCTCAGGTGACTGACCTTTGCTCTTGCACAGAAGTCTGGGTTCCTGGAGCGCCTCTTACTCCTCCTGCTCCTGACAGGGAGAAGCAGGCGCTGCTCCGATATTAATCAAATCCCCAGCACTCCTTCTAGCACATAATAGTCATATTGATGTGACTTTGTAGCAGAGGCTGTCTGCAGTATGGGTTTATCCTGATGCAACACAGCCCCCAAGTGGTACAAGGTCCTCAATACTCAGTGTGCTTTGTGCATGATATTTAGCAGAGTATACCGCCCAAACGTGGCATATTCTTGGAGAGTCCTGAATGCTGATTTAATGTGGTGAATGACTGGATTTGAAAACCATCAGAGAGAAATGGATAGCTTGTTTAAAGAAAAACTGGGTTTGTAATTTTTGTTGCAAATACCTTTTGCTTAAAAAATAAAAATAAAATAAAAGGTAGTTGAGGAGGCTAAAAAAGACAAGCTAAAACATTTTTCCTGCTTATAAGAAATTTATTCTCAAGAAACAGATAAGAGATTTGCTCTTCCTCCCCAAGATCTTTAAAAAATTTGGAAGATTCAACTCATTCCTAAGGGTTTCCCCTCTAAGTTTTATTCTGGCATCTGAATCAAATAATAACTTCTATAACCTCAGCAGTCTTGACTGCTGTATGTGTACAGATTTCTTGGTAGCACTGTGTACTTAGGAAGGCCTGAGCAGCACCGCTTTCCCTTCTTGTCAGTGATATCATCAAGACTTGCCTTACAGGGACAGCAAAACCCCATTCTCATCAGAAGGAGACCGCCTAGGGCATTTGGAGTATAAAAGCAGAAAGAGGTTTCTCAGTCAAGCTGGCACAGGTCTTACTTGAAAATGTCCTGTAATTCCATGGCTCACCTTAGGTTTCATGATATTTGTTTTTTTTACAGACAGGGAAGCTCGACCCACATTATCCCAGAATATGTGGGCACAAAGGGAATGTTCTGGA
Organism: Chauna torquata; assembly: GCA_013399475.1. NCBI lineage: Eukaryota > Metazoa > Chordata > Aves > Anseriformes > Anhimidae > Chauna > Chauna torquata. The sequence goes on along the minus strand of VXAL01007268.1, from coordinate 29,248 downwards.
CATCAAGTGGAACCCATTCAATGACTTTGTAATAGCTTCGTGTTCGGAAGATGCCACTGTAAGTTTCCCATACTCTGTGTTATTACCTGGCTAATGTGCTTTTTGGGGAAAGAAATAAGAAAAGAACCAAAAGGCCCAGGGACAAGATGTGAAAGTGCATATATACTTTAAGAAAAGCCAGGTAAAAGTAAGATCCTTGTCTTTCTCTTGAGGTCAGACCTATGTGATCCCTTCCAGATGAGGTATCAAAATCGTGATAGGAAGAAGATCTGTTTTTGTGGGGGCTTTCATCTTTTTGGGTATGTTTGTGTGAGAAAGAATATAAATTTAAAATCAGTTCAAGGTTAATCACTATGAGGCTCCTCCTTTACTACAAAATAAAAGCTTCAACACAATGTAATCTGGAACAGCTATTTCAGATTATTTCACTGCATAGGAAGTTTGAGCTCATTCCTGCTCTGAATTGCTCTGTGTTAGTCTGTAAAGTCATGCTGTATCAGTTGTGGGGTAGCTAAGGAGTCTGTGTCATACGTTATTCTGCCCAAAGCATCAATGAAATGAGCATTTTCTTACTGAAAACAGAGAAAGACTCCAGAGATGCAAAGATTAATGCTAATGCAAACCTATAAAAAGATATCAAATGCTTAAGTAAAGTTTATGTTTTAGGCAATAAGTTAGGCTGAAATTAGTGTAATTAAGATGCAGTCACGTACTTTACTTCAGTGTAGGTGCAGTCTAATTATTAGGTACTGAAAGGTGCAATTCATATTTGTAAGGGACAGTTTAGTCCATATCTACCCACTGGAAGATTGCTTTCTGTGGCTTATCAAAAGTGTAGTGTAGGCTTCTATGATAGTGCGGACGTCTGACTAACTACTGTGGTTTTTTTCAGAGATCCCACATATTTTCTCCTACTGGGTATATTTGCCCTCTGCCATGCAGAATCAGGGAGATTTCCCTTGTTATTTCCACCAGCCCTGGCTTGGTAGATGTCCTCTGCCATTTCAGCTCTGCCAGAAATCTCTTGAATTGGAAATATATGGTCATTAAATTTTCCTTCCTGCTGAGTGACTTTGCTTTGCTTTTTAAGGATCTTCATGTCTTTTTTGATGACTTCCTTCAATTTCTGTGCTGCCTGTGGGTGTTACATGTTATCTTCCAAACCGTGTGCCAGGCTTTCATGCTGTCTCAGGAAAGACTTGTGGCAGGAAGGCACCATCATGACCTCTTGTGAGCCTCAGATGAGGTGGTTTTACCCAGCTAAACAGCCGAACTCCACCACAACTGCTCTCTCACTCCCTCTCCTCGAAGGAACAGGGGAGGAAATACGATGGACAAGGGCTCACGGATTGAGATGAGGACAAGAAGCTTTCTCACCAATTGCCGTCACAGGCAAAACAGACTCAGCATAGGGAGATTAATATAATTTATTACTATCACTAGCAGACTAGAGCAGTGAGAAACTAAAAGCAAACTAAAAACACCTTCCGCCCATCCACCCTCTTCTACCTCCTCCCCCCGAGCGGTGCAGGGGAACGGGGAATGGGGGCTGCGGTCAGCCCACATTGCTGCGTCTCTGCCGCTCCTTCGTGGTCACTCTCTGCCACTGCTCCTCCGTGGGCTGCAGCGTGGAGATCTGCTCCACCGGGTACCCCATGGGCTGCAGGGGGACAGCCTGCTCCACCATGGGCCTCACCATGGGCCGCAGGGGAACTTCTGCTCTGGCGCCTGGAGCACCTCCTGCCCTCCTTCTGCACTGACCCTGGTGTCTGCAGGGCCGTTCCTCACTCCTCTCTCTCCCAGCTGCTGTTGTGCAGCAGTTTTTTCCCTTTCTTAAATCTGCTCTCCCAGAGGCGCAAAAAACATCGCTCACTGGCCCAGCTCTGGCCAGCGGCGGGTCCCTTTTGGAGCCGGCTGGAGCTGGCTCTTATTTAACATGGGGCAGCTTCTGGAATGATCTTACAGAAGCCACCCCTGTGGCCCCCCTGCTACCAAATCTTTACCACGTAAATCTACTACAGGAATAAGGACAAGCTTCAAAGCTTCCTGCTGCAATTGTAGACTACATTCAGTTAATGCAATTACAGAGCCATTGAGGTTTTAAAGGAAGCTTGGGAGGCCTCTGGCTCCACCTTGTGCTCAAGTCTGTGGAGCTGAGTCTCAAAAACCTCCAAGGATGCAGATTTCACCATCTTTCTGGGCAATCTGTTCCTGTTCTTCACTACTCCTGTGGGGAATTTTTTCCTTATACGCAGTTAGAACTTCCCCAGTGTAGTTATTGACCACTGTATCCCATCCTCCCACTCCGCACTTCAGTAATGAGCCTGGCTCTGTTTTCTCAGTAATCTTGTTATTACTAAAGGCTTTTATCAGGTTCCTCTGAAGATGTCTCTTCTCCAAGCTGAGCAAACCCATCTCCCTCAGCTTCTCCTCACAGGGCTAGTGCTGCAGCCTCCTGAGCATCCTGCTGATCTCCACTGGACTCACTTAAGTTTATCAGCATCTTTTTGTACTGGGAGGTGCAAAACTGGATGCAGTATTCCAGCAGTTTTTTAATCATTACTGAGTAAAGGGAAAAGTCACTTCCCTTGATCTAGTAGCTATCTTCCTGTTTTTCCAGACCAGGGTCTTGCTAGCTTTCATGGCTGCCAGGGTATGCTGCCAGGCCTTATTTATTTTATTGTCTACTAGGACACCAGTGCCTAGCAGAAGGGCTGCTCTCTGCCAGTTTTCTTTTCCAGTTTCCTACTGAAACTGTTGGCACTGGATCATTATCCAGGCTGAAGAGTAGAAACACTGAACTGATCACTGGTCTTAGCACCAAATGTTGCTCTAAAAAATGTTGCTGCTCTGAGACTCTACTCTCCTTTTTGGTACCCTGCCATCATCATCCTGGCACCAGAAAATTGGATCTTAAGGGGTCTGCTGCAGAGCTACACAGCATAGGGACACCTTTTCCTTCTCTGCTATGTAGTGAGGACAGTAGATTGTGTTTCATAGCGTGGCCATCTTTCCTGGTACCTGATAGCTGGACCTGTGGGGGTCACCGAGTCCAAACCCTGCTTAAAGCAGGCCTTAAGAATCTGGCTGCTCCACGTCTTGCCCGACTGAGTTGGGAAGATCTCCAAGGCTGGAAATGCCATGATGTCACTGGGCCCTTCTTCCATGTGTTGAGTACCCTTTTGGGGAAAATAGAATTCCTCTGATCTCCAGGGATTGCCCATATTGCCATTTATGTCCATTGCCTCGTGCACCTCCAAAGACTCTGGCTCCATCTACTCTGTGCCTCCCAGCAACATGGTTGAAGGGCAGCCAGAAGAGCTCTTCTTCACCTTCTCATTCCCAGCATGAACAAAGTCTTTTCTCTTCGTGTTTGCTGAGCTCCAGTCCCCTCCTCATCTCAATGGCTGCTGCTGGACTCACTCCATGGGGTCAACATCTGTCTTACCTGACCTGACCTGTCCTGGAGAGCTCAGACTGGACAACTATTGGGACACCACTGCAGCAATAATTTCTCTGTCCTGAGCCTATACGTATGAGGAAGTTTTAGGGTCCCAGAGATGTCCACCACTGCCACTGGGCTGGACATTTGAGCCAAACTCTTCCGTCCTCTCTGTTTAAGGCCTGGTGCCCTCTGCCATTTTTCAGCATCAGCATGAGGCACTGTTCTGGCTTGTGTGCAAGGAGGTCTCTGATTTCTCCTATTGCACTGGTTTTCCCTGAAAATTTTGAGGAGGGCCACAAGTTGGTGAAGACGGTGAACATTTCCCACCACTCATATTCCTAAAAAGTTTCTTGGCCATTAATCAGCCTTTCTGGAGCATGCCTTTGTGATAGCACAAATGTCTTTTCTGGCCTGTAGCTGAAGCATGCAAAATGGTACTTTAGGGTGTGAGAGGAGATGGATAGTCTCTGTAAACACCCAGTGCTCTTCCCAGTTCCTACTGCTGCTTTGGGCAGGCTCCTGGATGGAGGCCAAGGCAAATGGCCTGGTGCTGAGAGCTTGAACAGTACGGGGAGAGAGATCATCCTCCTACCGCTTCTGTTCCTTCTGGCAAATCATCAGGCATGTATGAATTCAGCTTGCTGAAGACCTTCTCCCCTGTGACTGGAGGGGCAACTCTGTGTCTTTTACTTTGCTTTGACAGGCTTTCTTCAAGATGCAGTGGGGCAGACTGCTGGTGAGCTGGGTTGCTCATGGTTGGCCTTGGCAGGTCTGGGTTGCAAGACCTGCTTCTTCTGCCCACTAAGGAATGACAATTTCTGCCATTTCATGAATCCTGAAACTCCAGCCACGGTCATTTCCCTGCTCTTACCTCCAACCATTTCATAGCGTGGGGAGTACATGGTTCATTCTACGCAGTTCTTCACAGTGTGAACACACCCTATTTTCCGCTTTGCTACTCTCTCAGCCCCATTTATTTAGTGATAGCTGCTGAAGCTGTAGGGTGTCATGCTTTCTCTTGCTACTGTGGAAGTTCATCTGGAGGCTGCTGGACCCCACAGTCCTTAGGCTTCCAATGCACTTGATTCCACAATGAGATAAACACTGGTGAGAAGGGTGCTCGTGATCCTTCCTAGCAGGTCCCTGAATTTGTGCCTGTTCTTTGGTGTAGAGGAGTCCTAAAGAATTTATCTGAAATAGAGACATTTTCATTGAGGCAAATGGTTAATCTTCTGTTATTATCCTGAAAGCTTGTGCTTCTAGGGTTAGTGTGAGAAAGATTCTTTCATTTTACCTGCACAAGTTCAGCTGCTTTTGCAGGCCACCTCTGTTGTTTTCTTCCACATCAGGAGGACAGAGTTTATTTCTGTCTTCATGCAGCATCCTTCCAGATGTACCCAGGACTGCAGGTAGACCTGTGTTGAGACAGCAAACTCCCAGGGTGTGATGCTGCCCAGTCTTTCTGCTCAGGGCATCCACCCTGTGGCCACCTGAGCAGGCTTCTGTGTACTTTGACCAATGACTGTGCTGTTTGCAAAGCATTTAGCATTTGCACAGTTTTTATGGGACAAACAGTAGTGTACTTGTTATCTGACCAGGCCAGTTCTCAGTTCTTCTACCAGGTAGTGTTGCCTGGATGACTGCTTGGATCAGCCACAGCTATAATATCTTCTGGGAGTCTTTGCTGAAGTTTATTGCAGATTTGCCCATTCCTGCTGAAAGTTTGGTAGGAGACAAGGTAGAAAACTGCAGGTGATGTGGTTTGGTGTCTGTAAGGTCTGTGGCTTACTTCTTCCCTTTGGGAACAGTTTTTCGTAAATATCCTGACAGCATGGCCAAGTGTGAGGGTTGGATAGCCAATTTAAAACAAACAGGTGGAATTGCTGTCTAAAGACAGAGCATTAAGAGGAGTCTTCAGGCCCACAGAAAAGTAAAAATACTGATTTGAAGGACTGGTGTTCAATAAAGGCAGGATTCCTATCCACTACCAGTGGAATAATCCGGTATGAAGGGAATAATAGTTATTGGTAAATTCCAGATTAGCACCCTACTCACTAATCTCACAAAGACCCATCCTGTGCCATTCAGGTTAAAATCTGGGACATCCCCAAGCACTTGCTAACAAGAAACATCACCAGTCCGAAGAAGGAACTTCTTGGGCATGCTCGAAGGGTAGGCCTCATTGAGTGGCATCCCACTGCTGAAAACATCCTCTTCAGCTCTGGCTATGACTACAAGGTGGGTCTGTTTTCTTTGGAGCCCTCCCATTGGGACGCTGTGTTTGGCAGGTTGTTTTGAAATTTGTTTTCATTTCAAACTGTAAGTTAATGATAAACAGTTCAGAAGCCTTCCTGAGGGGGAAATTCCATAGCAACCGCAAAGGCAAGAGGTCAGTGTCTTGGCTTTCAAAAGGCCAGCTCTGCTCTTCTCCTTTCCTGTGGCAATATCCAATGCCATACATGATATTTGGGTTCATTCTTGTGCTAGTGCAAATATCTGCACTGATGCTGGCCATTTTTCTGTATAAAATGTGGTTCTAAAAGAAATGAGAATATTGGAGGTTCTGAGCAGACACTGTGTGCCTGATATATTGCCCTAAGTACCAGGAATTATTTTAAATACTGGAGAACAGCAACATTTTCATTGGTAAGACATATACATGTGGAGAAGAGAGGAAGAAGTGAAGAGGGTGTACAAAGTCCCCACTTGGTCAGGCAGCAAATGGCTGATTTTTTGTTGTTTTGCCCCAGATAATGATCTGGAACCTTGACAGCAGGGAGGCTGTCCTCTCGAACCCAGTGAAGATCCTTGATGCTCACAAAGATGTGATCCTCTCCATGTCGTTCAACACAGACGGCAGCCTCCTTGCCACAGCCTGCAGGGATAGAAAGATCCGTCTCATAGACCCTCGTGCTGGAACAGTCCTGCGGGTAGGTTAGGCTCAGAAGTTTTTGGTCGAGCTGATCTCACCTGTGGAGTGTTTTCTCTTCTGCTTAGACTCATTGGCATTAAAGAAGACAGATCTGTGCCCAGTGTTGTCCAAGGCATCAGATGGTAGCATTGCCTTCTACTTTTCATGAAACAATTGCTGCCACTGTTGACAACAGGGTATCTGCCTCTTGCTACCAAGCTCTTCGCTATCTGAAACCCTTCTTTAAGTGCACTGCTTTCATAGCTCCCTCTTACAGTCCTCTAGGTACTCCTAGGTACTCCCGTGGGGTTCCTTGGGATGGCCGGTAGAGATCTGGTGGCCAGGTGGATGCAAATGTACATTTGTCTGTACTTTATATCTCTTGGTAAGGTGATGCTGACTGCCTTTTGGAGGTATTTGCATACATCTGTGTATACAGAAAGTCAAAACCAGTACAAATAATAGGGATTGCCCTCTTGTGAATTTGTGAATCACCAGTCAGAGATGGATTTTTTTTTTGGGAATGGGCTTGAAGAGTTTAGGCAGCCTTTCTCAGATTGCAGTGAAATCCTGCTCGCTGTAGTTTCAGCCAGGCTAGGCAGATCTTTCATGTGTGAATAACTTCCCCGCATAGGAATTTGGGGGTAAATATTTTGATGGGAAGTGCTTTCATTCTTGACCTTGCATTGCTTCTGGGGCAAGAGGTCTCATGTGACATGAAATGTAGCTACACAAAGATGGCCTGGTGTGCTTTAGCCAACTCAGATAAGCTTAATGGGCAATAGAAGGCGGTTGCATGTGAATTCTCATGCAGTTTTTTACTACAGAAGAGGAAGGTGCTATCTCTTACTCACACATTGTGTTTTCTCTTCCTATAGGAAGCCAACTACAAGTCTCACAGAGTCAATAAAGTCTTGTTTCTTGGAAACATGAAAAAGCTACTCTCTACTGGAACATCTCGGTGGAATAATAGGCAAATTGCATTATGGGATCAAGTGAGTTGAACCACCAACTGTAACCATACTATCTTCAGTTTTCTCTCTTCTGCTGTCACTTTTCCACCTGCCAAATACCCAAGAATTGCTTTATAACAGCAATTCAGAAATGATCTGTCAAATTCTTAATGGGTGATAGGTTCTATTGCTGTGATGCTGTTTAACTGAGTATGAATTTCTGAAGAAGCTCTCAAAGCTTTGTGCATAGAAATCCACCAGAACAAAGATAATGCTGTGTCCACTGGAGGAAAAAATCATTCAAGAGACCTTTGGGTGGTTGCTGTAGTTCTCAGTTAAAAGCAGCTCTTAGTGGTCTTATTGTTACTGGTATTGGAAGCTAAATGAATTCTAGACAACCATACTCAGGTGAAGCCCTCAAGAGGGGAAAAGACGTGCTGTTGATTTTTTTTTTTGATTTCTGATATCTTACATTAGAGTATTGAGGCAGCACTTGCACTTGCAAGATATGCTTTCCTATCATGATGGCTGCTAGCCTTATGAAACTCTTCTGTGCCCCCTCATATGCAGTGAGATGCTGCCTCTGTTCATTATATCACTTTGTCCCTCTGTATTAGCTACTTTGCAACACAGTCTTCTGCCTCTTTCTCACATTGTCACCTTTGTACCAGACAAAGCTGGTAAAGCAAGTCTCTGATTTGCCATTTGACTGTGTTTGGACGTGGCTTCTTTCTGTATGAGAGGCAGGGCACTGTGCTGCCATCCAAAGGCCTCCCACAAAACTGAGCAGTGCTGTGACACACCATGGGTCTCACGTCAGGGTTTCACTGCCTTCAGAGCTGCTGAAGGAGCTGGCCACACTTAGTTTGAGGTGCAGTGAGAAGGCCTGTGAGGCCAGGTATGTGCAGCCTCCTCAGGGACAGGCATTGGCACAGGAGCTGGCCAGCAGGCTTCTTTCTGAGGACCACATCCACCTTTGTCATTATCACATCTAAACAGAAGCTCTGGCTTTCTGGAATCTGCAGCTGGGCAGTTCTGCAGGGTGAAGAACTGTATTAACCCTGTAGTAAACACATATTTGTGTGACAAGAGCCAGCCTTGTCTGTGGGCTGCTCTATTCTGCCCTTTGCAATGGGCATCTTCCCGCTGTGCGGTGCAGAGACTCGTCAGCTGGTGTAGACTATTCTTGCTCTTGTGGTGGTGGTGCACTACTGTCAAGGTATTGCCTTAACTAGAGGTGGTGAGGGAACCCGAATCATCAGTATACAATGCAGACATGCCCTTCATCTTCCTGAGTCTGGTGGACCATATGGCCTTCACGTAGAGGCAGGCACTTTTTCTTATTAAATCTACCCCTGAAATGTCAGCAAGTACCTGAGATGTTCTAGTGCTAGGAACTGATGTCCTGACGTGCTGCACTCTGCTGAGAGCCAGGGACAGGGCACACATTTACCATCTGTAGAGCTTTGAGGAAGTCTGTGTGTGGCACTCTGCTCAGAGCAGTTGGTCATAGCCTAGGATCATCACAGAGCTGTTCTCATCTGTCACTCTAAGGTGGGGTTCACGTAAGGTGTTCCTGGCTTGAGGTTATTGACAGGTGATTCCAGCTGTTTGGTTTTCCTGTGTCCTACCCAGAATGACCTTTCTGTGCCTTTACTGGAGGAGGATCTGGATGGCTCCTCGGGGCTCCTGTTTCCCTTCTATGACTCTGACACACACATGCTTTATGTTGTGGGAAAGGTAAGTGCTTTCCATTTCAGCAAATGCTGGTCTGATTCTGCTCTTAGTCTGTGTTGTGTCATGCACATTGCTCAGGCTGAAGTCATAGATGCTCCTAAGGCACGTTAGCCTAAGGATATGGACTGATGGGATGGGATCTGATGATGCTGCAATATCAGGCCACGTTTTCCACTGCAGACATACCATGTTTATTTTGGGGAGGTACACTGCAGAGCCCTAACTTCCCCACACAGGAATTCTGGGGTAAATATTTTGGTGGGAAGTGCTTATATTCTTGACTTTGCATGGCTTCTGGGGCCGTGCATTCTTCTCAGACCCTCATGCTGGACAGCAGAGCCTGGCTTATGTTCATTTTCTTTGCATTAGGGTGATGGAAATATACGGTACTATGAGATAAGCCCTGAAAAACCATACCTGAACTACCTGATGGAGTATCGTTCTCATTTACCGCAGAAGGGAATTGGTGAGTGGCAATGCATATGTCTAATGTTACAAGAAGGTGGTGACTTATTTACCTTAGAGGCTGTTGGACTCCAAAATATTGTTTCCTGCGTAGAAAAGAGAGTGGTCAGATTCTAGTCTCCATACAGGTTTACAGGTGCACAATGGCTGGCTTGGCCCAGCTCACCTACATATCTCAGGTGGTACCATGGTTGCAGCTCGGAGGGGTCTCTTCTGACCAGGAAAGCATAGACTGAGGAGCTTTACCCGTGACTGCTGCATTCTCTCTCACATACCTGGTCAAGGTGGAAGGCAGTATAGTCTGGATTTAGAGTGGAGGGTGTTCCTCACCCTTTGGGTCTCTGCCCCAAGATTTCTAGCATTGAACTCTGTTGACATTGTTTCCACTCTGGGATTTCTCAGTGCATAATGTGTGCCACACCGTGCCTCCACTCTTACCACTTGCCTACATTCTTGTGTACTGGCATTTCCTGCTAGAGATAGACCAGCTGCAATTAGGTCACCTCTTCTCCATTGGAGACCCTTGCTCATTAACCTGTACACATACTACCCTGCTGCTTATCTCATTCAAGCTACAGAATTTGGCTTTCAGCCCTCAGACCCTATTTGTAGCCCTTTCTGGAACCTTCTCAAGTCTATCCTGTAGGCTAGATTTCCCTGTAAACTGATGAGTTTTTAGGACCATTTGCTACCCCTACATACTAGCTGTAGACACTTCCATTCTTCCAGGACATTGGTACAGATAGATAGCAGCACTGGACTTTGTGCATGTAGGTCTCCTCCAGAAATCTGTTATCAGAAAGGAATAAATTATCTAAAACTGAACTGGAAGATCTCTCTGTTATTTGGCTTTTATAATCCCTCCAATGTATAGTGTCCTAATTTTATGTTGTCAAAGTCTTTAAAAATCACTCCATGAAATGGAAATGTACAAGTGTTTTTAAAAGGCGTGAGTGTATCAAGTCTACGTCCTTAACCTGATCTGTTTTACTGATCAAAAATACTGTTAAGGTTATTGTACAGTGGCTTCTTTCCCAATACTGCCAACACCAAATACAATGTAGAGGAGTGGAGTTCAGAGTGGCATTTAGATGAATGCATAATATAAGCAGCAACAGTCCTTCACATAGAATCTACTGTTTAATGAAGTTGCTTTAGAAATCAAAGCGTTTGTAGAACATCATGCAGCAAGGTTTACAAGGACAGCCAATCTCTTCTGTTAAGGCTGTTGGCATGGTTCTAGGCTTTTGGGTGTACAAGCTCATGGGAGAGAAAACCATTGATTTCTCATTGAGGTTACCAAGTACTTAGACATCTTGTGTGGCTCAGCCAGCCCCTGAAACACAAACGGTGTTGACTGAAAGAGTAGATGTTCATACCCTTATACTCCATTCTGGTTTAGGACCGTACTGGGGGGAGGATACTGGGCTGGAAGGGCCTTTGGGCTGACCCATACAGCTATTCTGGTGCTGTTTAGGAGTCTGGAACTCTGTTCCTACTGATTCTGATAACCAATCCTGTGGCATCTGCCACATCTGCTCAGTTCTGGTCACTGTGTTTGCAGTTCATGAGAATGAATAATGAACAGGAGCTTCAACATGAGAACCACAGATCCTGTGTGTAACCGTGTGGTCTGACAGAAAAAAAAAAGATTGAATTTTACTTGTACTTTGTGACACTGAGCCAGTTGTGGGTCAAGATTTCAGACCATGCTGCTGTTGAGCTGGCACTCCGACTTGTTGTTTGGTGGCCCTTTTTCCATGATGGATGATATTAACTTTCTTAGGGAGATTTATAAGCTGTTTCTTTTATACTATCCCACCAGGAATGATGCCAAAAAGAGGCCTTGAAGTGTCAGCTTGTGAGATTTTCCGTTTCTACAAACTGGTCCCAACTAAAAGCCTGATTGAGCCCATCTCCATGATTGTGCCTCGACGGGTAAGTTAGCCTGAGGTCATGCTTGAGTCTGGGACAAATATCAGTGAGTAAGTGGGCAGTGCCTCCTCTGTGTGACTCCTAGGTGGCAGGAGAGCAGGCAGAACAAGGAATTTTCTCTTTCCTCGTCTGAGGAACAGAGCTGGTCAGCTGGTAGAGCAGCCCTACCAACAAATCCTTGGTTGGGTAACTTTCCTTTGTAAAACATGATCACCACTCTGCTCTGCTTGTGTGTGACAGGGGGTGTCTCTGACTGTTGGGTCACTGGCTGGCTGTAAACTTCAGGTTTACAGGTTTCAGGAGATTTCAGGAGGCTGGTGACACAGGGTTTGTCTGTGTTACTAACCTCCCCCCAAATCTGTTGTCTGGATGTGTAAGGGCTTTATAGGCAGGAATTACAGTAGGCCTTCAGATGGTCTTCTTCTGTGTTGGAGTGAGGAGGAGAGAGGCTTAGGGCAGGAGAGAAGATTTCATGTACATGCCAGTGAGTGCTCTTGGCATCTTCCCTGTGTTGAGGTGGATCAAGCTTCTTTCTCCACCACATTCCAGTATGGTCCCTCTGACCAAAACCTCTCTAACGTAGTGACTCTTCTGTTTACTTGCAGTCGGAGTCATACCAGGAAGACATCTACCCTTTGACCACTGGAGCCCAGCCAGCGCTTACAGCACAAGAGTGGCTGAACGGAATTAACAAAGGTCAGCACATGGAGAGCTCCCCAGCCCTTCAGTTCCCCAGGGCTTGGGTAAGATGCCACTGGCTCTCTGGCCTGAGAAACTGGAAAGGAGGAAAAGGAGAGATGTAACAAATATACATGTAAACTAAAATAATTTAGTGGCTGCAATGTTCACCACTGTGAACTCTGGAAACCTCTCCTGTCAAGCACCTCCATGGTTATCCCTTCAGGTTGTTTGAATTAATTACTTAGTGCTGATTTCTGAATGTGATTTGTGAGTGCTAACCAGTTACTTGCCTCCCTCCCTAGGGCCTCTCTTGGTATCCTTGAGACCAGGCTCTGGAGCTGTGAATTCCTTACCACAATTTCTTGAGCCAGAGCCACTCCTGAGAACTACTGACCTGACCCAGCAACAGGGTCCGGCAGGAAGGACACCACCGGGGGCGATGCAGAAGAAAAGTGAGATCCAAGACAGCAGAGACCAGCTGAAGGTGGAGGAGAGGTTTCCGAAAAATAAGCAAATGCATCTCTCCAATGGCTTTGACATATTTGAGTGTCCACCACCAAAAACTGAAAATGAGGTGTGAAGGCCTGGGGTGAAGGGTCGGGGCTGTGGGGGGAGACCCAGAGTCAGCTGGCAAAAAGATGCCATTCACAAGGTGACAGAATCTGGAAAGGGTTTACTTTGCAGAGCCTGGACCAATGTGAGGTCTTTGTGGTAACTAGAAAGCCCCCAGTCATTGGCAGCTCAGGGACATTTTTTGAGTACGTGCAGCTTGTTTGCATTTAGGAACCCTGGAAGGCTTTCCTTCCCATAGCCATACTCAGGCCCCCTTTTTGACTATGCAGGATTTTAGCATCTGCAGCTTGACAGGGCAGGAATTTACAGAGCTGAATTTCCCTCTGATGTGAAGAAGGATATTCTGCGTGTTTCTGAGCCTGCCCCCTGAGGTTACCGAAGCAACCCTGTCAGAGCTGCGTACTCTGCTGCATGAACAGTGAAAGGCCATGCTAGTCTTACCCAGAGAGGAAAGAGCATGATGAGAAGGAAAAAGGAAAAGAAGGAAAAGGTCCTAAGGTCAGAGTAGGAGATGTGGCAGAACGAGGAATCTAGACTCCAAATACTCTCCTCTGTTTGAGTCATCAGGGTTAGGAAGGCTATATTTTCTGTTGAATTAAGCAGATGTAGCATTACTAAATGGTTCTGAGAAAGACCCATGTTCACAGCCTAGGCTAGCAGGATATTGCTGGTGGTCAGTCTGTTGGTTGAAAGCCCCTTCCTTAGATGCTATTTCTCTCAGAGGTGATGTGACAGGACTGATGGCATTTGACAGGATAAGTCTGTGTTTCTTCAGTGTAAAGGAAGTAAAATGTGATTTTTATTACAGCTTCTGCAGGTGTTTTACCGACAACAGGAAGAAATCCGTAGACTACGTGAGCTGGTAAACCAGAGAGATGTCCAAATTAAACAGCTGGAGCTGGAACTCAGAAACCTCCACACGGACACAGGCAGGTACTGAGGGTGCTGGCCTGCAGCTCTTTGCACCCTTAGAAACTGCAGCAGACTGGCCTTCCTGCAGAGAACTTCTCCTCTTTTTTTTTTGCTGGAGGAAAACCTGATGCTTCAGGCAGCATGGACTTCCCTGGCTTGTGGTGGTCACATTTCCCTAATCGTCACCAGACAGTTATTGATGGACCGGCTGTGCTTCTTCAGACTCCCCTTGCTTGCCCACTGACTCATGTCAGAAGCTCATGCATTAATGGTAGTGAAAGACTTTAGAAAATCTTGTTCTTCTCATCCTGGAGAAGCCACCTGTTAAGCTCTTAGGACCACAACCTGTTTTGCTACCCCTGCACATAACATGAAGATGGGAGAGCGAAGGCATCTGCTGGCTTCTTTTCCCACCCACAGACACTGCAGCGCCTCTGCCATGGCCGCTGTTCTCTTGCCCTGGGAGACAGCTCTGCAGCTGAGCTCCAGAGGTACTTCTGACTCCAGAGTGATCCTCGTGCCCCCCTCTTGCCTCATGACTTGGTTCTGCAGCAGTTGGCTAGGCAAAGCTGCAGCTGCCCTGACCTGGTGCTGGGGATAATCCTGCTCTGTGCAGGAGGTTGCACCGGGGCTGCCAAGGGCCAGCACTTTGGCAATAGGTGAAGGAGGGTTGGTCTGTTTGGAGGTCCCACTCTAAAGGGGCAGTAACGCGGGCTGGTTCTCATCAGAGAAGCTGCAGGTGCGGCAGAGGTTTCTGGGTCCTGTAAGTCAGTGGCTTCTTTCCCTCCTTCTACCAAAGACCCCCAGCCTGCTTCAGACTTTTCAGCAACAGTGCTAGAAGAGCGGTTTCAGCCACAGGTGGAGTGTGGGACCATGGCTGACCACAAACGGACCTTCCCAGTAGCTGGATTATTGCACATTCCTTGTGCCCACAGCTGCTGGGAGCTGAGCTCCCAGGTGCCAGCACCTCGTCCTGTGCCTGCAGCCATCTGTGGCTCTGGGTACCCCATTCCAGGCTGTGCTGTCCAGTCCCCTGCACCCTCTGCCAGGGCTGCCCCATCACCCCCAGCCCTGTGGCCCCACTCATCTGTGCCCTGCAGACCCAGCTCTCTAGTTCACTGCCTTCCCCAGCTCTTTGCTTAGGGTAAGAGCAGCTGCAGGCTGCAGGTCCCATCCTTGGTTTCAGGGCTGGCACCTGTGACCACCTTTATGCAGGGCTGGGTCAGCAGCTGCGCAGAGGGAGTGCGTGGACCTCCCCTGCCTCATTGGTGCCTGGGGGTCTCCTCTCATTTGCTCCTGAGAGGTGTGGGATGATAGGGCATGCAGCCCAGGGGTCTGAGCGCAGCAGCAGCTCCCAAGTGGGAATGATTTTCCTTGCCCCAAATGCAGAGCTCATGCAGATGTCTTAATCCCAAACAGAGCAAGCAAATGCTCTTTGATCTGTAACTGTGCCCATCTGTTGTGGCACATGTAAGAGTGAATACTATGCCCTGCTGGTTCCCTGAAGCCTGGTGCTTTCCCAAAGTTAAAGATAAAAAATCTTTATAATCAGAAGCTCCTGCAAACAGGACTCCTGAGGAAGGGGATTAAAGGCTGTGCACTGCCCGTGCTCATGTGAGATGCTTTTCTGGTTACCCTTGAAAGCAACAGCCAGAAGGGAGCTTGTGGACACGAAGTGCTCACTTATGAGAATCACACAGAGACTTTGGCATCTCATTTGCTCTACAGCAAAAACTTCACCTAGCTTTCAAAAATATTTAGTTAATTTCTACATAGCAACAACAGACGCGAGTGCTAAAGTCACGAACATTTTTGTTTGTTTCTGCAGCATTACAGAGAGGGGATAGCTGTTATGTTTTTCAGGAAAAGCCCTTTAGCATCATTCACTTATTTAACACTACTTTTTTTTGTAAAAAATAAAGAATGATAATAATATATTAATAACAACGTTGATGAAACAAACTTCAGCTCATTTCAGGTCCTTTAGGATGAACTTTCCTGCACCCTGGGCATGGTCTGCGGTATGCAGTTACATGCACAAGCAGCTCACCCCAGATACAGAGCTTTAAATCAGACAAGTGAATCTTATACTACAAGTGGTCAGGCTTTCCCACCAAAGAGA
Organism: Chauna torquata; assembly: GCA_013399475.1. Classification (NCBI taxonomy): domain Eukaryota; kingdom Metazoa; phylum Chordata; class Aves; order Anseriformes; family Anhimidae; genus Chauna; species Chauna torquata. The sequence goes on along the minus strand of VXAL01007268.1, from coordinate 13,514 downwards.
ACAGCTAAATAAGAAATCTGATAGCTCACAGTTTTTCAGCCATGTCAAGCAGGCCTGACAGCTTCAGACTTCAAAGCCATTTTCACAGAGTGTGGCCCCAGGAATATGACACTGGATTTCAAGCTATTGTTATCAGAAGGGCGAGCGCTTGACACAATCTCAGCAGTCCATGTGATACGACACCTTCCCTGTCACCATGTGTGTTTTATTAGCTGGATTTTGTTTGCTTATTTTTCATACAGAATAAATTATTTAAATTATTTCCAAGTTAAAGTAATTTTTTCCAGGGGATTTTTATGTCGTCTTGCGGACTGTTTCTTTGCTATGCTATGACTGGATAGTGTAGAAATTGGTTGGCCACCATGGTTCTCATCTTAGGGTTGTGTTGATTTCAGCATTTCTAGAAAAGAAGTTGCTTTCATTTAGGCTTTGCTGGCAACCTTTGATAAGGCAAGAGTATTTAATCAAAACTTCTTTTTTAGACAGGATGCCCATAAAAGTGTAGACTGTGAAATGTATTTCAATTTGGAGCTCGAATACAACCATAAATCTTTCACATAGAGAAAAAAAGTGGAGGAAACGTAGTTATGCATTAATGAACTGTGCCTAAATTGACTTACCTGATCATTTTAAGTTTCTAAAACTCCTAACAGCTTTGTAAAATACTGTAAAACACGGGGATAAAAAAATAAATTTGTGCAATGAAAAGCAAATGTAACTGAATAATAAATATATTTACTTTTTTGATACAAGGTTGTTGGTTTCCTATTGTCATTGTATTTTTGAAGTGACTAAAAATTAAGCTGAATCAGAGGACTGATGACCTGAGCAAGCTTAGAAAGGAGTATCACCTGTTGTCTTTCACTTGCGTGAAGGTGTGGCCTTATGTTAGCAGGCAGGTTGCACACTCTTATGCATGTGGGCCTGTCTTCATACATCTTTCCCATCTGACCCTGATGCTGCAAGAGGGTGGCCATTTCAAACCGTTCCGCACTACACTGCTGTGTATGTTGTCTTCAATAAACCACCCTTATCTGGAAGTTTGTACTGCATGGTAAGATGTTTCCTGACCAAGCTGCCTTGCAGTCCAATATGCTCTTGCCAGGCTCTTTTAGATATTCCACACAAGGAGGGTTTAATATACTAACAGGAAATTTACTTATTTGAAGATATTTGACGTTACGTGGGATTTTGATTTAGCAGAGTGATGCGGCAATGTCCTGAGCTATATGTATCACAGAACAAACACAACATAGCAATTGCAACATACAGTTGGATCACAGTGCAAATAAAATTCCCATTACTGGTCTCTATATGCTCACCGTCATGACTATGGGCGTCTGCAGTCACTGGGAAGGAATATGTGGGTTGAAGCCAGCTCAAGCCTGTAGCGCTCTTCAAAGTTAGTTTTGTTGGTTGCTCAGTTTTTATGATTTATGTTTGGCCAAGCCCCATGCTGACCTGGCTGGCTCAGGAAGACATTCACACTTTTTGACCAATTCAAGGAAAGCCCTTCACACAACCTGTTGATAACTCAAGTGATACAGACAGTAATCTAAAACAAAGGCTACCTTTAGGTCCCCTGTGCATTGAGATAAGTTCAGCTTTCTTTAAAACAGCTGTGGTCACTCCTCATAGTGTTCCCTGAGTGTCATGAGTGCATTGCCCATGCCCATCTGCAGCGTCCTTCCACTGTACGGGCTAGTTGATTTGTCACAGCTCTGGGCGTGGACATGTTCATGGCTGCATTCAGGCTGTAACTTTTGTTTGATAAAGCATATTTTAGGCCAGTGTTAGGAAACAAAAATGGGTAGAAATTGATGGAGAAGGTCTGCTGGGTCCTTTGTGCACTGGCCGTGCAACCAGGACCTGCATCCTCCCTGTCTTCTAAGGGACCTACTTTGTGCTGGAGAGGGTGGTTGGGCAGTCACTGCCTTAGGCCAGGTCCCAGGGCACTGCATCCCTCCTCTGGCCCTGACACAGGCTCACTGCTCTGAGCAAAGCCGAGATGTAAAGGCAGCAGCAGACAGGTTGGTGTGGGAGGCAGAGGAATAGCCTCCAGGACCTTTGCTGTTGTGGGGTTACAGCTGCTGGACCATAACTAGAGAACAGTCCTGCAGTGTTTGCCTTCTGAGTTTAGAGCCACAACACATAACATCTTCACGCTCTGCTTCAGACATTGCTGCCTCTAACTCAGAAAAATGGGGGGTCTCGGGGAACTGCCTGCATGCAGAGAGGTTGGGGAAGAGGCACCACAGCTCCTCCATGCAGTGCAGGGGGCTACTGAAAGCATGTGGAGGTAAAGGGCAGATTTTCTTCCATGAGCCCACAGCATCCTTTTCAATTGGGAATGCTCCTGCACACAGCAATAAAACCACACCATAGCATCATGACAAGCCCCAGGAATCACTGGGTGCCAGCTGCAACAGAAACAGGCACAACCACTATCAGAGCATCACCAAAAGCATGCCCCAACACCTCTGCTGGTCTGTTTTCATAGATTCATGGAATGACAGAACGGTTTAGGTTGGAAGGAACCTTAAAGACCATTGAGTTCCAACCCCCCTGCCATGGGCAGGGACACCTCCCACTAGATCAGGTTGCTCAAAACCCCATCCAACCTGGCCTTGAACACTTCCAGGGACATCCACAACTTCTCTGGGCAACCTGTTCCAGTGCCTTACTACCCTCATAGTGAAGAATTTCTTCCAAATATCTAATCTAAACCTACCATCTTTCAGTTTAAAGCTATTACCCTTTGTCCTATCACTACATGCCCTTATAAAAAGTCCCTCTCCAGCCTTCTTGTAGGTCTGCTTCAGGTACTGGAAGGCCACTGTAAGGTTTCCCTGGAGCCTTGTCTTCTGCAGGCTGAACAACCCCACCTCTCTCAAACTGTCTTCATAGGAGAGGTGCTCCAGCTCTCTGATCATCATGGCCCTCCCCTGGACCTGCTCCAGCAGATCCATGTATTTCTTATGTTGGGGGCCCCAGAGCTGAATGCAGTACTCAAGGCAGGATCTCACAAGCCAGCAACTTCCACCATCCTGCAGTCCACACAGTACTTGTGCCAGCCATGACACCCCATGCCTCTGTCTCCCACAGGGGCTCTGCAGGTAGCCATGGCATGCTACCAGCCCAGTCATTTGTCCCAGTGGGTCATGCTGCCTTTGCTACCTGTCCACAACAGCTCACAGCACCTGGCACACAGGACATGAGGGGTGCTGTCTGCCTGCAGCTGCTCCTTGCTTGGCTGCCCAGGGCTCCCCAGAGACTGCCCAGGGCTTCGAGGTGCTGAGCCAGTGCCCTAGGAGTCCACTGTGACTTCGAGACTCCTGCTGCCCTCTGCTCCCAGCAGCTGCTGCTGGACTTTGGCCTCCCCTTCCTGGGCACTATGGAGCCAGATGTGGGACACTGCTGCAGAAGCACCTTGCTGCCTCACGGAGGTCATCACCATATGTTCTCAGGGCCAGGTCTGATCTGCTGCAAGAGTCTCAACCAGAGGTAGGTCTTGGAGGTGTCCCTGGCACTGAGAAACCATGCTTGTTTGCTTTTGGGGAATTATTTTAATGGTACAAATAAATGGGGGGCTTGGGAGGGAGGAAGAGAAAAGCTCTTTTTATGGGAGGGCAAGGCCTGGCCTCTGAGCAACGCAGCTGCCTGAAGACAAGACGGGATGATTGCCCCCAGATGATCTGGCAGCCTCAGGGCTGGGCCACCTTTCTCAGTACCTTGATCTGATGGACAGTTGCAGTGCCATCAGTCTTCTGCCAGGCTTTGCAACCTGGAAGGCCAATCCATTTGAAAAATAAAAAATCCTTCTAAACTTGAAAAGTTTGGGCCTCCTTTTCATTTTGCATTCATTAGTTCTGAGTAACTAGATGCAAAACTTTGCACAGAGTCTCAAAGGAGTCTTTGGTTTTCGCAGGCGAGATCTTGGGCCTTTGCAGTGGCATGAGGAAGGTGGGAAATTGTGGAGACCTGCCAGGCAAAGCCTTGTGTTTATATCAGAGCAGGTTGTGAGGCATTTCTCCAAACAACGTGGATGCACAAATTATCGCTCTCACCCATGTCCTGTGAGCCACCCCTCCAGTATCTGTTTTCCTCAAAATGTCTGCACCATACTTGAGCTGTGCCGAATTTAATCTTGTCTTCCCTGGAGGCTGGCAACATGGGCATCCCTGCTGATGGGGCGGTTGTTGCTCTGCAGGCTTGTTGTGGTTTATCCCCGGCAGGCAGCTCAGTGCCACACAGCCACTCGCTCACTCTCCCCAGATGGGATGGGGAGAGAATCAGAAGGTAAAAGTGCCAGAGCTCATGGGTTGAGATAAAGACAGTTTACCAGGTAAAGCAAGAGCCGTGCGCGCAAGTAAAGCAAAACAAGGAATCCATTCGCTACTTCCCATGGGCAGGCAGGTGTTCAGCCACTGCCAGGAAAGCAGGGCTCATCACGCGTAATGGTTTCTTGGGAAGACAAACACCATCACTCCCAACGTCCCCCCTTCCTCCTTTTTTCCCCCAGCTTTTATTGCTGAGCATGACCCCACATGGTACGGAATATCTCTTTGGTCAGTCTGGGTCACCTGCCCTGGCTGTGTCCCCTCCCAGCTCCTTGTGCACCCCCAGCCTCCTCGCTGGCAGGGCAGCACCAGAAGCAAAAAAGTCCTTGGCTGTCTGTAAACACTGCTCTGCAGCAACCAAAAACATCACCACTATTTTCATCAAAAATCCCAAACACAGCATTGTGTGAGCCTCTACGAAGAAAATTAACTCTGTCCCAGCCAAAACCATGACAAGGCTAGATGACAGTGAGTCCAAGTCCACACCGAAAGTCGCTGACTTGTTCTTTTAAACCTTTTCTTATGCCCCATGTTCAGTCTTTCAAACCAGTTAAACGTGAATCTGGTGCTCTGGTGCTTGCGATGAGCTTATGCTCAGTTTGTGCTCCAGGCCATGTCTAGTACCTCCACCTCCCTGTCCTTGAGTTTATTCAACACTTGCATTCCTTTGTTCCCTCTATCTGTGAGTCTGTGGTGTCAGTAGAGATTCATGGGGGTTATGGATACCACCAGGCTTCAGCCTGTCATGGCGGGACTTTGGTCAACCTACACAGCACAGTGACTTAAGTAATGACATACCCAAGAATTCTGCCGTTTGAGGATGCCCCAAAGGCAGCTCCTTCATGATATGTCATCCCGAATCCTGCCCTTGCCTGCGCAGTGCACATGGAAACCTGCAATGCAAGAGTTAGAGTGTGAAATCCCCCTTATATGTCATTCCAGAGGGGGGCATGGAGCACCATCTTAGGTGATTGAAGCTATGGATGCAATTTAATTGGATGTACAGTATTTTGAAGATTTTGTACAAATCCATGAGTGCACATCTACTTTAAAACTTCTGGTCAGTTATTAGAAACCTTTATGTATGTTGACTGCTTGATCTGGTCTTTGGTCATATAATCAATCCATGCTCAGGTCCAAAAGCAGAAGACCTCTAATTAAACATTTGTTTTAAAATACTCCCTGCTACCCCTTCTATTTCCATGATTGGTATAGTTTTTCGAAATGATGAGAGTTTGGGAGTCAGTGCAGTCCAGATTGTTCCTGTTATACTATTGAGATGGTGACAGATCCTTACTTACAGCTGTAACACCTATCAGTGCCTTCAGCTGAAACTGAATGCCAAGCCTGTCACGTGAGTGAAACCTTTAGCCTTTGGATTCAAACCATTCCTCTTGGCACCAGGACGGCCTAAGTGCTGCTGACAATGCAAGGTGAGATACCTACCTGCAACCTCCTGCTGCTGGCAAAGGGTGCTCTGTTCCTCTGCAAACAGGGTGGATCTAGGGAAGGTGTGTCTCAAAAAGCACTGAGGCACCGAAACGCTCACCCAGCGTGGGCAAACTGACTGGCCAGAGAGTACCTTGGTCCCTGAAAACAGGATGGTGAGGTTGCAGCGAGGGCAAAAGCCAGGGATGGCTCACTCTGCACTTTGAAGTAATGGCCCTTTGTGGCAAGGACAGGACTGCAGGACACCTCTGCCCCCAGTCCAACGGAGGCTTGTAGGAACGTCCCTGCTCCCTAGGACTTGAGACCACCTAGCAAAGTGCTGGCTTTCCAAGACTTCTTTGAAGAGAAAGAAAGCTGGAACGACCCAGCTTCCCAAGAGTCACATGCAGGGGAAGTAGAAGCTCAATGATCCAACATGATGGTATTTTTTGCTGGCCAACAGTAAAGAGACTCCCCAGCATGGCCGTGCAGAGACCTGAGCAAGTAAGACTGGCTTGATTATTTGTAAAATGAATATTAGAGTTAATACCTCTGGATATGATAATGAGCTTAGTGAAGTACCTGCTAAACATACATGACTGCAGCACTCAACTCTCCACCCTAATCACGCTAAATGTCACCCCAGTGGGAGGAACGGATAAGGTTAGGATATAAAAAGTAGGGGTTAATGTTAGGAAAAAGAGTTAGTGTGAGCATTAGTGAAATAAAATGAGAGAAAAGTTAGGAAAGAGTGAGGAGAGAAAGAAGAGACTGAAGACCTAGAAAAGGCAGTCAACAGACTGTGCTCCTTCTGCCCCACCAAGACAGGGATGCCTTCTTGGTAAGCTCTGTGCCCTTGCCTTTTGGCATGGAACAGCCGAGGCAGCATTTTGCTAGCACTGTTATCACACATCAGCGCTATTGTGGTATTTACCAACAGCAATCCTGAATCTGTTATATCTGTTGCCTTATTACATACTTTCAACCCTGCCCGCAGCTGGAGAGCATCAGGGTGAGGGTGTAAGTCTCGGTACCAGTCTCACAACAGGGGTGGCAACAGTGAAAAGGGCGCTGTGCCCGTGCTGCTGCAGTCCTTGTTGGTCTGCAGCTCCTTGCAGCTGCCAGCAGGATGGCCCACGGCCAGAAGTCGGGCCTTGCTGCGGGCAGCACAGGCAGGGCTGTATCCCTGCTGCTCCCCACGCAGGCCAGGCACGTGCCACACACGGTGACTCGATGCCCCGCTGACCACCGCACCACGGAGCTGGTCACGCAGCACAAGAGCAGGGCGGCTGGCCAAGACATGTGAGTGCTGCTGCTGCTACGCGTGCGGGGCATGGGGGCTGCCGCCGGGCACCAGCAGCGCCCCATGGCTCGCTCTTGTCTCCTCAGGCACGACACCTTCTCCAGGATCTTCAACTGGGAAAGGGAGCTATGCAACGTCCTCAGGGTCGAGAGGCGGCGACCAGAGCCACCAGAGAGGCTCCTGGAGCTGCGACACACCCCCACCCTCGTCACGTCCAGAGAATTTACGGCGTTGTGCCAGGGGGTGCACAGTGCGTGTTCCTGGTGCAGTCGAAAGGCATCGAGTTGGAGGAGGTAGGAAGTGACGCCTCCCTTGGCTGGGGGCGAGTCAGGGCCGTGGGGAGGAAGAGCGTGCTCAGGGCCGGGTGGGGAAGGAGAAGGTGTGGGCACGCACAGCTCCCCAGCCACGTAGGGAGGACGCTGCTTTGGCTGCAGGAGCCCTCCGCACCGGGGCAGCACCGGGGCAGCACGGACGTCGGCAGAGGAGTGGTGTTTGATGGCCTCCCCTTCACCTTTGCAGGCTTGCTGGTGGGACTGGTCAGGGAGCAAGCATCTCCCAGAGCACTGTAGGAGGCCAGCCCGAAAGTGTCGCACTCGGAAGCCCTGCCAGACCACCTGGCCGCCTTGGGGAGGCAGGGCTGTTTGCGGAGCAGAGCCCCTCAGCCTCCTGGGCTAGCTGGAGACCCAGCCCCACTGGGGACACCCTCGCCAGGGCAAGGCCCTTGGGCTCCTGGCAAGCCTGTCTCCTGGGGCCTGGATTGCCTCTACGCAGGCAACCCTCACCAAAGCACCTTCTCCTGCATGACCAGCAGACCTGCATGACCATGCTCACTGAGCTGGAGCTCAGGCTGAGGCAAGGCTGCACAACGGACACGATGGCACCTCACGCGCCTTCCCTTTTTCTGCTTTTCCCAGGCCCTGAGAAGACCTCCGTGGAGGCCGTCAGGTTTCCCAGGCTCTCTGAGAACATCTCATGCAGAGACCACCCGTGGGAAGAGGCGTGGAGATCTGTGAAGCAAGGATCTCAGTGAATCGCCAACCCCGACAGAAGTGTATATACTTTTCAGTCACGGAACTGGAGATGCCTTGCATGGGAGTGTTGAGAAGACTGGCCAAGCAGGCTGGCTCCCGACTACAAAATACACTTGAGTCATGCCTCCGTAACATTTGTCATCCTTCTTCTGTTTCCCACCCCAATGGGTCTGTGGTTGCGGAGCTGAGAGCAGAGATGAGCATGGGGGTGACACCCCCTCGTTTGCCCTGCAGGGTGAAGAAGAGGTCACTGTTCTTGGTGCTGGGCTGGCCCCGTGGGGGTCCCTGGGAGCAGAGGGTGTGGGAGCTGCAGGGGAGCACGGGAGCAGAGCCCCAACACCCAGCGTTGCCTCTCGGGTGTGCTGCAACAGCAGCATTTCAGAGCAGGCCCTCCGAGCCTGTGCTGGACTGCCTCCAGTGTGCGTACAACTTGCTTGCACTGCAGAGCCCAGAACTGGACCCAGCACAACACTTGCAGCCTCACCAGTGCTGAGGGGAGAGGAAGGACAACGTCTCATGAACTGCTGGCAATGCTCTTCCAAACACAGGCCAGGATACTGATAATTAAAATGTACTGGGTTTACCTTGTAAGGGTTAGGTAGCAGTGGGGCCAGAATGGTTGCTTTCGTAAGAACATTCCAGAAGGTTCACAATGTCTGATAAGAGCCAGCTCCAGCCTGCTCCAAAAGGGACCCGCTGCTGGCCAGAGCAGAGCTAGTGAGCGATGCTGGTTGTGCCTCTGGGAGAGCAGATTTAAGAAAGGGGAAAAAAAACTGCTGTGCAACAGCAGCTGAGAGACAGGAGTGAGGAACAGTCCTGCAGACACCAAGGTCGGTGCAGAAGGAGGGCAGGAGGTGCTCCAGGCGTCAGAGCAGAAGTTCCCCTGCGGCCCGTGGTGAGGCCCATGGTGGAGCAGGCTGTCCCCCTGCAGCCCATGGGG
>VXAL01007267.1:54241-132997 GCA_013399475.1 Chauna torquata | reverse complement strand
TTTTTTTTTTTTTAAGAATTTCTTGATTAAGTCTGTAGAATAAAGTCATAAACTCACAGTGAGATAACATTATTGTCCTCTCCACAAATGCCTTCTACTGTAAAACTCTAAGTAAGGAACAGAGAAACACCGTAAAAGGGAGATTATAAACACATACACAAAAATTCAAATAAGCTCAGAGACTAAAGCATTAGGAGAAGAAGCTCACTCACCAGACCAAGTCTCTTTTTTTTAATTTTTCTTTATTAATTAAATTGCTCCAGTGTTCACCTTTATGCAGCTGAAGAGGATCCCAGTTCTTAAGGCAGCAATTGCATCTCAGTAGCCTCTTCTGAGGATGAATTGCTTGAGTCAAAGCAGTCCCAAGAGGAAGTGCTTTCACTGCAGCATTGTCATTGACTGTTCTCCAGTTCACAGGACCCATCACTTTTTTTCTGACAGATCATCAGTGAAATGGCAGAGGTGAGGCCTTTAGCAAAACTATGATTTCAAAAGATAATGCCTCATTTTGTTAAGATAAATAGAGCTGGCAATTCTCTTCTAAGATTTCATGTGATAGCAAGATATCTCCTTCAGACTTTTAAAAGCAGCCAATCTAAATACAATATGAAAAGATACCAGTAAACGATGAGTCTTGATTAGCAAAACTATTAAATAAGTAGTTACAATATTTTATATTTTACCCCTGTTCTTTTGAGAAAGGGGAGTGAGAGAGCAGTGTGGTGGAGCTTAGCTAGCCGTCAATGGGAAACCACCACACTTGGTCCAAATTGCTGACATAACAGGGACTAGAACCTGGATCTCCCAGATGAGTAATATAATTTTAGACTATTTAGGGTAAAAGTGGCCTTCATTTTTATTCAGAATGCCTCTTACTTTCCTTAAATAGTTTGGTTCGTTTCCCCAGCACTACTGAGGCTGAAGAATTACTGGAACGTATTTTTTTTACTCAAATTATTATAAAACTTCTTCATTCGTGGGACATGACTGTCAACCCTGGGACAACTACTGACAATTATGGTTTTACTTCAGAAAAGTGATACAAGCATGAGTTTATGCCCCTCTGACTTGTTTAATTAGACATTTCATTTTCCTATAGCACAGTCAACAAGGTAGAGCATATACCTTGAGTCATGGAAGGCCAATGAAGCATGTGAGCCCTCAAGAGCTGCCTTTTGCCACTGCTTTGACAGTAACAAAAAAGCACTGCCTGGTGCTCAGTCTCCCATATTCAGGCACAAACACTGCAACACACTGATAAAATATCCACACTCAATGAAATGCAGACATTGTCTTACTTCATATATGGCCTCACTCAACAATATGTTATTAAGTTGAAAGTGAAGAATATATGCAATAAAATCTGCATAGATGATGCGTGCACCCAATTTAGAACTCCAGCAGAATGCTTGTTAATTTGTTCTCTAAATGCACGTATAAAAAACACAGCTTTCAGTTCACTGCCTGTTTGTGATTTTTTTTCTGTTTATTTTAGTATGTATTCTCATTTAGGACTTAGGTTTCAAGTCTCCTTCAGAAAACATGTTATTCTTAGCCATGAGAAACCTTCTAATGCTCTGTTTAGACATGGAACTATCAGGGATTACTTTGTAAGATCTCCAGTCTTTACAATCCACTAACATTAACCAGAAAAGTATACAGAATGAGATAGTATCACAGCACAAGATAGAAATAATCCCTTGCAGCTATTTTGCCAAGGTTTTCAGTTTTCTAGTCTATTGTAATCCTTTGAATTTTTTTCTTCAATATCGAAGCCAAAGTAAAGACTTGTGGTACAGGCAAAAACAAATGCAAGGCACATAGTCTTAATCAAACATATCCATTAAACATGTTTTTTTTTTTTTTTTTTCCACCACATAAGCATTTAGCCTAGTTCAAAATGTTAAAGACTAATTTGTTTTTATACTCCAGAGAACTAACTCGGTTTGGATGCAAGCCCTGAAAATAATCTTCCAATGATAAAAAAAAAAACATATACAAAATTTGCTTTTTAATATTCTTGGGAAAATCAATATCCACAGTTTTGTCAGATGCATTATACATGTGTTCATAAACAGTGCAACATCATGAATCACTTTTCCCAAGGTTCGTTGATTTCTACCAACAAAATGTTATGTTAGAGACACAGAAGACATATAATAAATGATCCTTAAAAATGACTCATAACCCAAAGAATATTCAAAGCAGCTGTTTTAATTATGTTTGTTTGTTGTTGTTTTCTTTTTTTTTTTTTTTCCTCCGCTTACAAGCTCCAGTATGTCTTTTGCCAGCTGGAATTCACAAAGTAGCAGTGGTCCCTAGTTCATTGGTTCATTCTGAAGAGTGGGGTAAATACTCATTCAACCCCCAGAAAAAAACTTAGACTGTTATGAGGAAAAACCAGTTGCACCTCACAGTTGAAAATGTTTACTCTGTATCAACAGCTTGAAATATGTGATTCACATAGTCATGGGTGAAAACAGAGTGTAGCTCAGGGATCCAAAAGAAGTCTTTTAGGAAAACAAGCCAACAACTCACTTTAATTCCTCTCGCATTTTACCTGTGTGACCAATCCACACTGGAGAAGTACAGGTCAGCAAACCCAATAAGGCCGAAAACCAATGGTCGAGATTATACCCTTCATAGATTGTTCATTTCAAGGGTATTTAGATGGAGGAATAAATCTACTAGGGAAAAACAAAAATACGAGGTTGTGCCAGAGGATTTGTAGGGCAGAAGTGAAGCAGGGCCAGAATAAATATCAAGTGCCAGTAGGCTGCTCTTACGAGATACAAAGCCTTCAAGCTATTAGACAGGATTAAATGTGAATACAGTTGTGCAAATTTAGGTCAGATCACTCGACAAAAAGAATGAAGATCAACCTCGATTTGTCCTCTGTAAGCACGTGCCTGTCAGGACACCAGATTTGAGTTCAGCTCAGCACAAATCGCTATCTGCTTACACAGTTAATAATAACCTGTTGTTGGTATTGTGCACAGAACGAGACAGCAGGGAAAATTCAGACAACAGAGGAGGGAGAGCAAAACAGAAGGAAAAAGGAGATAATACAAACTTTCACCTGGACTAGCTTCCCACTGTTGCATAATCCTCTTCTCACCACGCCTCCCCTACCTCTTCCTTTCCCACCTTGTATCTCTTCTTTGTGACCCCAAAAGAAAAAGAGATTTTAAAGCTTTATGCACGACTCAGGACCAAAAATCCGAACTCCTAAGAACATCACCATCTTCAGTCTTCAGCAGTTTTTGTGTCTTATTCCCACTGTTCACCTGAATCTTTTTTTTTTTTTTTTTCCTCCCGGTATTCTCTTTGTCCCTTTTAGAACCATAAAACACAAGAAAAAGCAGCGAGTTATTTGAAGCCTATTTAGGACACTTATACAGAATTACCCATCATTCTTGTGCTTGAGTATGGTCTCCTCCTTAATAAAAGGAGCTATATTCTTCTCTGTCTGGGTTCTTTTATTGGTTTAAACAAGAAATTAGAGCTCTTTCAGATGCAGACCATATATTATTCTCCTGTACTTGTAAAACAGACAAAAAAAAAATTGTTTGTTTGTTTGCTTGCTTTTTAAGTTCTATTCAAGTTCACATATGACTGTTCTCCAAATGGCATGGACATAGGTCTATACTAAGTCCTTGGGAGTATCTCAGGATGTTTGACCTCATTCAAATCTTAGCAACACCTAAAGGACACTTCTGTCTGTCTTCTAAAGAGGTTACATCTAGACAGGACAAACAAGCTGACTGAGATTCTCCTTGGAAAAGTTCTATAATCAGGTGATATACGGCAGGAAAGGTGATGTAAGGAGCTGGATGAGAAGCATCCTCTTGTTGAGCCATGTGGCTGTCTGATGCATGAGTCAAAGAGCTATCTGCTTTTGAGGACAATCTGTTATGTCAACAGAGCTGTTACCAAAGAATTCAAGTATGTTACAGAGCATCTTGAATGTCACCACAATGCTACTAACTAGTGACAGTCTTCTAAGGAAAGGCTAATGAATTATGTGTTCCTTGGCACTGTTCAGACTGCATTTCCATTTCTGGTCATGAAAAACTTGTTGCTACTGTCTAACTCAGCTGTAAACTCAGTTGCCCTTGCCAGATTTTAAGTGCTTATATTGCATTTTGCCTCATCAAATTCACTATAGATTTTCACTTGGCAAGTTATTGTTCCCTTTGTATGTTCTGAGGACATCTAGGTAAGCACATAAGAACAAGTAGTTTACATTCATCACACTGATTATCCTTGTTTGTGAAAGATATTAAGCAAGGACACTTGTCTATGAGATTCATCTCACTAACTAGAAATTCCTTCATATGTATGAGGTGTTTAGAGTCGCACTATAGTTAATACAGATCTAGCAAATACAGTCAACAAGATTCATGTGACCATCAACACCTACTTCTGTACTGACGATAAAGGGAGCCAGAACTGACTTGCTTAGGTGTAGCCCTGTGATCCAAGTCCACATCTGGTCAGATGAATGTCATTCATAGCAAGATTGCACATAAGAACAAGATTTTGAATGTCTACAGAATCACATGTGAAAAGGGTGAGAAAAGCAGAATGTATGTGTCTGTACAGATACTCTTACTGTCTGGCAAGTATTTAAAAAGAACAAAGGAAAAAAAACAAGCAAATGCTCAAAACGATACAGAGCCCTACCTTTTGCCTTCTATGATACAAATGTAGGCATCTAGTAGGAATCAACAGTCAATCACTGGATTAAAAGTTGTTCAGCACTCAGAATATAGGAAGTGCCAGAGATAACGTTGGCCACTGAGTCTGTTCTCTCCTTATGTTATGCACATGCATCACGTTATGATGAGACACCTTTTTCCTCTACAAAACCACTTCTGCCTCTTGCAGTGCTCAGGACAGACAAGTTTTTGGAATGAATCTGAACTTTCTAGGAGAATATTTTTCAGATTTGAGAAGACGTATTACGAAGGAGATAAGGGATCCCAAGAAAGAAGAGGGATCTCTGTGCTGGTAAAAGTAAATCTATAGGTATTTGAGAAGTCAGGTTCTCATAAAGACTGTTTTCATGTCTTGATTGTTTGATCCAAGTTTTGAACAAATAAAGGCTCTTAACACAACCTTTTTGATTTGATTAACTTCTCTGAAATTACTAACAAAGTAAACATTGGCAACACCTGCCTTGAGGTTTCCCATGGAATCAGTAGAATTACTGATGCTCATAAGGAGCTGTTGAATTGCGTATTTGCAGTGCTGGGCCAAAAGACAACAGCACAGGAGGGAGTGTGGTGTTCTCATACACTGAGCAAGATAAGAGCATTGAAAGCTTGACAAGCAGTTACAGATTGGATTGTTGTCACCAAAAATGCTTACAGGCTGGGAGAGTGGGAGGAGAAGATAAGGATGGTGGCAAGAGAATTTGACAGAGAGAGGCCATCAAAGGAGCATCAGAAGAGCTATGGTCCTGGTACAGCTGGAAGAGGGAATATTTTCAGTATAGAAATTAATACCGCATGATATTTTACTTTCAGGCTCACAAAAAATTTAAAAAGCTCTTTTTTTAACAGCCATCCTCAGTTTTAAAATATTTAACAAATTTCATGAGAACTTTGAAACGTGTGTTCCAAGGGACATTCACTGCTATAGAAACAATAATCTGTAGGCCAGTTTCCATCACGATGATTCTTTGGACAGACAACAACTATTAAACTGGAATGCTGTGAAGGAGGAACAGGTGTTGGTTTAGAGCAGCATGATATAAATATAGGCAATAAAATATGCAGAGCCATAATCAGAATGTTGACTTGTTTTAAGTGCTTGGGGCCATGTTGATATAAATAACTGCACCAGGTTTTGCTATATAGGAAGAGCTAAATTAAGTGGTTTACAAACAGAGGAAAAGATGGGTTTACTTGTCTTGGTATTGCTTGATCTCTGACAAAGAAGGAAAGGGCCAAGTGAGCCACTGCTGTACATGGGACCAAAAGAACAGGGCCTGAAATACAGCTACTGAATAAAACTAGGCTAGCACAGTCTATCAAAACAACAGGTAAAACATCTGTTTCTCAAATTCAGGCGAGCATCTTGGTAAACTTCACCAGAATGATGGCTCTGCACAGCTAGGCTGTAGTTTTTCCTGGAAACCTTGTCTTTTATTCCAGCCTATCAGTACTGCTGTCCCTCAAGCGTTTCCTGACAAACCCTCTGTCACACCATAAGCACATTGCTCAGTCGTCTCATGGAGTTTAATAACCCTTCTGCAATGAGTAAGGGCTTGTAAGATGGATGCTGAGCTCTTGCTGTTCAATTGGAGAAGGAGCTGGATTTCCCTTTGGAGAGCAGGGGGCACTGGTAACCCATCACATGGTGTGAATCAGTTAATTCTCCAAAGCATCTAAGTGTTGTCTCTGGTGTTGTCCTTAACACACTTGAGTAGGTGCACAGTGAACAGTGCCTGAAAAGGAAGGCGATATGCTAACAAGATAAAGCTAACCAGCTCTAGGCTATTTCCCTGAAATTCTCTTTGTCTGTGTCCAATTACTTCCAGAGAAGGAAAGTTGGGGCAACACAGACACGAGCTTTCTAGAGAGGCAGCAGCTGAACCGCCAGTACCACCACCCTGCCGTGCCTTCTTGGTGTCACTTGAAGATCTGTTTTCCTAGCACTAAGAAGGGGAAATTCAAATTGCAACTGCTCAGTAATGGTCATTTGTGACCAAGGAATGCAAAAAGGTCTAACTGGTAAACGGGTTTAACTGGCTGGGAGCAAGAATGCCGGAGACAGAATGACTTCATGTGAGGGAGTAAGGCTTCCCTTGCTGATGAGGTAAGAAAGGCTTCAGCATCGTCTTGCAGCAATCGTGGAATGCAAGTGCTCAGGGACCACTTTTGTTGAGCAGAACTGGTGCTGGGGGATGAACTGAAGACTGGGCTAAGGTGCCTGATACTGATGCCCACAGAACTGGTGCAGGTGCAGTGCACATGAGGAACTGGCCAGTGACATATCTTGGCAGCCTCCTTGTAGATCTCCTTATGGCGGTGGGACTCTGTCCAATGCATTTTTCATTAAATCTTTTTATATTTAAGCATGAAAGTGTGTTTAACTTGTCTCAAGGAGTACAATAAAAATTCCCCAACAACTGATTAAGCATGAGCAGACTCGATGCCCGTGGCACACTGCAGATGTACATAAACCAGCAATAAACTGCACGTTCCTGATGCGGATAGCAGTCTGGTGGTAGCAGCACGGTATGCAGAGCAGGAAAATGAGCTCTTTTTCTGCAGTGGTTTTTCAGCCTGTAATGAACTACATACTACCACAATTTACATTGGCACCAGTGTCCAAACGAGATGGTTTAAAATAAGCAAGGCACCTATACACTGAAATTATAGGGGACACCATTTAGACGTAGCCCTCAGTTTGCAAGGGTCTAAGCAGATGGCAGCAGGAGATGCTTCTTGCCAAAATGAACACAGTTCTTGACAGAACTGTGTTGCTAACAGCTCTACGCCCAGGCAAGAATCTCCTGCTGAGGCGTGGGCAGTGGAGAAACTTTCCCTTTTCAAATGGGGCTTCGGAGGTCATGCTGCTTTCTAAAGGGGTTTGACTGCACTAGTGGCTGGCTCCTGCCAGAGACCAGAGCTGTTATTCTGCCACCGTAAGCACAGACCAGGACCCTATTGTCCCACTTTGCTGTTTCAGTAAGGACAGAAAGTTTACTACAACTCTTTCACAGGATCACAGAATGGTTAAAGTTGGAAGGAACCTCTGGAGGCCATCTGGTCCAGCCCCCTGCTCAAGCAGGGCCACCTAGCACAGGTTGCCCAGGACCATATCCAGATGGCTTTTGAAGATCTCCAGGAAGGAGACTCCACAACCTCTGTGAGTAACCTGTATCAGTGCTCAGTCACCTACACAGCACAGAAGTGCTTCCTGATGTTCAGACAGGGCCTTGTGTTCTGGTTAGTGCCCACTACCTCATTCCCATGTTTTGTAACATTAGATATCCATTTAATAAAAACAAACATAAAGATACTGCTTGGTATCCATTGGTCCATCTGGATATATTCATAAAGTTTCAGGGAAAAAAAAAAAAAAAAGATGGAAAAGTATAAGTCTGCTTGGGGAAAAAAAAAAAAAAGAAGTCAAAAGGTTTCCTGCTGGACATCTTCATTGTGTGGGATAATCTCAGCAAATTGAAGTGAATCGCCCAATGCTATGTACTCCCTGTGACCAAACTGCAGCTAGCAAAAGTATCCTTTCTATTTCTTTGACCCCATTTCACTAATACAATGCAGTTCCCAGAACAAGCATATCTTGATGAAAATATATATCACCACAAATATCTTGTGCAATATTGTGGTTGCACAATCACAAACAATGCTACTGTGCTGAAATACAAAACAGAACAATTTCTTGTACTCCAGGCCAGGAATTCAATAAGAATAAAACACCTAGTCAGAACCAGAGGGGTTATCTATAAGCAGTGAGGAAATTTCATTGCCCAGGCAGAAACTGGGATGGCATTTTGGATTAAGCAATTTTTATTCAGAGCAGCAATCTTTAGCAAACAAGGAGAAGCAGCTAAGTTTTTAGTTTTATGCCAGACTGAAAGACGATATTATTCCTCTGGCATACTGTAACATGTCAGGTCATTTGCTTACTAGTTTGAAATACAGTATCATTTTGAAAATTATTGACATTATTTCTTAAGTAACTGAATTTGCTGCATAGAACTAGCCTTCAAATCCTGACCATGCTAAATTTTTGAGCTCCTTGTATTTACATATCACATGGAGAACATTCATGACCTCTTAAAAATGAAGACTCGTCTTAGGAGAGGCACTAAGAGCTTCTGGAGCAAGATGAGACATGAATGCAGGGCACAGATCAAGCATCTACATTAAAACAAGCGGCGGGTTTTTCCTCAGTCTCCAAATAAGAAGGTGAGGTGTGCATGAAGTTGAAGTCAAGAGGCTGTGGTTAGCCATAAAGCTAAAAGCAAAAATAGGTACCTCAACATCTAAGTAGAAGTCCTCATGATGTGAATATTCCTGTTCAGGTGTATTTAGCACAAATATCTGTACTGTTCCTGCAGATTTTTCTCAGCCTGATTCTTGGTAATAGATGAATCATTCCTGGTGCCCCATAATCAAAAACTTCATTCCCATTGTTTTTAATTCTTATATTAGAAAAATAATCAATATATAGAACACGATGAAAACTTACAGCACGCTCAGTGCTATATACAACTTAGCAAAACATGAATGAAACGCAGCAAATTTACTGGATTTCCTTTGGCCTCATTTTACCTCTGTTGTATAGGATCTAGCTGACGTGAAAATTTTTGCGTATTTTTTTTCAGAAGTGTTATTTGGTTTGCAGAACTTACAACAGAATTGGCCTGCAGGGTTGAAACTAGCTTCGTGTTTGCATCTCCGTCTGACCTTTAGACACTAGCTTGTTGTACAAATAAATAGTTCAAGTTTGATCTGAAAATCAACAAGATGCAATGAACAGAGAGTCTCCAAGGTCTTTTTATTTCCTTTCTAGAAACAATGGCATTTTCATCTCTCATTTTGACCCCTGCAACTTTATATCCACATAAGCTACTTTGGGAAAAGGGTAATTTCAGGTATCTTGCAGACTCGAATGTGTAGCCACAATGTCAAACTGCTACTATTTTCTCCCATTACACTAGATAAGAAAGTATTAAAGCTCTATTTTGAATACCAATTAGATGTCTCAGGAGAAATTCCAACGCCTAAACATACAGATATCATGTATAGGTATAAAATAAGACATCTTTGCACAACTGGCAGCTGACCCATGATGTAGGGGAGTCCTGCTGCCTTTTGAAGCAGCAGCTGAAGACCAGATGAGCCTCTCAAATGGCATCACACACATGGTTAGGCAACTGAATCTTTCCTCTAAAGTCTACAAACACAAAAGAGACTAGACAGTGATTGGGCTTACCCTGAAACAGTCACCCAGCTGAACTCATTCCACCTTTAGTGACTGAATCTCTTTGTGTTGTAAGGGGAGCTTAAACACTTGGACCTGTATATATGATGCGTGCACTAACACCTAAATGTACGTGTCTCAATGTGGGAATGCATCCCATTCTCAAACTGAAATTCACCTCACCTATTTTAGGTATTTACATTGTCTGTGTCTACATAGGGGTTGCTTGTCTAGCAAAGAGGGAAAAAAAATGCAGGCACATTTAGAAAGAGGTTCCTTTGACCCATTTTTCTACATCCATTTTATACTGAAATGAGTCACACCCTTTATGTCCACAAGCTAGAAAGGGAATCTCAGTGCTCATCTTTGGTGTAGATTTCTTAAAGATAGATGAGAAATCCCACTTCTGTAAAAGTGAGTAGAGATCAAGAACTAGACACCTGCCTCTCAGAAATATCACTAAACATCTACGTGTATCTTTACGTACCTAAGATGCATTTAAAACTCTAAATTTTAAATCGATATATCTCACTGCTCTCCTAAACACAAGTCAAAATAATGCTCTTAAAAGAAACAGAATTTTCAATGATACATACAGCAGACAAAAATATGATTGCTAGGCATCTAAACGGAGCTTTGACCTACCGACGGTGTATCTCAAACAGAAAGAATAAATCACAGGATTTAAAAATGGATCCAAAACCTTGATGTAGGGGCTACATGTATGAATATCAGATCATAGAATCATAGAATGTCTTGGTTCAGAAGGGACCTTGAAGATGATCTAGTCCCAACCCCCCTGCCATGGGCAGGGATGCCACCCACTAGATCAGGTTGCTCAGGGCCCCATCCAACCTGGCCTTGAACACTTCCACAGATCAGGCATCCACAACTTCTCTGGGCAAACTGTTCCTGTGCCTCACCACCCTCTGACTAAAGAATTTCATTGTAACACCTAATATAAATCTCCTCTCTTTTAGTTTAAAAGCATTCCCCCTTGTCCTATCACCAACTGCCTGTGTAAAGAGTCCCTCTCCATCTTTTTTATAAGCCCCCTTCAAGTACTGAAAGGCAGCAATGAGATCTCCCTGGAGCCTTCTCTTCTCCAGGCTGAACAACCCCAGCTCTCTCAGCCTTTCTGCATAGGAGAGGTGCTCCAGCCCTCGGATCATCTTTGTGGCGCTCCTCTGGACCCGCTCCAACAGGTTCACGTCTTTCTTGTGCTGGGGTCCCAGACCTGGATGCAGGACTCCAAGTGGGGCCTCACGAGGACAGAGCAGAGAGGGGGACAATCACCTCCCTCTACTTGCTGCCCACACCTCTGTTGATGCAGCCCAGGATGCAGTTGGCCTTCTGGGCCACAAGCGCACACTGCTGGCTCATGTTGAGCTTTTCGGCCACCAGAACCTCAAGTCCTTCTCCACTGGGCTGCTCTCCGTGAGCTCTTCTCCTGGTCTGTACTCATGTCTGGGGTTACCCCAACTCAGGTGCAGCACCTTGCACTTGGACTTTGTTGCACGTGGGCCCACTTCTGAAGCTTGTCCAGGTCCCTTTGGATGGCACCCCTTCCTTCTGTTCTATCAACTGCACCACTCAGTTCAATCACTATCAGTAATTTTAAACGGAATTTCATTTTATCATCTTCTTAATATTTTACTATTTTCCAGTGACTCCATGGAAAGAAAAGGTAACATTAACTAACAGCAAAAAGACCCTACGTGCAACAGGCATTGTATTATGAAACTAAGCCCTGTCCACTTGCAGGCAGAAATGCCACTGCACTTCAGCTAACTCCCAATTTAGGGAATTACATTTACTGAGTAATAAATTTTCCACTGCCATATTGTCTCTTTCAATCCTTTTTCTAGTTTTGTTGCAACAAAATAGTTGCTTTCTTCAGCTAACAGAAAGAATTGAAATATATGCATGCTGGAGAGCATTTCGGTGCTCCTCTGGGTTAAAGAAATGTGAATTATTGTTAGAACAAAGTAACAAAGCAGCAAGTCACTTCTTCCCCAGGACTGGTGGCCTGTCATTCTGGGAAAGAAAATATAAAGGTTTATTTTCTCTAACTTATCATTGTGAAGATCAGTTTTCAGTGTCTCACAAGATCCCTCTCTTAAAAAAAAAAAAAGCTTTAAAGCTGAAAAAATTATGATATTAAGGGGCAAAGCCTCAACAAGGCCTTTGGAGTTTTAATCATAATCTTGAACTTGTTGTATTGAGTAAATATTCATCATGGATTTCAGATTTCATCCTCCTATTAGCAACCAGACATCCATGAAATGTAATTCTCACACAGTGCTGAGAATTAGGAAAACAGACAGAACACACAACTATGGCAGGGACATGATTTCATCAGGCCATAAATAGCAAATTGTGAAATGTTCTGTTCTCCTGCATTTGAATAAATATCACTATGAAACAGCTGAAGACAGGCAACCCGAGCTATTCACAACTTCTGTCATAAGGAAAACACGGTCGTGTTTGCACAATGTCCTCACTGCAGAGACAGAAGAAGGCAGAGCGTTTCCTGATTGTGTTTTGTTCTTCAGAGCAGCTGAGCAACATGCAGATCCCCAAGTATTAAAATAAATTGTGGACCAGGATACACATTTCACCTGGTCTAGAATCATATCCTGATCCTGCAAAGTAGAGTCCGTGTTGGCTGAGTCACTGAGTCCTGTTTGCAGGATCTCTTGCAGGATGAGCATGTTTCATGCTGCTCCAGCACTTTTTACTTTGTGTTTATATGCAGAAACATGCCATCTGTGTGTCTTCTGAGATAAAATCTTGGCAGCAAAGACAACATCACACACTGAGTAATAGCCCAGTGATTGCTGGAATATATTGATTGCAATAAGAGTAACAATGTTGGGTAAAATTCTGGTCACACTCGTGTCAACAGAATAGCTTCTTTCTTTGTCGATGAGTGTTAAACACCTATTCATGGAGGTCAAGAAAATGAGAAAATAGAAAGCACTATATCCCTCTTCCTCCTCCAAAATTGCATTTGAGGTCACTGCTAAGATGTTATCAACAGCAACACTGTGTGCACTAGGGAGCGCAAAAGACTCTTAATTTAGTGATCTAGCTCCTCACATAAATCTGATGTTGAGCATCTGAAATATCATGTGAACTCTGACACCATATCTGTTAAATTCAAAAGCAGCTTCAGTATTGTAGAAGTAAAATCTTAGCAAGCTAAAGAATACATTTAACTCTTCTGGCACAGCACAGACTTTGACATTTACCCTCCTTTCCAGATTTCTCTCCTTTAGATAGAACAACTTGCAATAACTTACATTGAAACTGGTTTCTTCGTTTGTTTTTCAGAATAGTGAAAAACACAAGTTTCTACTTGCATGGGCAAAGTAACGATATACTTAGCCATACGATGTAGTACACTAAGATCTGCTCATTGTACATAATCTTATTTCATGCACATGCTAAGTGAGAAGAAAAAAAATGTATGTCTGTGTTATTAAAAAATTGCTTAAATTTCGCAGTTACCTTGTGAAACATTCTGAATTTGGCTATCAATAAAACTTTCTCCAGAAAAGGTCCTACTCCCATCCAAAGCAATAAAATGGCTATTTTGAAAAATTTTGCATAGGACTACGTGTCACTGTTAAGATCAGAAGGTACAAACAACTCTGAAAATTATGGAAAGTGCTCTCACGAATCTGTCAAGCTGAATGGGTTTGTGGGTTGACAGTGTACAAAGAACATTAATTATCAAACAGGAGGAAATCTGAACAACAAGATATCTGGAATATTTCTCATCACAGTCAGATGTTCAGCCAGTGCATATCAGTACAGCTTGACTGAGATCAAGGGGTTTTTTGCCTGCTTATACCATGGGAGGATATTTCCCACTATATCTTTAAAATAACTTGTCCTTCTCTGTTCTTGTATAATAAGTCATTATTTCTGCAGCCGAAGCTTCTGAAAAACATGATTTCTGTGTCAGAGGGATAAAAATATCCCTGACACAACACTGGATTTCATTTAGAAAAGCATCAGAAGATTCACAATTTGAGCTGGAATTGATTATTGATCCTTTCAGCTCATTGCAAATTTGAAATTGTGCTCTGAAACAAATAATACACTTTCCTCAGCCAAATTCATACAGCAGCATTAAGAAATGATCAGAACAGTTCTAAAATTAACCACTGGATTTTAAAACATTTCATGGATCCATTATTAGACATATAGAGGGGAAAAAAAGGGGCAGGAGTCTGTTTAGGATAAGAATTTGTAAAACTTGCACTTTCCTTCTTTTGGTTTGTATTTCTCTAATATGATTGCGATTTGTGTGTACTGAAACACCCAGCTGAGGCAGCAGACCAATCTTAATAAGCCCCATAGACACAGAGTAACAATATGTAATTAACCCTTGGAACAATAAAACACCGATTTAAGTCTGAAACAACCTCTTTTGAAGTAAAATCAACTCGATTCAGCTTCTGTTCTATCCTGATTGCTGCGTCTGTAGAATCATCTGCAAAGAAAATAAACTCCAATTTGTTTTTTTATGGCATTTTTTGCCATAACAAAAAGCTCAAAATTCTCAAACATTTAAAATCCAGAAGCACAAAATGGCTTAGGTATTTAAAACCCTACTATGACAAAATTAAGGTCAGGAACCAGCCTTTTCTCCCTGCATTCCTTCCACCTCATCCAGTGCCTTCTCCAAAGTTTGACTGACAAAGCTCTCTCGATACCTGCAATTCTGTACGAGTCTTGACCAACATCATTTTGGCTGTGCTGAGCAGCTTTGTTCCCATTTCCCTGGTGAATGGGAAAAGGCAGCTTCAAAACATACATCTTTTTGATGAAGTCCTTTGAGTGGCCCAATCCATAAGGCATCTTCTGGGCATACGGTCAAGAGCAAACTGCACACCAAACACAGTGGCTAGGAGCGCTTACACCCCAAACCTAAAATGCCAGTTGAAAAGGCTGTAGGGAGAAGGGTTTGGGGGATCAAAAGAAGCACCCTGAAGATGAGAGGGAAGAGGCATGGCTTCAGCATAGTCAGCACAGTTACTGCTATATCTCCCACCTTGTGCTTTGTCTGGTTAAACACTGCAACTCCTACATTTAAATTCCTGGCTTTGACTTTGACAATTTTAGTCTTGATGCTCTAAGCGCTCCTCGTCTGTCACTCTCAGCCTTCCGCCAGAACCTTCTCTGCTGGGGCACAGGCTGCAGAATACACGTGTGCTGGGAGCTTTCAGAATGCTTCTTTAACAAAAGACCGCTTTCACCAATATTTCAGCTAATAAGCTGCACTCTGAACTACAGATATCTCCCATCTTTCCTCTCTTGAGCTAGAGGGGCAAAAGCTTCCCAAAGAGGGACAGGGGAGACACGAGTATGACAGCATCCTTAATCTTCAGATCTAACTACAATAATGTATTTGTCAAGGACCTCACTATCTGAAATTCCACTATTTCAGAAGCCAACAAAAATTCTCACTGGTGTCCTTTATTTTCAATCTCTCTAAAATTCCTGTCTTTTAAAAGAAAGACCATCTATATGGAGAGAGTAGGACTTTCCTGGGGAGTATTGTTTTTGGCAGCATGCACAGTTAGCAAGCTGCAGCTGGAACTTTCAGTCTTTGAACACCTCATTTATGACACGGTCTTTCTCCAAAATAAGCCTTTTAGTGATATTACAGCTGCTAAGGTTGTAATTCTACAGAACCAGCACATTACAGAGTCCTTCTGAAATCACCAGCTATTTCGGAGGTATAAAAGAACGCATTGGATTTCAGTGGGAATTCAGCACACTAGACAGCATGTGAGGAGCCTGGTTTTTAACAAACAGGTTTTCAAAGAGTCTGCTTTTACAAGGCTAGTCTGTGAGCTGCTGGCTAAGCAGACAGGTGCTGGAGCTGAGTCCAGATATAGCAGGTCTTAAAAATTGCAAAGGTGCTATATAAAAATAAGATGAGGAGAGTATAAACTCTGAAGAGGAGAAAAATTTGTTTCCATGCTTCAGAAAATTTTGGAGCCTGGCTAAAATGATTCTGGGATATGTCAATAGCAACTGACCATGTGTGCCCTCTTCTGAGTAAACATATGAACATTTACACGTAAGGACCCTGGTATGAAACACTGTATTTCATAACTATTCTTAATAGCAGGGAAAATATATCACTGGCAGAACTTAGTAGTTGTACAAAACCCATCATACAGAAACTTTAGCAATGCTTCATCTCCATACTCCCCTGGGTTACATTATCATCCTTATTCTATAAGTACGTGTAGGCAGTGAAATGTTTGCTAAGAGCACATCAGGACAAAAGTGGTGAACAGAGCCCCAGTGCCACAAGCACATTCATAAACAATCAAACTAAAGGTCCCTCTGGGCCTACAATGTATTTTTAGAGACAAGAGAGGTAGAACAAGTGTGGAACCACCCTCCTCCTCACATATCCTTCCAGCCCTCTGCAGTAACGCCCTGGCTCCCAGTCACTTCCTCCTGAAGATGAATATAGTCTATTAGCCTCTCCCTGTAGCAACTATTCCAGGTGTGTGATGACTCTTGCCCTACCTCTGTACATTTTCTGAAACAGAGGAGACGGAAATGTAAACCACATTTAAGGTGTATATGCACTGTCAATAGCATACGATACAATGGCATAACAAATTTCTGGGTTTGTTCACTATTAGTTTCCTAATACTTCCTACCTCTGATTTGCCTTTTTTTTTTTTTTTTTTGGATCACTAGTGAGCTGCTTTCAAGAATTTTCACTGTCTTTTCAATATCTCTTTATGCTCTAAGCAACTACCTTAGACCCTTCCCTTCATTTAATCATTTCAGTTTTGAGGATTTTCTTCCTTGGGTATTTTTCCTTACCAGCTGACACAGAAATTCTGCATCTACAGAAAAGTTCATCTAGGTTTCATTTGACTTTCACTGAAATCAAGGACAAGGCAAACATTAAGAACAGCTTGTGTTTTGGTTGTTAGCATGTCAAACCAGGTGTCAAGCAGAGGGTAAATCCTCCTCTCTTTTATCACAAAGAAGATGACAGAGAAGCCAGTCTACAGCTGGGAAGTTCAGATCAGGCGGAAGATGATACTACAGCGATAACAGCAACAATAACAAAGTATAATCATCCTTCTGAATCTAAAGGTAAGTACCTTTCTAAGAGCCATTTAACGGATTATCCTAAAATCCTCAATATCAGCATGCAGGTCCCTTAATCCAGAGTTGGGGGAAGTCCACAAGCAAAAAAAAAGAAAAGAACAAACAAAGAAACAAAGGAAAAAACAGAATGTACAGGCACATCTCTGAGTACGTAAGCACACACAGGGACATCTGTCTCCTCTCTGTTCACAGAGCAAAACAACTTCACCTCTCACCCTATTTGAACCAACAAAAGCAAATCCCATCTGAAAAGCATTCAGCAGTAGGAGCATAAAAATGATAATTGAAAGTTTATTACTTAACGCTTGGCAAAGCTATTTCCCATGGCAATTTGATAAATACCTTGACTTTTCTGCTCACCATAACCTCAGACTTTTATTGCCTTATTTACTACAACAAACATTCAGTTATCTTCTGACTACCCAGCCTATATTTAACAGACTTACAGCAAGAATTTGCCACGGTAGAAAAAAGCCAGGGGATGAGACTGGAGGTTCAGGGGGTGGGAGAGACAACAGCTTTCCAGAGCAGTGCATCTATCTTACACAAGAAAAGCGCCTAAATTTAAGCAGAAATTCTGCGTCAACAGGCTCAGGGAAGCAGAGGGTTGGTCCTTTCTGCTGACGGAGTCCCTCCTCAGCATTTCCCAGCTACAGGCAGAGCAAAGACCCACATCTCCACAGAATTCATACAGCAGCCAGAAGAAACCATTGTAGGGCAAGTCACTTGGATGGTTGAAGTGACGTATTTATTGTTTTATTTACTGCAAGCCAGTTCTTGCTTAGGCAAGGTCATCCTAGACAGTAGGGCTTTGCAATCGCAAAGAATTAGGGGAAAAAAAAAAAAAAATCCAGTCTGTGAGTGGATTGCAAACCTCTACAGCGGTGGGAGTTTTATGGCCAAAAGGATAAACAGCTCTTGTAGCAACCCACTACACACCCTCCTTTCGGTTAATGTGGGCTGACAGTGCCGGCAGTTTGCGCTCTCTCTGCTGCGACAAATTGCTTGGAGGCACGGGGCTGGGGGAGCTGGGCCGCGGTGCAACAGGACAGGCCTCTCCTCCTGCATGTGCGGTACCGGGGCGAGCATGTCCCCAGTGCTGAGAGTATTTTTGAGGACAGAGGGAAAGATAGCCTGATGCTCACTTGAGAACAAGGGGGAAAATACTGCGTCAAAGGACAGATCTGGACTGAGTGGGCTTGGGTACCTCACTCATTGCAATTTGTTCTGATTGTGTTATTTGCAATCACAGGGTACATGTGTTATCTGCCCAGCCAGCCCTGCTCGGAGAGTGTCTCTGCGTGCAGGTGGTGATTATGAGGCAAACCTGTCCCACATCATCTCCCAGTAACACTGACTGACACCCATGGCACCTGGCTGGGCAGCACCCACAGCTACTGCATTCTCCACATATGGAGATGTTTGAGTTTTCATGTAAGGAAGAAAAATGGAACAAATTCCCAAACCAATAAAAAAGAACCTGGAATTTCCAACAGAAAGCAGATAATATGAAAGTGGAGGAAAAAATGTACAGAAGTGGATTTCAGAGGAAAACATTATCAGTCCTGTTGTTTTCAGTGTCTCCTTTACTGCTTAGATATTTCCAGCAGCTGAAGAAAGATCAAAGCACTCCAAATAGACCAATGGATTATAATGTCCTATGGAGCCGGTGTTAGAAGTTTGTTCTTTGGTCTGCATTTCTCTGATATTATTTTAATTAGCTGTATTATGATGGTGGTGCCTAGAGGCTCAATTATTTCATTTCACCAGGGATCATTGCTGTATTAATTTTTAATCCGTATGCTTTAAATATTTACCAAAGTTGTTAAGAACCTGCAATGAGATGCCAGGACCCTTCTTATCAATAGGGAGGACTCAACTGTTTTTAGCAGAGTCCTGCTTGTTTTACCGCTCAGCCAAAATCCAAAACTTACAGGGAAATATTAACCTGTCTTACTTTGTAATAACTCTCCAACCTGAAAGCAGTTGTGATGTCTCTTCTTTCTAATTTCTTTTATTTACACATTTAACCTGGAGATATTTTCTGCAAAAGACGTAATTGTTTCAGTCATAAATTCCACATCCTGGGTTAAGAGGAGAGGAGAGGGAATGGTAAAAGGAGATAGTGAAAATATGATTTATTTCCAAATATTTGGCTCTTTTCTTAAAATTCCAGATCTCAGATACAAATTGATACAGGAATGTTCATCTTCTATAACAAATGACAAAACAGGAAAAAAATAAAAACATATATTCTAGTTTCCAAAACTTTAAAGGAAAATCTCAAAAAGCACAGAATTATTTAATTCCGAAGTTCCAAATCGAGGTGGCAAATAACAGAAATGTTTGTATACATACTTGTGAATACTTTGATCAAACAGTGGAGCAGCTGGCCAGACAGGCTGTGGGATCTCCATCCTTGGAGATGCTCAAAGCTCAGCTGGACAAGGCCCTGAGCAGCCTGACCTAACTTTGAAGGTGGCTCTGCTTTATGCTGGGATTTGGACTAGGACTTCCAGAAGTCATCCTAAATTAGTCTATGATTCCATGTATATAAATGATAAATAATAAATGATGTGGGAGGACCTGCAATGGAATTGTGAAGCATGGAGTGCAGCTCCAGGAAGGAGTCCCACTTTGTCAGTCCTTCTTGTAGGCCCAAGTTTCTCTGTGTATTTAGAGATGCAAGCAGAGAAATCAATAGATGCAAAGATCCCCTTGAATGGGGACCCTTAGCAATCTGCCTGGCCATACTGTTCATAGACTAGATCCCAAATAAAAGCAGTATTAGGTCATTCTTCAGAATTAAAGGTTGGATTTTAAATCAGAATCGTTGCTGAATTTTGACGTTTCCCATGGCAGATTTTCAGTAGAATAATCTTGGGAAGATTGTTTTTTTTCTTCATTTTTTCTTCTCCTTCTCTTCCCTCCCTCCTTCTCTCCCTTCCTCTCCCTACCCCACCCTCCACCCCTCACCTGCCCCCGACAGCGAGAGAGGTACAGAACATGTTGGTTTTTTTTTGTTTTGGAGTGAAAAGAAACTTCCGATACTCAGTTTTTTGAAACAGATGATTTTGGCATTGCTGATGTGTTTCAGTTTCATTTCTGTTCTGTTTTTTTTTTTCTCCTCAAAGCAAAATTTCATCACAATCAACACCTTCTTGTACAATTACTATCTTTTTTGACAAAAACAGCATTTTCTGATATAAAAATATTTCATCACAATTTCTTTCTCCAGCTTGAGCTGTGATATTTGTTCAGCACAGCCTATTCCCTGCATAGTAACTGTGATACCGTTGTGCCGCAGGCACTAAATGAACATGAAAATAAACTAAGGACAAGATGCTCATCTAGCATCTAGTGGAGATGCAGGGAAGTCAATGGAGCTATGCTCAATTACACTTACAAAGGGTCAAACCTGCACCATGATGCACAAGATTTGTAGTGGCATTTCAAAACCTGTTGGTTTAATCTATTAAAGAACTCCTGTCTTGACCCTTCAGAAGAGCGACTTATCTTCTTACCAGCTCTGCAGAGTCAAATACCTCACTCACTTCCCTCCCTGCTTTACCTAAGTATCTCTGAACATATGCTATTTTAACATCAACGTCCTCCATCTAATTTGTTAGGCTCGCTTGTCTTACAGACAAGGAATTAAGTGAGTCCAATTGTGTATTCAACAGTTGAAAGAAGTGATTCTTCCTGGTACTAACCTCTCTGTTATTCTGCTTGATATGGTTAAAGCCAGCGACCTGCCCCTCCTGCTAGAAGCTATGGTTCTTGTACAAATGTAGCCTAACAGGCATCACCCAGTGCACCCAAGATTTACACAAAAGGCAGGTTAAATCCTTGACATCAAAGTGCTGCCCTCCTTTTCTGCAAAAAAAAAAAAAAAGGAACTTCTGTACAACAACATCCTCCATCCACTGAGAAATGCATAAATAACCAAAGAATCACCTTATATATGAGACAGTGTTGATGACATCAGACAAAATATTTTGCTTAGATGACAGTGGACATAAGATGCAGCAAAGGAAATTATGATCAGAGTTAAGGAAAATATTTTTCACTACATGAGTGGTTTGCACACTAGAAAATTGCCCAGAGAGGGTGGAATCTCCACCCACCATATTTAAAACTCAACAGGACATGGCCTTGATCAACCTGACAAAGGCAGACATGCTTTGGGCAGAAACTGGACCAGACCATCTCCTGAGGTCTCTTCCAACCAGAATTAGTCTGTAAATGTATGACCAAGTTTTGCAGTCCTGTGCAGTCATGTCATTCTGACAAGCAGCTTAATCTAATTGTGATGCCTGCTTAAACTGGCTGTAAACCTACAGCATAAGGATGATCCTCCCAGGAGGTATAGCTAAATCAGGGCATTTTAGAATACACATCTGTGATATTACAATAGGAAGATCAATGGGAGGAGGACACCATGAAGGGCCATATTTGCTGGGCATATGTAAAGAAAGGTATCAGATGTAGAGAAAGCCATCAACAGAGCTGTTGTGGTGCTGTCTTCAGGAGCAAGAATATTTCAGAGCAAAAATTCAACACATAACTCAGTAGTCACAACTGTAAGAAAAAAATCTTCAAGTGCTACACTAGGGCTATCAGG
This sequence comes from Chauna torquata, assembly GCA_013399475.1. Taxonomy (NCBI): domain Eukaryota; kingdom Metazoa; phylum Chordata; class Aves; order Anseriformes; family Anhimidae; genus Chauna; species Chauna torquata. The sequence continues at coordinate 111,249 of VXAL01007267.1, read as the reverse complement.
TCCACCTCCTTGATGTCCTTTCCTCATAGCCCAGGACTCTGCAAAGTTGAGATCACAGTCTAAGAACAATCAGACAAACAAAACGGGCTGTAGGTAGTATCTCAAGAGAGGAGTAGGTGGAAGCTCTGCGTCTCTCTGAGCTTTCATTATAGGTCCCTGGCAAATGCCTACGCAGAGTTGCTCACAGCTGTGAGACTCACAGCTTGTGCCAACCCACCCAAATCATTTCTTGCTTGGGTGCAGAAGGGTAACTGAAGCAGTGCACATGCAGAGGGAGGAAAGGTGGAGAGCCCAGGGAGGGGATGAGCTGCAGCACTGTAAGCTCACGGTACCCCTCTCGTTCCTCGCCTTGAGTTTCCCGGGTCAACCTGCAGACAATTTTGGGTGCAAGAGCAGGAGTGGGAGATATGGGATTGAAAGACCCAGTGACATTGGTATTAGGCAGACTAGAGAAAGAGACTGTCAGGGTTGCAATCATAAATGCATACCTTCACTCACAACCCATAGAAATACTTGAATCAACGAATAGTCAGATAGGGTCAGCCCTATCCGAAAACCTTCTTCACAGTAAAATCACTCTCTGTACTTACATTTTGAACCTAATTTAAAATATATTGAGAGACAGTGAAAGCTGAACATGCTGGCTTATAGCTGCCATCTCCTTCCTTGGTAAAACTCTGTTTTAAAACTGTAGGACAGGATTAGCTACTGCACATGCTCTGGAATCAAAACAAAGAGTAAATGTGTTAAATGTAAATTTACTGTTTTCTCCACTGGTAACATCCATAGGCTGGCCTTTGCAATGGAAGGATCAACACCTTTTTCCTGGGTTCTCTCTAGTGATTCTGTTGTGAAATAGCTGAACATGGAGAAATATTTTAAAGGGGGATGAATGAGAAGACTTAGAAGAGGATGCAAGTTCACTGGCCGGGTAAAATAAAGATCAACCTAAATGAAAACGTTGTTCATTTCACCATTCTATCCTTCCCTACAATAAATGCATATAAATATCAAACATATATGATTATTAAAAAAGAAATGCTAAGTGAAACCTTTTTTCTCTTCTCTCAGGCAATTTTATTAAAAGCGAGACATAAAAAAGAGGAGAGAAGAAAAAGAGATCAGTGACCTTCCTCATCCCAGTGGCTAGGTCACTTGCGAGAGGCAAAGCTCTGACTTTTATATCCTCTTTCTTCTCTAACCACAGCAGGGAGCACAGTACTCACCATCCTCACAGTTCTTTAATCAGGGGGAAATTCTAGAATGCCTCATCGTGGCTTTCGCCCAGTGGACATGTTCTAATGTGTATAAATAATCAAAAATTTGTTTACACAGAGAAAAATTCTCTTCAAGTGGGGGTTAAAGAATTTGGAGGGCATGCAAGAGACTTTGGCTCCAACCCTATTCTCACTAGTGTTTAATTTTTAAAATACAAAATAGCAAAATTTAAATAAATCAAGAAAGACCCATTCTAAAACAGAAAACCCTCTGCATCACTGGCAGAGCTCTCTCCTGGGAAACGGGAGACTCAGTTCTGCTTTGGATAGTCTTCTGTAGTGATCAAACCACCCAAATAGAGGATTTTAAATTCCTAAAATCTCATGGATGGCACTTGAGCCTTGATGTTACTTAACTCCATAAGTGGGAGGAGGTGGGGGGTTACAGCTGCAACAGCACTGCAGGAAAATCAGAGATTTTCTAAAATCTCTTTGCTCACCTCTTCTTTAAAGAGCTTCTGAACACCTGCAGCTCCCATTAGCTGCAATTTGTGGAAGCCCAGCTCATCTGGAAATCAGCCCCTATGCCCACACCACAAAGTACATTAAAATAAAGCACACTAGTACTTTAACATCAGCAAGTCACTAATAATCTAAGTAATAATTACTGGAAAACACCTGTAAACAGCCCGCCTGGAAATCTTGTTACTGAAGTATGCACGTGCCAAGCAAGCAAATGCCTAACCCTTTCAACACCTCATTTAGCTCAATACGCTATCTGCACATCTGCTTTTTCAGACAGCTATTAAACAAATAATATTTGTGGTACATCCTTTCATCCTTTTTTTTTTTTTTTTAAACAACCCACCAACTCAGAACTCGCTCCCATCCCACTGTATAATATCTGTGCCAGGAAGAGATTGAAATGCCAATATAGCTGCTTTAGGAGCTGTTCACTGTTGCTAAGAGGACATTAACACAACTGTTAGCCAGCAGCGGTCATGGTAGGGATTAACATTTCAATTGAGGGAACAATAGAAGCTATTTTCATTTATTGTAAAAATCTCCCATTAGTAATTCAAAGTCATTGAGTCCGTTGAACTGGTATTTGTTCTAAACACGCACACCAATGAGCTATTTCTGTGCAGCCAGTGTATCCCCGTTGGTCTCATTGAAAAACTAAAAGATTATTTTTACAACAGAGCACAACCAGGCATGTTCATTATAGCAGGTATTTAACCACCTAACAAATGTATAGTCACGTAAATTCTAATGTACACAAGACTACTATACGTGCCGAGAACCAGTACATTGCATAAATTTCCATTTCAACTAGCGTGTACCTGCATGTGACAAATTTTGATACTGCATTAAGGAGAAAGATCTGCAACTTCACATGTATACAGTAAAGCATCTATTCATTTACCTGAGTTGAAAACATCTGTGATGTGGTCAAGATGCAATAACCTTCCCCTAGGATTTTTAAGTGTACTGGTGTCCTATCAACAGCAATCACTGGACTTGAAGTTGATAAGAGCTGTAGACTGTAGAACAAAGTGTTGAACTTGTCTTTTCTCACATAGAGTAAATATCATGTGGCTCACTGATATGTGAACTCTTTTAATATTGTCATGATCTATGAGATAAAATCTTTCTGCTTAGTAAATTACTTACATTGCATCCCAGTTGGAGAGCATTTATTTAAAAATAGCTTTTTAGAAAACAGAAAGGACTAAGATTTCTTTATTAAAAAAAGTGGAGAAGGATAAAGGAAAACAAAATGCAGAAGGCATCATCTCACATATGGATGATTTCTCCATCCATGAACTTAGATCTGTAATCTACAGTCAGCTATCGAATAATATTATTGCAGATGTCAAATGGGAGCAATGCAAATCTGAGCAGGATATGAATCTGGAATGTACATAGTCTCAAAATCTTCTATTAGAAGAAAATGACTACATGCAGAACTATACGAGCATCTTTTTGTTTCCTTGCTCTGAGGTGTTAGGTTTCCTTTTGTCGTTGCTTCTTTATTTTATAATCGTCATCTCAAGATTTAACAACTAGAAATCTAGTTCAATGGAGAAAAGAAAAAGAAAAAGAAAAAGAAAAAGAAAAAGAAAAAGAAAAAGAAAAAGAAAAAGAAAAAGAAAAAGAAAAAGAAAAAGAAAAAGAAAAAGAAAGAAAAAGAAAAAGAAAAAGAAAAAAAGAAAAAAGAAAAACAGATTTCCATGGTCAACTCCTACCTGGGAAAAATGCTGTTACTTTTGGAGGGTTTGCAATAAAAACATTCCAGTGTTGAAGTCCTATTTCATTTTTTTCCTGTTGCTGCGTGAAGGACTGAAATAAGCAACCACCTCACTGAATATAAAGACAAAATATTAAAAAGGTATATAAGAAAAAAATACATGAGGTGCTCTAACTAAAAATTAACTTTTCCTCCCTTCTTGATTTTCAGTTCAGAGCACTTTTATGCTTTTCTTACCACCATGGTAAAAATATTCGCAGGAAGATGTGTGACTTCTTGAGAGGACAAGGACAGTCTCAGCACCAAAGAGACAGAAGGCTGCATGTCCAGCCTAGACAAACTGGTATCACACAATGACGGTACCACACCATAACTGAAGATTGTAGAGGAACTGACTCAACTCCTTTAAACCTTTCCCTTACATCTGAACTTTTTTTTTTTTTTAAATGAAAATAGCTGCTAGTCATCTACTTCAAAATCCCAAGACCAGTAACCCATGACAGCAGATTATAGGAAATGCAAATATTGGCCTGGCCTGAGCTGCAGCAGGAAGATATGAGAGATATTATCCTCCTTAACACCTTGTTACACATGAAAATTGACCTTAGGAGCCATACCTTGTTGGCCTGCATACATATGGAACAACCTGGGTCAATGGGATTCTTTACAGGATGAGAAAAAAATTGCAGTTTGTCTCATCATACTAAAAAAATCTCTCAACACTGAGGAAATGCTGCCTCTTGTTTTGATGAGTTGCACAAGACCAGAAAACTTAAAGTAAGTTCTTCCTTTTTGCACCTTATGTTGTATGCAAGAACACAACACTCAGCCATAGACTGCATCTGATTTAGCAGCCTCAAACCCAATAATCCACTATTGATGCTTCAATAATGGATTTCAGTAAAGAAAACTCAGGTTTAGCCTGGATATCAGATACTGTGTCAACCTGGCAGACAAACGTGGTGATATATGTCTAGGCATTTGACTAGCAAAGATGAGAGCTGAGGTACCAGGAAGCTGCCTTGAATTTGAAGTGCCCAATGTAATTCAGTTTTCAGTAAATTCATAATTAAATTCTTAATCCTGCTATACCCAGTTAACAACTGAAAGCAATGAAACAGCTCCCATCCATCCTTCCCAGAGATTTTCACACTAAAATATATAGAGTTTTTATATTTTGAAACATAAAATTCCAGCTGAGTGGAAAGAGTGGATTATTACACTTTACTGCAGCAAGAAGTGCACAGGGGAGGTATCTAAGGCTGTATTTTGTGAGGTCTGTCTTCATTGCTCTCTGCCTGTCAACAGCTCAGAATGTTTCATCATCACAAAGAGGTAGCTATATGTTTCGATAAGAAACTATTTTCTTTTTCAGTCCTCAGGAGGGAGAAGGAATTGTCCTGGTTTTGGCTGGGATAGAGTTAATTTTCTTCCCAGTAGCTGCTATGTGCCATGTTTTAGATTTAGGATGAGAACAATGCTGATAACACACTGATGTTTTAGTTGCTGCAGAGCAGTGCTTACACGGAGCCAAGGACTTCTCAGCTTCTCATACCACCCTGCCAGCGAGAAGGCTGGGGGTGCACAAGGAGCTGGGAGGGGACACAACCAGAATGGCTGACCCAAACTGGCCAAAGGGGTGTTCCATACTATACGGTGTCACGCTGAACAAAACAAATGGGGAGGTTGTCCAGAGTTGGGGGGCTGGTACTGCTCAGGGTCTGGCTGGGCATCGGTCACTGGTTGGTGAGCAATTCCATCGTGCATCACTTGCTTTGTATATACCTTTATCATTATTATTATTATTATTATATTTTCCCTTCCTTTTCTGTCCTATTAAACCATCTTTATCTCAACCCATGAGTTCTACCTTTATTTTTTCTGATTCTCTCCCCCATCCCACTGGGGGTGGAGGTGAGCGAACGGCTGTGTGGTGCTCAGCTGCCTGCCAGGTCAAACCACAACAAGAATATAGCTAGGTATTTAAAGACGGCAAACAAGTTATGAAGATGTATCACTATTGAAGGATTTCCTTAGTCAACAAACCACAGACACTAGAAGGAAAGAAACCCCGCGGCTGAGTCTGATGCTTGTTCAAAATATGTTTATTCTAGACTGAAAGAAGACATATGCCTACCAACATGTGTGCATGCATACGCACAGACACATGCACTAAATTATACACACACGCTGAATTACATACCACAAATACAGGACAGTTCTTTATATAACTTACAGGCTTGTTGTTTGGATGATGATATCTAATAAATAAATCTAAACCTCTAGAAGAACATGTTCCTCTTGTTTATGAGCGTGGCTAGCAATCCCTGCAACAGTCCTGTTAATAGCAGGGTTTTGTTCCATATCTGAGCACATTCTCTGCCACAGAGTGTCTGAAAATATGCTGAGTGCTTATTCGAAGCATAGAGAGATGGTGAATGAAGACTTGTACAAACATGCCAAGTGCATGTCAACACTGAAAAGCAGACCCTGCGGTTTTAAGAATGTTTTTGTCATTTGTACTGAAAATGCTTGAAATTGCAGCCAGTCACTATGCTGTTGTCTCATCTCTCACTTCATCGAGCTTTAGTATTTGCTGCTGAGGGAGCACCCTTTTAAATTGCTGGCTTAAATCCAAAACCAAAAAAGGGCACCCTCAAGTTTAATGATGCTGACAGAGATGAACAATGTGGAAACAAGTTACAGAAGCGAAACCAGTCAGACATCAAAGTACATCTCTACTACAGCCTGGGCTTCTGCAGCAAGCCCAGTCAGAACTGGATTCACTGGCTTTCTCTTCTAAGAATGGCTCAAAAACAGCAGAAATCTCAAAACAATTGTGATCCCCATTACAGAATCACAGAGAGTTTTTATGGGTTTGGAATTTTTTCTTTTAACCTTTTCAGCTTAGTTGTTGTTAATAGCCATTTGTTTCACTATCTGCATTAGAGAAAGAACATTCAAAGAAAATATTTTTTACAGACAGAATAGTGAGACTTATGACAGTCCTCTGCTGCTTCTGGAACATCACTTTGTGGTTTAGCACTGAAAAATTCCACTCTTATATGCAGAAGAGCTTTTATCTCACAGAGTTCAAGTGGATCAGAAGAGCTGTCTAACAAACTATGTTCTTCATCATCATTAGATGATCTCCAAGGTGTTGTGTAGTTGTCTGATGCTATGGAAGACTAAAATGTTTCAGCTGTTCTTGGACATAAGATAAAATATATCTGCTTGGGGTTGATTGATCTCTGAAGAGACATGTTTCAGTATTCTGTATGATTTGGAATTTCTAAGGTTTATGCACAGAAATATCACATTTTCATACGTCAGCTGAGAAGAAATGAAATTAAAATCTGTCCATCACCTGCCAGCTCCTGTGGATTTTCATATATATCCAAGAGTAACTGCTGTCACTCTTGGATGCCAGTAGGAACTCAGAAGGAATTCAATAGCCAATTTTCAATCAAAGGAAACTACATAAAGGCTGGTAACTCCTAGGAACCTAAAAATATTTTCCTCTGCCTATAAATTTTGCCTCCATTTTCCTCTTAGTCACTTCAGCTAGTGTAACTGGTCAAGAGACAAAGAGAGTCACTCTAACCATTTCTATTAGCTCTAAACACTGTGCTGAAGTTAGACCTGCGCTAGTTACCACTTGGATTTCTCCACCAATTGTTTCTTGGCTAGATCCATAGCAAACCTGATCTGTTTCTCACATCTGGGCTTCCTGTAGCCCCTGTATCATTTCCAAAACTTCATATCACATCTCCACTCTTGCATAGATATTTATTCAGCATAAAATAGCCTTGCACTCTGCTCATATCTCAATGTGGAAGAATGATTGAAAGAACGCACTGCAACCTTGTGATAAAAGATTTTTTTCTATTTGTTAAACATTTTCTAGCTGACTTTAGATGAGTCATTTAGCTTCTTTATGTTTCTTCTCCTTTTATGAGAAAAAAAAAGAAATAAATAGTACTCATTTGGTTCAAAGGCTACAATGAAATGCTCAGGGCAGGAGAGCTATGAATCCCAGGAAAATACTTCAGATATTATTTTTCCTATGCTATTGCCAGTACTTTCTCCTTCTTCCATCACACCAGGCAATTTTGCTCCAGCAGCTTGCTGGTATTGAACAGCTTTCCACAAGTGCCCACCATCCATTCTCACTTCATCCTGTAAGTGTTTCCTTTAATATTTAACAAGACAGCTTTGGAATTGACAATGTGGGAACCTGGCTGAAGTACCTGAACAACAACTACCAACCTGCTTTTTTCCCCACTGCAGTCTCATGATTTTTTTTTTTCCCCCTAGACCTGGAATCTCTCTTTAAACACTTCTGAAACTCGCGTGCATACCACTGATTACAGGCTGACAATGGGAGTCTTTCAAAATTTTTAATGCTTCAATGAAGTATAATATATTAATATATACTAAATCATGCATATACTAAAAGAAATATATACTAAACATTGCACACAGCATGACTGTTTATGGAAGCAACTATGACCTTGTCAGAGTTTATCACTTCAGAGACAGATCTATGCTGGGATCTTCATGCTATTCTCTGCTACAATTGTAGCTTTTAAATAGCTTTTGTCTGACACCAAGAAATTTTACAAAAAAAAAAAAAAGATTATAAATAAAATAGTGGAAGATCATTTTAAAGGTTAAATGTGGGAAATTTTAATAAATAATAATCAGCACAGAATGAATTAATTCTGCACTTCCTTATATGAACACATTCTGACCAACTCCAGTAGGAAAGGACAGAGATCAGAACTGGATTTTATGAAAGAAGGGCAAAGAATGCCTTACAAAGAAGGCAGGTTCCCCCAGGGTCAGTGTCTCTGGTAACAATACACAATGAGTTTGAGCCGCAATAGTTTCAAGGGATCGCAATCTGCATTTTCATTGTGTGCTCATATCTATAATAACGCATCAGCCTCTCCAAAAAATAATCTGAACACATATGCAGTGCTGAGTCTGTATCGAGCTTTACATGTAACAGAGTAGGATCTATATGAAGACAGAGTCCCTGGTTCAGGAAAACTATGGTTGGCCAGTGGGGTACATCCAAGCTTCATCTGAGGACTTCAAGAATTTGTTTTCTTTATAACATCTGAGAGAAATGTATGAGATCAAGGTAGTTTTGGTAGATACAAAAACGTGAGAGTCACAGTTACTGGACTTTGGATCAAATTATGAAAATCATAGGTAATGCAGATTGCTACCACTGCCAAAAAACTGCAACTCAATGGGACACAGGGAAATGTGGGACAAAGTAGTCATGGTATAACTACTGGTAATGCCATGGTATCAAGATTACACCGAATACTCATGAAATGGTGTTCAAAGTCAACGTGGAAAACACATTCAACAACATTGAAACAAAGACCAAGAGCTGACCATCAAGAACATATTACCATGCAATGACAGAGAATATTTAAAGAAGGTCTTTATATGGGATTTGGTTCCATATTCAGACATCTGAGTTTAGCTGTATATATGCGCACCTAGGTAACCTCCTGTTGCAGTTAATAGTCAGTGGAGCCTAGAGAGCTTCTAATGTATTGTTAAATAGGAGAATCAGAAATGCAGCTAGTGAGCTGAGTAGACTGCTTCTAAGTCTCTCATTAATTCCAAAAAGGTTTTTTTTCTTAATTAAAAAAAAAACACAGACTTATTTCCTGAATGTAGTCAAACATCCCATATAAAAAGTTAGCAGGTAAAGTGCTGTTAAAGTTATGTAAATCACAAACCATATCTGTTAACTTAGCTGACCCTAATATGGTAATTAACACAGAATTAATCTCTCTTGAAGAGATATAAAACATATGAAATCAAGAAAATCTGGAATCCAGCCCAGCAAAAGGGTTATATAAAGAGGATGTACTGAACTATTTAGTCAACAACTCTGCATTAATCTTTTGAAAAAAAAAAAACATTCTAAATGCTAAATTTTAAAGTGCTAAAATAAACTAAAAATTTGAGGACTTTATTGCTAACCCCACAAACCAGAAACCTAATTACATCTTCAGAATGAAATAATTTCATATGCATAAACATTGTTCACAGGAAAACCATCCTTTTTGCTAGAGGGTTCTTTCAGCTTGGAAGAGCCATTCCTTTAAACGAAAAATACAGAGACATGCTGTCAGTCTTATTTTAATGGCAAGAAACAAATCTGGCAAGAGCATCTAGTGGCCAAATCATTGACTTAGTCTCTCTAGCACAAACTCCAGCTAAAAGTTGGAGAACAGAGACACGCTATTGGAAAAACAGAGACATAACCTGCTTAAAAATAAATAAATAAATGTTCCAAGGAAGGAGAACAAATCCATCAAGAAGTGACAGCAGTGAACAAAAGAAGAAGAGTTAAGGAAAGAAAGAGTTCTTTACAGGAGAATCCATAATCTCACACAGAGAACCCACAATCTCAAAAGCAATGAAAACTAAGCAGGTGCTTTCTTGTCTCCACTCTCCGTAACTTCTGGGTACTTTTCTGTCAGGGAGGAGGACTCATCCCTTGATCCTTTGCAAACTTCTGTTTTTCAGTTCCTTTCAGGCACCAAAAATGTTAAAATGCGATCCTGAGAAGAGCGTGAATAAACTATGGAGGAGACTCAAATGAAGCTGGAGTCTTAAAGGTACTGTGCCACAGAACCATATCGCAAGTAGGAATGCAGTTGTGTCCACAGCATCAAATTGACAGGGCACGACCCAAACCCATTTGCCTTAGGAACATCTGTAACTCAACACAGCACCTTGGTGACTGTCCCAAATAAAGGGAGGGCACTTTTCAAGCAGGAATATACTGCTTTCACCCAGCGCCGTGGAGGTCAATTGGGCAAAAAGGAAATCTAATTCTTACAAGAGATGTGTAGTTGCATCCTTCACAAGGCAGTTGCTGATTTCTAATCCCACCATTTTATTAACCCAAATCAGCATGGATTCCATTAGACAACACAGGCAGGAAGTATAAGAAAGCTATTAGACAGAGAAGCTGCCTTTTCACTCCAATAGCCTAAATATCCCCTGTCATAACTCACAAATGCTAAATGAATACCTCCACCACAAAAAAGTCTATGCAGAGTTATCAAGTGGAAGCCCTAAAGATTCCTAAATATGATAAATACATTTAAATAGCTTCATCTGCATTTTGAAACTTGTAGACTTCATAAGAGGGGCACAGAAAGTGGAGCTTTATTAGGCACTGAACAATTCCCATGTTATTTAGATCTCTTCTTAGCCCTCAGCAAGCAACTCTTCCTCTTGCTTGTTTGTACAGTCTTGGCACTAGGGGTCCATCATTCCCAGCATTTAGCTCTCGAGGCTCTGACAGCCTAACATATTTAGTCTTATAAATAGAAAAACATTTGCGTCAGCCACTACACTATGTTAATTCCCTAAATTGCCATATTTTCATTACTCGTTATAAAACATCCCTTTTTCCCCCCTCATCAGGGAATGATCTCTTGTGTAAAGCAGATAAATGTGGTTAACAGTCTAATTAATCCTCACGTTAGATCATATTTTCTTGGAAGGAACTACTTAAATTTGTAGAAGGCAAAGAAAGAATATTAATGAAATGGAAGCTCCCCTTTTCCAAAAAGATAGTTCAGACTTTCTGTCCACTTATACCTTCCTCTAATTACAACACTTCAGACATTATTCCTTTCAAGCACAGCATTTCCATTCCCATTTCTCTGGAGGAGCTTGCAGATATGACAAGCTCTGCCTGTTAAACCATTCCTTCCGCAGTGAATTCTCATATGAACAAAGGAAGCTCCCATGAGAGCTCCCATGGCTGAAGAAACATCCCTTCACTCTTCCTGTTCTCCCCAAGTCATCTGCCACATTACACGATTAATGTCGTAGCATCAAATAAACTTTGCAATGCAAGTCATCAGAACAGGTGATCTCAGCTTCCCCTCTTAGCAAAAATATATTTGAAATTTCTGCCATTGATGACCTAGTATTATAACCAATATGGTTATTCTCATTCACTGGATGACAGTCCAATAATCAGATAACTATCAGGGTATTATTTCACAGGGCAATGAAGCAGTAATTAATTTGTTAATAATTGTGCAGTGCTTTGAAGAGGTAAATAGCTGTAAGTGCTGGATACTATAATTAAGAAATTGCTAGATGCACACAAACTGAAAAACAAAATTTCATGTCTGAAATGGCTACAGAGATATTCACCCTCGATCTGTGGTAACTGTTCTTGCAGCAGCTATTGATTGTCCAACAGTAAGCCTCAGAAGGCTTAATTCTGAAAAACTAGCAGGTGAAATCCTGGTCTCATTCAAGCCAATAAATACCTTGATCTGACTTCAGAGAGTCCCTGTCTTGACAAACTAACTTTCATGGTGGTATTTTTCTCATTTAGGCACCAGCAGATCATTTTAGGTAAGCAAACTTCTCAAGAAGCCACATTATCTGCCCTCAATGACTGACTGGAATCATTGAACGTGTCCATCTCAGGTGCTTTAGCAACACTGCAAGGGGAAAGCAGGTATGAAGAAAAAGCTTCTCTGCTTCCATGCCTGGAGATAGGTTTCAATGATTTAAAATACTCAGAACTAGTTGAAAGTCCTTAAATTTTCACTATGTTGATAGTGGTCAGTGAGTATACTTATATCAGAAATCAGACTTAATTCTTGCTTCAAAGCAGGCCCTGAACTCTTTACTTTGTCTCATATCCACCAACATCATTAAAGTCACTCTGAGAATTAACTGGCCCCAAAGTGCTGCCACCTCGCTCTGCATCGATCAACGGAGGACAGTGACCTGCAGGAAGGAGTGACTTGGGCACAGATCAGTCTGGCTCACCCCAGAGTCATTAACAACTCAAATCACCAATGGAGGAAGAACAGTGTTACTGTAGCTCAGAAACTGTACAAAAGGTGAAAGGGAATTATCTACTGTGGTCTATCGGGTTGACAAAGCCCAAAGAAATGCTTCTTTTTTGCATGTCAAACCATAGAGCTCAACTAAAATGCTGTCTAACTAGACAAGAAATCAAGTGAAATCATCCTTCTACTAATGAGAGAACACCTGGACACATGGCAATTCAAGTCCCGTTGCAGTCCAGCCTGATTTTGGAGGTGCAACACTCAGAGTAGAGGGGATCCAGGCTAATAGTGCAAAAACAATGCCTAAACCTCAGCAAGCAAATCTGCAGGGAATTAGACTTTGCTATCCACAATATGCTCCAAATCACTGTGCTTTGTTTTGATATTTCTTCTTGTTATCTGTCAAATATTGAGTTGGCACCACTGGATTGACTGCTCCCAAAATGAATTTTCTCACATTTCTAGTAAAATCAAACAAATTTAAGCAACAGCTCAGTTGGCTTTCAAAAACATGCACAGATCTACTAGTTTATTAGAATTTGTGGCAGTCAAAAAGATCTGCAGCCTCTCCCCAGTCCCCCAAATAAACCAGTGGGCTGAAAAACAGTATCTTTCATTATAGGAAACAGTTCTGGTAACTTCGCTTCTGGTGACACAGGCATGTGGAGTGCAGCCACAAAGCTCAGCTATGTGGAAGCCCAAAACTCTTCGAGGCTCATCACAACAGTAGGGAGCTTGCTGCAGTAAGAAGCAACTTCCAGCTTGCACACAGCAAGGTAGGCATAAAAATAGAACTAGCTTGCTTACTGAAAGCTTTCTTTGTGTTGGGAGACATCTAGGAAAATGAAATGAAACAAAATGATCCTCTGCATGAAGGGCTTTGGCCACATGAGACTGAAGAAATTCTGAAAAACAAAAGGAAAATTCACTATTCTTCATCCTTTTTTAAATTTTGTTGTTGTTGTTGTTTTGTTTTGTCAGCTGTCATATGACAAAATGGAGTATCCTGAACTAGTCAGATGAGGCAGCATAGCATGAAAACACAACTCAGATGTACACCACAGGGTCTTTGGAGACACAGAGTGCAAAGGCCCTGAATTCTGCAAGAAAAAACAGCATGAAGATGCCACTTTTTACACTGTGGATGCCCGAAAAGAACAGAAGAAACAAGATTATGCAGGTTTCCCACAGCTTCGCAAATACATCTGAAGTATGTAAACCAATCATCAGGGTTTTTTTTATTAGTCTTTTACTACTGCAAGTATCCTTTTTTATTTTTTTTTTTCAGTTTTGTATGGGAAGTTTCTTGCCTCAGCACACTACAGAAGACACTAGCTGTTTTAAAGCTACATATGTTCGTGTTCGTGTTGTCTTTCCAAGACAGAATTATCATCATCAACTTCATTTGGCAAAGCTTGTTAACATTTCTGTGTCTTAACCAATCCAATTCAGGCTGCATTCTCCTAAGTTAAAAGATCACTGTTTAAAAAAAAAAAAAAAAATTAGTAGCTACACAAATTCCGAGGTTTTTGTGTAGTTTTGGGAAGCACACGATGTAAAGCAGCTAATGTATCTGCACAACCTGGCTTACAGGTGAGATATTGGCTGAAACACAGTCAAAGATGATAAATTATCTACCCTGAACCCTGGATATTGCTACCATGAAAACAAACAAATAAATAAAATTGAACATGCATTCAGGTTGAATCTTCACCAGAGATTCACTGCTACAAAATACAAGGTGTTATGTCTATCTTTCTTCCTCTGAAACTCCTACTATACCCCCCAGAAATGCAAAGATAAACCTATAATCTAAGAATAATCAGATTGAAGAAGACAATGAATAGCTGACTTCTCCATTTGACAGCAATCATAGGAATGTGACCCTCCTTGAAAAATAAAGAAAACAAGCTACATAATTAGTCTGCTACCATGAATCTCTCATATTCTTTATTCCAAGGAACATCAGTTACTCTCATCCCACATTATTTCCATTCCATTCTGGCACAGCGTCCTTCTTAGCATTATCACAGAGTATTAATTCTGTTAGAAATGCCAAATTACTTAAGCAAAGTGATACAGAATATTGTTTACAACAGTATAAGGAATCCCATAATGTTTTATATTTCCTGTCTAAATTATATATATGTTTCCACTTCACATTTCAGCCTTGGCAGGCTCAGAGTTAAGCTTAGAGGCTGAGTTAAGAGATCAGTTCACACTCTCAGAAGATACTCATATAACTCCAAGTGCCACTGAACCAGTCAGGTGTTGGAAGATAGCTTCCAGATCACAGCTGCACAAGTCAAGGAACACAGCACACTTTATAAAAGCAGCTGACTATTAAAGGATATCAGAGAGGAAAGGAAAGATGTAATCTCAAAACTTAAGGGAATGCACACCATTTAGCTATCACTGTCTCCTGGCTGGCTTGCTGACTGATGACAAGAGCTACAGATGGAAAAGGTGGGAGGGAGTTAAATGGAAAGCTGTCCAGCTTTTACACTTACCAGACTGTCAACAGCTCTTCTCCGTTACTTTTTATGAATTTTTTTCAATTTCCCCAGGAAGAATTATTCATAGCTTTAATTACTCTTGATTTCTAAGAAACAACTTTGAAACAGAAAACAAAGACACTAGAGTTCTTCTCTGCTCAGTAAGGACCACATCATTGATTCCCATCAGCCTCACAGGGACCCTAAAAGTACAATTACAACAATTCAGCACAGTTTAGGGACAGCTTCATTCAGGGTTTGGCTGTCCAAAGTTCCAACATGAGCCAGAGAGGCCCATCTTTTTAAAAGATCCACACCCTTCCAAAGTGACGAATTTCTCTGAGCTCCACCAGTGACGTTTTCTCCCAGACTGAAACTCAGCAATTCCCTCAGATCAGCCTGTACACCTGGGGAAATCTCACTAGACATAGATTTTAAATATGACATTTTTTTCTTTCCTTACCTTTTCCCCTCCTATCTTCAAAAGCCAGTTATGTGCAAACTGAACTGAAAAGAGAGTAATAAAGTTTGACAGAGATCTGAAGCCTAAGATAATATCTCACCAAGGCGCTAAGTCTCCTGAGCCCATTGTAATAAATAAATGGCATACTGTAAAACACAAATGAGCATCACTGTGGCTGTGATTTCATTGTCCCGACGGGGGACCTGTGCCTGGCACTACGCCAGCTATGTAATTCAATACAGAGAGAGAGTGCACAAATGGACCTCGGGAGGAGGATCGATTTTAATGTAATCCCATCTACTAATCAAGAGAGACTGAAGGATTAACATTCACTAGGAAATGTCTGCTCAAAGTTGTCATAGCTTATTGATAAAGATAGCTTTGTTTTAATTAAGATACAAAATGCCAATTCCAGGTCTAATTTTAGCTGCAAATAATCGGTTATTGATGATGTGTCTGGCTGAATTGTTTTAACCTACCCTAGAATGTTGTTTGGAGTCCAGTGTGGACTCCACTTCTGTGCTGCAAGATCACGTCCTCACACTGCCTTCATCCAGCAGGCATGAGTCCTCCGTAGCTTCTTATTTTCCCATTATGAAATGCATTGTTGGCTCCACACTAAACCTAACTCATGGCTCTCTATCCACCATTGTCCATCCTCCTGCAAGACCGTATCCCGCTTTATATATCTTCTGACATGCTGAAAGCAGCAAGCTGATATGCACACCTCAAAAGGCCAAATGACGTCTCAAAAACCCAAGCAAGATGTGCCAAAGATGGCAAGTGCATTACCTCCTTGGATAGAGCAGAAAACACTAGCAGTCTAGGCTGGGTGAATTTTACAAGCAGAACTGACTTTGCTTAAGACCACATTAAACAGCAAAGCGTAAGACCTGTATCTTCTGACCTCTGTGACCCACCCTCCATGTTGCTCTCAAATATTATCATCTGTAAATATTAATCCTGTAAATCCTTCTGGCTGCACTTATTCAGAAACACAAATCACAGAAACAGCCACTCTCAGTGGAACACTGCAAACTGATGGGACCCACAAGAAGCTTCACCTGTCAGTGGGAGCAGTGCTTGCAGAAGATTTTGTCCATACAGATGGAGTTTCTCCCTGAGTCTCAGGAAATAACTACAGGCCAAGGCTTAGCTTAACATGGCTGACAAATCTCTTCTGATTTGGTGCTGTGCCACACAAACCACAGTTAGGCTGAGCAGCAATATGTGGAAAGGCAGGATATTTTGCTGCCGCGGGGTGTACAAAATCATTTTTTCCGCTTCCATTGCTCTGGGTTTTCCTCAAAAAAAAGCTGCCAAGTTTTACTGCAAATCAAATACAACACACTCCAGCCTCCGCAAGATCATGTGGGCAAGCAAGGACCCCCTGACATAATTTCAACATATGTTTGCCTCAGACCCATATCTGGAACTGACTTTTGCATCTGGAATCTCTGATGGTGGTAACAGGGTATTGGGCCACATATACAGATCGTTTCATCCCATTGATCTTAAATGCTGGAACTTGAACGCATTTGCTGATTTGACTCAAATCACAATGCATTTTTATTCAAAATGTTTATGTTCAAGGTGCTACATACAAATAGTGAGGCCAGTGCAGACAGTAAATCTTACACTCCATGTGCTAAACCACACAGCTTCACAGCCAACTCTGCTGATCTCCCACTGCCATCACTGGGATGTGATGTTTCCAAAGTGTGATTTAACTCAAAAGCTCGGGTTTTACTTTTTTGACTCAACTGCCTCCATCTCGCTGCTGCAGAGCTGTCAGTCCAAACTCACCCCTGCTCATTTCCTGGGCCTGCTGACAGATCTTTTATTCGTACCTTGCCAGAACAAAGTACAGGGCCTATTCCCCTCCCACCCACTTATTTGCAATCAGCTGGTGCAACTGTGACTCATCCACTTCTAATACAGACTTCAGAGACCCGTTCAAGGAGTTTATTAGCTGCTCTCACAGTAGCTGTAGCCTTCATAATTAGTTGCGACCGCTTAGAGAGGAACGATTTTAAAGATTGCCATTTTCTTTCTCTTATTTCCCTGGGTTAGAAGAGGACGGCTTCTTTCCAACAGACAGATTGCAGAGGAGCTAAGAACATGGAAGAACCTATCCCCTCCCTAATATAGGGGGTCTGGATGGTAAGAGAGCTGTAGGAGAAGATAGTGATGGGAAAGGCCCATT
Source organism: Chauna torquata (assembly GCA_013399475.1). Taxonomy (NCBI): domain Eukaryota; kingdom Metazoa; phylum Chordata; class Aves; order Anseriformes; family Anhimidae; genus Chauna; species Chauna torquata. The sequence continues at coordinate 93,750 of VXAL01007267.1, read as the reverse complement.
CCTATGGAAAGGTGCTGAGATTTTGGTGAAGCAAAGATCGTTTGTAGGTTAGAAGGAAAAAGAATGCAGGTACAGAAAGGGAAGTCAGTGAATTAAAGGAAGAATGTGGATGATCCAGCTTCTTTTACCAGAAAATACAGCAATCCCAAACCCACCTAAGATGAAGGGGCTACAGATATCAGTAAAAATATAAGATTTAGCTCTGTGGGACATCAGTTGGTTTCAGGGATTCCCAGAGCTGAACAAGCTTCTGAGGATGCAGCACTCACATTCTGCTTTCCAGACAGACAGGCACCAAGTCAAAGGAGGGAAGGAGTTACACATTTCTTATGAGATGAGGAAGCATAAGGACAGATCTTTTTTAATATCACCTTCCCAAACTGGGTAGGAGCGTGTGGAGGTAGAAGTGTGAGAAGGGCTTGTCAGGCTGTACCTGGAGTAGTGTCTAGTTCCAGTCCCCACAATTTAAATAAGACAAAGACAGACTGGAGAGGGTCCAAAGGAGGGCCACAAAGATGATCAAACTTTTGACAGGCCTGCCCTGTGAGAAAAAACTGAAGGACTTAGGTCTTTTGATCCTGGAGTAGAGAAGGCTCATGGGGGGGACTTCATCACAATATTCTAGTACTTAAAGGGTGGCTACAAAGATAACAGAGGCTTTTTTCACAAGGAGCCACATGGAGAAGACAAGGGGAAATTCTGTGCAAGCTGCACCAGAAGAGGTTTTATCTTGATATAAGAAAGAAATTTTTTACAGGGAGAACAACCAGTCACTGGAACAACCTCCCAAGGGATGTGGTAGAATCCCCATCACTGGAGATTTTCAAGATGCAATTGGACAGGGTGCTAGGTAATCTCATGTAGGCTCCCTTTTCTCATGGAAGGTTGGACCTGATGATCTTTCAAGGTCCCTTCAGCCTGGGCTGTTCTGTGATTCTATTGGAAATAAGACATAATTTTGAAGGTAAGGGAGGAAGGAAAGGGAAGAGCTACCCTCCAAAACCAGATGAGACAGGTCAGCACAGCTCTCTGTCTTGTCTAATGAGGAGAGGAACAAAAGGGGAAAAAAAAACCCAAAACTGGGAGCCATGCACTAGAATGCTTAATGCTGAGACGAAACTGAAATGTGGCAGGTTCCCATGCAGGGGCAATAGAAACAAGGAGAGAGGAGCTGAGAGCAAGTCAGCAACAAGCAGCACGTGTCCATGAAGCTGGAGAAAAGCAGGCCAATCCTACTATGTGCTGAAGCACCACTGAATTCAGGCCTCATTCCTCATGGGGGATTATGTCTGGACAGGTTTGCATGAAGTAGCAATGGCACAATGCATTCACAGGGAAGTGTCTGTGAGATTGTTTCCCGTGTTTCTGTGGTAATCTGCAATATGTGGACAGGGAGATAAGAATGGGCCCAAACACTGTGAGAAGTCCATTATACTGAGAGCTTCTTTACATAGCTCTGCCTCCATCCTACATGTGACCTAGGGGAGGTCATAGAAGATGCCAGCAAAGAGTAGGGACAAGCCGTGAATGGGCATTTCTACACTGAGAGGACAAAAAAGAAAGAAAACTGCCTATTGGAGTTTTGCTATCTTTAGCCGTCATGTTTTAAATGTGCCATCATGAAGTTTTTAACAACTGCCTTTCACAATCCCAGCTACAAGCTAATGGCAAATATTAAATCCTACTATGGCACAATGGAGATTTTTCTCGAGAAGGACACTGTTTTAATCTGTGGTAAAGCAGATGAGTTTCCTTTGAGCCCTCAAGAAGAGATTGCTAATAACCAATTTATTACAGAATAAGCTTACCATCCAGGTGGATAGGAAAAAACTGCTTTCAGCTTTGTTTTCTGTTGCTGTAAAAAACATCTTATTTCTCTGTGTATATACTGAGGTACAGCATTCTGCAGTGTCTTTATATTTCCTCCCTTCCTTTTTCAGTACAGAGTTTAATTTCAGTATAGTCTTATTTTCTACACATTGAACAAATGGAATTCTTATTTTGACCAAAAGAAAAAAAAAAAAACGCTGAGAAAGTTAATCAACCATTTTTAAAATATATATATATATGGCTGCAGAAGACAGCATGCAGCACCAAAACCAGGTTATCTGAATGCCTTTAAGCAAGAAATGCACTGTGACATTTAAAAAGCAAAGCAAAATACAGGTAGCAGTCTATGTACTAAAGTCTGGTGTTATGTGCACTACGGCCTAACAATCTCAGCACTGGAAAAAAAAAAAAAAAGCTTACAAAGGTCTCAACATATGGATAGGTGTTCATGAACCAAGAAAAAGATGTCAGAGTTCACCTTTTGACTTCAGAGTACTGGAGACAAGTATAGCAAGCAGATATGCAACAGTAAGGCCAGTGAAAGAAGATTCAATGAAAAGTAAAAATAATACTGCAATGAAAAGTTACAGAATGTATTTCCCGATAGGCAGGTTTTGTCACAATTACCCTCAGATATTGCTTGATGCAAAAATGAATCTGATGGGAATCTTTCCACTTTTTTCAGCCTCTACATCAGGACCTAAGAGATTTTAAATTCATCCCATAACTGCGAATATTTTCACTGGCTGTAAAAATGAACAGTACTTTTTTTTTCACTTCCTTCTTTAAATTCTTCTAAGCCCTCCTTTTTTCTTTTTTTCCTTTTTTTNTTTTTTTTCTTTTTTTTTTTTTTTTTTATTTTTGGCAAGCTTCATGGTTTAAAAGCATGTTTTAATCTACATTCAATGTATTGCCTTCCACTTTCACAGAATGCTATCTTCCTCTTACATTTTGAAAAACGATGAAAAAAGACAAATATAAATCATTTCTCCACTTATTACTTTAGATACTCACCAGCTAGCTCTGCGGCACACTGCTGCACCTAGCCTGGCATATAGGCTACCCCTCTGACCTCAGAATCAGCATGAAAACCCTTCTGCATCCAGGAGGAAGTTTTTCAATTAACTTCATAATAACTTAAGAAATCACTACTTGACCCCTAAGCTAAGGAGTTTTCTACATTCACAACTGAAATATTCATTCTACCCAAATCCAAAGCATGGAAGAGTCTTCCTATCACTAATAGTTCTGGTCATCTGCTTCTGAAGACTCCTACTTAAGATACAGACTCCATAGGAGACGACGATCAGATTGAAGTGCACTGTTTCAGGGGATTCTATGCTTCTGATAAGACACTGCAACGTTTTGAAGCACACACTACGGGACCTATAGCAAGAAATTCTCTGGCTGTGTGAGTAGGTGTGTGTTTATTTGTGTTCAGACTCAAAATGAAAACTCTGTATTTCCCACAGAAGTGCTTTTTTGACAGAAATAAAATATCTTGATGGATCTGAAAAATTATGTTTCAATCAGCACATTTCATTTGTGTTTTTTGTTGTTGTTGTTGTGTTTTTTTTTTCAAATCTATATGGATGTTTTTCCAAAGCAAATGCAATTTGAAATAAAAAAGGCATTTCAAAATAAAAGCACCTGAGGTTTCCACTAGGATTAGAGTACACTTAGTTTCCAGCTTGTTCACAAACCAAATATTAGAAGATCAATGCTTTCCACAGGATGATGTTAATTTAAATGAAAACACTTTTTTAATTGACAAACTTTTCACTGAGGGAAAATAAACATGATTCTTATTTTCAGAAATAATCCTCATTCCAGTTCTTATGCACCAAGTATTCTATTTACTTACAGAAGATTTTTTTTCCTGAGATAACTATACATGAAGAAAGGTTCTCTGAAGGTTCTTCCCTCAAGTGGTGAGAATTCACTTAGAACTTAGCAAATGGTATGAGACATTCAAATTATTTATTTCCATTGTACATTACCGTGCATTCATGAACAGAATTTCTTTTTCCTTCATACAGATTTGTTAAGTTTCCGCACACTGAGCTTGATAATTTTGCATTTCCTACCATCTTTATTACTTTATTGATCATCCCTTTTTTCTAGATCATTGATTTAATATATTCAACAATGATTTGGAACTCACAGTAGATATGCTGAGACTTGACAAAGATTCATAAACAAAACGAGATAAAAAATGTTCTCAAAATTAAAAGGAAGCATTTTGTATTCTCTCTCAGCAGTTCCATTACTCCAGACTGGAAGAGACAAAAATTTTAAATGAATAGTTTAGATTCCTGCTGATAACCCACCTGTCTGACCTGCAGATCCTACCAGAGCAACCGTAGAATTCAAGTGAACAACAGTTGTGCAAGATATGTATTATGTTGCACAACAGTGGACAGAGAAAAAAAACAACCACTTTCTCCTCAACATACTGTCAGCAACTTTTAAACTGTCCTAAGAGGACATTAAACAGGAGTAACTATTTTTTGAATAAGTTTCCAAAACAGAGTATGGTCTACAGAAAAAAACAACCGGAAGTTCAGTGCTCTTTGTCCCATCAGATCCCCTATTAGCATCAGTGTTGTATTTGTCCTATCAGATCCCCTATTAGCATCAGTGTTGTATTTGTCCTATCAGATCCCCTATTAGCATCAGTGTAGTCATGCAATGAGACAGTCTACTCATAGGCTGGAGAAGGGCCACAACTTCCACCAGCAGCTATAGCCCCTCACGTCAGCATTTGTACCAGCATCTGCACCACAGTTTGGACCAGCATGGCACATCCCCCAGCTGGAGAGCAGATGCCGCAAGAGCTGTTGGTGTGTGAAGTACAGCACTCGGCACCAGAGAGGCACCTTGACTGTACCTCATCTACATCATCCAGTTTGACAAGTCTGTGCATGGGGCGGGAGAAGACAGACATGGGTCTGGGGCTTGGTTTACTAAATCTGGACTATTCAATCTTTTCTCAATTCTACACACCTCAGGCTTTAGGTATTCATCTGACATACTGCTGCTTTCCTTGCCAGGAATGAGCCAGGAAAAATCTACAACCACATTAGAAGTTTAGGCTCCAGAATTACAAAGGACAAAGTCTGGATGAGAGTCATGAAGAAGGCAACAATGTCCAGGCCTCATTGGCTCACTGTCACTCGAATAAGCCTCCATGGCTCACTGTCACTCTAATAGCAGTCATAGGTACATGTCCTTAAGGTGCAATTCTCTTCGCAAGGCTGTTGATGTGCTTACTACCAGATATACTTCATCCTTTTGGGAATCAAATTCCAACTACCCTTCTCTCCCTGCACAGAAAAAGCCATTAAGATACAAACAAGATATTCACAATTAAAAGTGTTGTCCGCAAAGAACTGGTGAATAATGGAAATTTCCTCCACCAAAATGTCTTTTTTTTCTTTAATGTACAACCATTACATCTGCAACTACCAGAAACATACGTATTTAAGAGAAGCTGCGTGTTCCCATAAATGCACCCACACAAAGAACTAAATTACTTCTCCAAACAAAGGGTACTGCATATCTGAACCACTGCAGAGGTGTGCCTATGCTATCTCTGAACAAGCTCTCTCGAGAGCAAGGAAAAGACGGCTGAGCTAGGATGGTGCTCTGCTAGGGCTACAGGACCCTACCAAACAGGGGTAGATCCCACTGATGTCCTGGTGCAGTTGGGCATCATGCTAAGGCAGTCACAGTGCATCTACTACCCAAACTGACTTATGGGCCTTTGCAACCTTGAAGCTCAAATGCATTTCCCCAAATACACTACACTTTTTCCAAATCCGCTATTTGTTCCCTAACTACATCTTACCACTAAAATCCTCCAGTATTTGTAATGTGAAGCAGTGCTAGAGGCTGCTTAACCTTCCTTTCACTTGTGGTAGTGCAGCAACCAGCCACGAGCCAAAAGTGGGGAAATCATACAGAGAAAGGTGGTCTTGCCAAGCCAACAACCAGAATAGTATAGAAACATGAATGACAAAGGCGGGAGGCCTTTATATGTCCCCTCCTGCAACAAGAAGATCTTTATGCTACACGGCTACATGTTGCAGGAAACCTAAAAGCAAGTGGCAAGAGCACCTGGAGGAGAGGGACAAGGCTCAGGATGTCTGTGATCTATTCCATATTTTGACAGTAAGTAAGACTAGATACACCTGGTAAAATGACAGACATCTACAGTGTAAATGGTTCTTCCTCAACTATTTGTCCAGGTTCTCTTTTAGGCAGGGGAGACAAAGTTTGAGTGTGATTTCTCCATCCTAAAGTAGGCATTTAAGAGCAGTTGTCTGTGTAATGCCTTAGAAACAGCAGCTCCTCTGTCCTGCCCAAAAAAGAGAAGCTTGGAAGCTACCTCAGATAAATTTGACCCCACCACAGATAACTAAAGCAAAGCAAATTAAATTCCACCCATGACTGGAATCTCATAAAAGAAGTGAACACTCAAGGGCCTCCATCTTCCTGCACATGAACTAGCAATACCATTTCTGCACGCATGGAGAACCTTGCATAAGAAGGTAAGGGGGAGGTGGGGCTCTGTGCAAGCTTCTCAGTAAGTGGGGAGAGCTGACTTCATTGCCATTCAAAATGTTCCCAGACTGTATGACTGGTCCCCAGACACGAGGGGGCAGGAAGGGCCACGGCATTCATACCCACCCCAGTGTCTTGGCTGCACAAACTAATGTCTCACAGGATGACTTGGCGTCAATGTCCGTCTGATTTCCCCCAGTGCAACCATTGGAGGTGATATTCTTGCCCAATGCAAGTCTGAGCACCACAGTGGGAGTAAATGGAGCTGCGATGCCTCCAGGTAGTTTAACACCAAATGCGTGATGAAGGCAGAAAAGAGGACTACTGATAATGAGACCATCATCTTTATCACAAATGCACCACGGCTGAATAACCGTCTCCATTTATAAAACGTAACACAATGGAAACTGCTCATAAGCAAGATTCACTCCACCACTCACACTATAGCTAGTGGTATATACTGATTTTAGACTATGTGTTTGTCTTAAGACTAAGAAATGCTGTTCTTTCTAGCCAGAATAGGCTACAGGGATTCTGTTGCCAACCATAACATACAAAAGAACCTACAAAATTACAGTCACACACTAAGGCATATGTCTCACATTTAACTTAATGTTTATCTTGTCAGCAAATCCAGCTAGACCATGCCAAAATTTTGTTTCATTCATGCTGTCTTCAAAATCATCTGTTTTAGGGAGGAGAAAGAAGGAAAGAGAAAAGAAAGTGCAAGAGAATTATCAAAATATAAAAATAGAACAAAATTTGAGTTAGTCTCACAGGTAAGACTCAAAACTGAAGAAGTATTGTGCAAAAGACTCAAGCAGTGACAGCATTTCCCGTTACTCCTCTCTCATGGATTGAAGCCATAACCCTTGATTTCTTCAGGAAAATGAACAATCATTCTAAAATCTGCCCTCTTCACATCTACAATAGGAAGACTTGACTTCTGCTAAGCTTCATTCTGCTGAAAGAACTTGTCATTGTCACTGCTGAGGAAGTCACCTTGACTTGCTGTAGACCTGGCATCAGCCACTCCTGAAGAACACACTCATGATAAAAATCAATTGCAACGCAGATGGAAGCAACAGAGCAAAATGACAGCTACCTCTTTGGAAATTATCTAAAGTATCTGCATTAAGAAAAGCATTTCCTTACATAAAATGCAGCTTACACAACTAAATAATTCATCATGATGAATTATTTAGAGAGATGTGGACCGAGTGTGTTTACAAGTCCCAAGCTGTTTTACAAAAGGGAAACATTTATATAATTGGTCCTCAAACTCCTTCTAAAATGTTCTTACAATGAGAGGTTTCTGATTATCAGTGGCACTGCTCCTGAAAACAAAGATTTTTTAGACTGAGCTTTTGGTGGGAAGAAGGGATAAGAGGGAAATGACTAAGTAACCAGATTATTTTCTTAAATAATCTTTTCTTAGTAATTGCTGATTATTGCTGCTGAATGGATGATTCTTCCAAAAGCCATCCTTCAAGCCTTATCTCAGGTGTGGTAAAAGGTCTCCAAACCAGACATAATTAAATCACTGACCTGAGGCATTATCTCCCAAAAGTCAATGGCCATGTACAGAACCAGGGCAAGCCAAACCCATTTCACTATAAACATCAGCAGTTTCCCCCTGGCAAAGCATATTCCACAAGTCCCCAGAGGAAGCCATTTATGCCTAGGAATAAGCCTGCCCGTGACAGCCCAAGGAAGCTTTTGATAAGTTCATCTTCACCTCTGTCACACTCCGCTTGGCGGAGCATCTGCCAGCTTCCTCTGGGTATCTCCATGGTCAGAAGTCTTCATAGAAATGCTCTCTGCATGTACTTTCAGGTCTCTTCCGTCTCTGAATACAATCTCTCCCTGAAAGCTCATGCTGACCCTAGTCCTGACAATTCAAAAGCTTTTACACGTCACTCGCATTTCATTATAGATGGGTAAAATGCTGAACTGGAAAAAGCCCAGAGACAGATGGTCTGAACCCATAGCTGACCCTGATTTGAGCAGGAGATTGGAATAGAGACTTCCTGAGGTTCCTTCCAAACTGAATTATCCTGTGCAGCTATCCTATAAGCACATCCTGTATGGCTTTTTGCTATTTGCTTCATCAAAGAGTAAGTAGAATAGCCCTTGCAGAAAGAAGCTAAGACTGGCCAAGGAGGACAAGCAAGTTATCTTGTCATTTCTGGTGCTCCCTTTATCCAGAGTAACCTCAGCCCAGAGAAGCCCATCCAAGAGGCACCTGCTGCAGGAGAAATAAACTCTGTGCTCTGCCTGCCCTATCTACAGCTGATCCCCCTGACACCAAGGAGTCTTAGATGAGACACGAGGAAGAATTGTGTCCTCAGACTTACTGGTTGTAATACACAGAAGGAAAACTGGCAGAAGAAAAGCTCAGGTGCATCAAGGAAAGGGTTTACCTCTGGGTTGAATCTTTTAAAAAGTTTTGTTCACTACGTTTCTTCAAAGAACACACTGCCATTTTCTGCTCTGAGGGAAGCACCTGTACTTGTAGAGTAAGCAGACACCTGACTTTGTGAAGGGAAGCAAGGCCTGAGGGCTAACGCAGCCAAAGGTACTCCTCCCACCTGCAGGTGTGGTGAGCAAACTAGCCACAGTCATATCCTTCTGCACTCCTATCCTAGCCACAGTTGTCTCTGTCTGAAACCAGTGAAGGGTTCCCACTACATCCAGGGATTTATTATCCACAATGCAGGAATTTCAAATCAGAGGATTCAGCCCTTGCTTCTTGCCTTCACTCTTTCAGCTCTATGTTCTTTCGTATCCTTTCTCCAGGGACAATGCTTCATCATTTGTGCCCAAAACAGTTAATTCTCTCTTTTCACTGAGCACCTTTCTTCCTCTACGGTGTGTGCCCCATCTTTGATCTACCCTCTGACAACGCAGCAGATATTCTGTGTTGCATGGCTGATTCTGGCGTTAGATGTGTCCTAATTAAATCTAACTAACCTATTTCAGGGTCCCCCATCACCACTGCATCTGAGCCACTCTTGGTTTATTGGCATGGAGACTTCAAAGTTCATAGCAGAAAAACATGTACATGGTAAATCAAATCTCACCCTTGTAAAGCTCAAGTTGACAGGTTGGGTGTGCTCTGAGAGGCTGCAGAGAAAAGTGGATAAATCTCTTTGAGCACAAACAACCCTTGTGTAGTGAAAATTCCAAGGCTCATAATTCAGCAGGGATTGTGACATCTGATGTTTATCCCCAAGCAGGAGAGTGGAGCAGAAGAACAGAGTAGCCATGGTTACACCCCTGTCCCTACTGCAGGTCACTCCCACCTCACTGGGTGCTACCACTATCAGGTAGTCCCACCCTAGGACAAACTGGCTTCTAAAGTCACCCTACATAGCTTGTTCATGGCTCTGGATAATGGTTAACTTGCTGAGGATACTAATTAACTTGCTATAGGAGGCCTAGCACACAGCTGAGGTGGAGCTTGGTGGTCACGCGTGTGGGTCACCACAGAGCACTGCTGATCTAGCAGCTGCCAAAAATAGAGGAAAGGCTGCCAGAGCCCAATGTGTGTTCAGCATGTGCTGCTGTAGGCAAGAGTTATGCTGTTGGGTATTTTTAGTTCATATAGCAGCAACTATTTCTGCATTCCAATTTCTGATGCCGAGTTATCCCACCTTCTGTTTCTCGATTAGGGTATTATTATTATTAGCTACGCAGAACTGATGAGCTTCTCGGCACGGCAAGTTTAATAAAGCACTAACGTGACCCACTACCAACGCAAGCCACCTAAAGAAAACAAGGCTTAATTTACGGTGCTACTAAAAATTAGCAGGAGTCTGCTGATCATTTCTCACTAGTTTTTCTTTCTTCTGCAACAGTGTTTCTTCCCTTCACAGACAAAAGGATTGATGCAATCTAAAACCTATTCCCAAGGTCTTCCTCCCGTTGCCACCGTAAAAGATCCTGTCTAAACACCTTAAACATAACATTATGGAATTATTGTTCCTTTTCCTTTTGGGCCAACCTGCAGATGTTTACTTCTTGCAAAAAAACTAGTAGCCTTCCTGGAATGACTTCTCTCTTCCTTGTCACTCTTCTGCCTCCCAATGCCCCTGACTTTGTTGCTCGGTTTCCCACACAGGCAAGGAACGTTCTGGTCATCATGACATCCCAAGCTAAAACAGGAGCGTGACTTTGATCCACCCAGGACAGCCAACTAATGCCTTTCCACTGACAGGGTTCAGGCTTCCATGCCTTTCTCAAGCAACAATCTCTTTACACCCTTGTGCATTATCTTTTCTCCTGAAAAGCCTTTTGTGCATGGGGATGAATCCTGCTGTTTCTGAGGTCAGTGGCAAGCATCCTCTTGACTGCAGCAGTGAAAGGACTGGCTGACTGTAGAGCAAAGCACTCTAGAACCTAACACAATGCCACTTTATTTTCTGTAACATCTACCCTGGCAAACTATACCCTCGCGCAGCTCAGCTTAAACACAGCTGCAAAGGGAGAGGGAAACAGAGAGAAAACAATGAGGAGACATGGACAGAAAAGAGATGTTTTCAGCTGAGATTTTAAACCAAGACAGACAAGCAAAGAAAATAAATAGGACTGCACTGCTGCATGGCGTAGAATAGATTTATGCAGTGTGGTGTAGCCTGTAAGCACCTGTAAGAAGTCCCTTGCAGCAGCAGACACCGCTCTGCTCTAATGAAATCCATCTGCCTTGTCCCACGGAGATCCTCATATCTTAAGGCATGGGATAGTCAGGGTCCTAGTAGCACAGAGCAGCTGTGCAGATGTAAGCCAGTACCTGCTGAACTCAGGTACTCAGTCACACAGAGGGTTGGCAGCTGCCACAGGTATCGGCAGCTAGCAAGCCTATGTCTTGGACTCAAAACTTGTAGCTCAGAGGCTTAATTCTCTGCAGAAGCCAAAATATCAGCCAGAACACAAATTTTCTTAGATCACATGAATTCAGAAGAGGGTTACTCAAAGGCACCCAATCTTCCAGCATTTTGTGTTGCCCCATGCTTCCCCATCATCTCTAGAACAAAAAGGAAATTTCTTTATGCAAACAAAGTCACTTCACCAGGATTTCATGCAGACACCCTCAAAACTGATGCTCACAAGGGTGTTTTTAGCTAGACCATAAGGTTACACCATCCACACACATCCTCTGCCCACAATAAAGTCAAGTCACAGCCACTGAGGAGCAACATAGGATAGGAGTAAAAAAGAGGGAGAGTGAAATAATATAATAGTAATGGAGATTTGGAGATTTTCATACTGAAACACTCCACTTGTAGAGACTCAGTGAGGGAAATACTGGTCCTCTTGCTCTCTTTTTAAAATCATTCTCTAAAAAGAGGCTTCCTTTTCCTACTGTTCAATCTTCTAAACACTGTTTTTGGCAGTAGGGGTTGATAAATTGACATAGACACAAACAATGTTTCACTCAAGGCATATCATCCAAGTAATACTCATGTTCTTTTGTGCCATAAGAAACTAATGGTACATTGCTTTCTAGCCTCAAATAAAAGCAATGTTAGCAACATGTTAGGAGCTAAAATTACATGTTAAAAGATTCTGGCAGAGCCAGATTCTTTCCCAGTCACAGAGATCTGGATAGAAATAAAACAGGAGAGATTTGTTTGCCCAACAAACTGGACAAAGAAAGAGCCTGCTGGTCCCCATGCTGCTAAGTGATGGCAGCAGATGAGTAGTCCCTCCCAAGCCGTTATATTGAGAAAGCCCCACTTGTCATTGTGCTGCATGCTGTGAATCCTTAAAAGCCACACTGTTACAAGGAAGACAGAATTTGAAATTTCCATGCAAAAGAGACAGAAACCAACTTCCTGAAGCACCACTGCTGTGCATTATCAATACAGGTCTGTAGTATAAAGACTAACATCTGCAGTTCCTTCTTTAAAGTCCAATAGGATGTGTAAGGTCTAGCCTATCCATGACACCACCACATAGCTAAGAACAAATAAGAACAAATATAGATAAATATATCTACTGGACACAGATCAGAAAGTACAAAAGCAAGAATTTTGTAAATATATATACCAGCAGAAGGTCAAAATACTGCTTAGACTGTCTTACACCTATGATCCTGAGAACGAAAAAACACACCAGGCATTACATCAAGGACACATCGGGATATTCCATTTACCTATATTGCCTAAACTGCAGTAAGACAAGTAAATGGTTTGGCTCCCTCAGTGTCCACTGAAGATGAGCTTAGGTTTTTCTGTGGACTCCAGCAGAATCAGAATCATTCTTTATGTGACACAGCCATACAAATGGTTTGTTTCAGTACTGAAACATAGCCATATCTGAGGTATGGGTGCTCCAGTCACAAAGAAACCACACCAAGGCACATCTGATCTCAAGAGAGAAGTGGAAATGCCATCAGATTTCTGGGAGGTCTGTGGGAGGACTGGAGAGAGCACCCCGCTCTGCAAGGGATTCTCTTTTGATTTGCGTCAACACGTGGATGTCAGCAGCATCTTAGTGTAGAAAAGGATTTTCCCTTTTTACACTTTGTTGGGATACTCCATCTGCTGCAGTCAGACAGGGGAAAAGTAAAACTGCTGACTAACAGCATCCTTAACATTGCAGGCACTAATAACAGGATTAGAGAGAGAATAAAATTATATCTTTTTGGATTTAGATTTGGAAGAAGCCAACTTGTGACTCACGCGCCTGACAAGCTGAGAACAGGCATGCAATGGTGTTGACCTTCTGAAGCAGGACTCTGATCAGCCCAGCAGTCACAACCGCTGTGGGTTGTTTCAGCTCATTACCTCCTGGAGCAGTGTTAGCAAAGGTCGTGCTGCATCACAGGCCCTGGTTTCCTTGCAGCATGTCAGGCCCTGCCAGTGTGCAAGCATGGGAACTGGATATAGGGAAGTTCAGAAGAAACGCAGAGTGAGACACATGCACTATTCATGCTCTTAGACACACTTTTCTCAAGTCCTTGTAGCTGTGCTGCTGGGAAGCATGGACTCACCGTCCGTCTCACCAAGCTTGGGGGCAAGGTTTTAACCCATGAGCGAGGATGGACCCCAGGAGATGCTGAGCAAAGAGGCCAAGAGCTTACCCTACCTGAGCCACTAGACAAGAAAGGAGTTACAACCTTTCCAAGTGCTACGGAAGTTACAGAATACAACAGAACAGAACAGGACAGAGTAGCATAGTTCAGTTGGAAGGGATGTACAAAGATCATCAAGCCCAACAGCTTGACCGCTTCAGGGCTAACCAAAAGTTATGTTATGTGCTAGGTGGACACAAAGGTCCATATTGCAGGAGCACAGGTACAGTTTGGACTTGAGGAGAACCTGCCAACACCAGACTGACCACCCAAGAAGATAAGTATCGGCAAAATAAAATAATAATAATAAAAAAAGGTTATTTCTTTATCAGGACTACAGCTCCTGCTAATTTCAAGGGGACCAAACAGATATGGGATGTCCAACCTTTCATGTAAAGATCTCATCCTCCCCTTACTCATTGGGAAAACTTTTTTTTTCCGTGGTTATGTGTCTGCCTCATTAAGCAGGAGATCTAGCCAATCACCATATAGTGTAAAGGCAGATGATTACAATACTGCAACAAGGAAAATCACAGAGTATGATTACTGAATGGAGTAATAAAAGGCAGTTAATGCATAGCCTCAAAATAAAATGAATAGCATTGTTAAACTAAATGCAAGGTACAACATTGATCATCACATCTTCTCTTGCCTCATGTTACTGCATGGTAGGATCTGGAAAACGGCAGCTTCTTTATTTAAAAAAATAAACAAACAAAAAAACCAAACAAATAAAAGCAAGCCCTGGCTGCAGCATTTCAGAAATGCCTGTTTCAACCTGTTGGCAAATGCTGACTTCTGAACAGCAACTATTGTACAAGTCTTCTTTTGTTCCAAGCTCCAAGAGACACAGTGGGTGACTAATGAAAATAAGGATCTGGATTTTAAAAGATGCTTAATAATATCATTAGATACAAAAATAGCCTTTTCCCTTAGAAATGCGCTAGTGAACAACACTAAGTGGGCATCAAGAGAGCAGCTGTTAACAGCCATGCACAAAGCAATAGAAAGACTGTTCTCTTCCATTACTATAGAAATAAAATATAACAGAAAAAGCCATAAAGTGAAATGATAATAATGAAAAAAAATCACTCCTAAGCTTTCCAGTTTAAACCAGGGAAAGAGGTGTAGGGGTGGGGGACACTAAGCATTAAAAATTGTTTATTTGAGGTGGGAAAAATCTTTGCTGTTTACATTGATATCAGATACAGTGCCCTGAATTTCCATAAACAAATAGCACTTCACAGTGCCTCTTCCACAGAAGAGTTTTATAACAAAACAGTGTTTATGAAAAAATGCACATTTCCTGCCTTTCCCAAAGCCATTTCTAGGAGAAGTTTTGCAGCCCCATAGTAATCAGAAGTCCATGCACGAGTTCTGCCCTCCCCATAATCATCTACTCACAGCTAGCAGCAAAGTGAGACTACCTAAGAATATTTGCAGGGTGTTAATGTGTAACATTACAAAAGCCCTTTGACCTTCAGTCATCTGCTTGTGCTGATGAGAAGAACATTGCTCCGTGCCTTACCGAGGTGCCCCTTGATTATGCACTTTAGATCTCCACAACACATATAAACAGGATTTTAATCCTGCTTCTGATGTCTCTGTGCCTGAAATGTGATCAGGTTTGTGCTCTTTTTAGAGGCATTTTCATAGGCATTTTTATTTCCTGTTATTACCAAGAAGAAGTTACAAAATTGAAATATTCTCTAGATCTGAAGCCAACACTGCTTCTCCTGCAGAAATACACTGTATTGTGACTAGGCTAGTCCAATGTCCTGACGACGGTAGTCTTAACAGTGCCTCTGTTTAATTAACACAAGGGTCCAAAATCATCTCCTTCTGTTAAATTTCATGTCCGTGAGAACTGTTATTAACATGAGTCAAATGGCCCTTTGTAGACCTGTAGTGATGATAAGGTCAGGTTCTTAAGGAAATTATTTTGCAAATTGAAGTACTGATTCCAAATACGGTCCCTGTTTTCTTTTTCTGTCCCTCATTCTATCAAGTTCACTTGCGATGGGACATAGTTCCCAGGTGATTTTTACAACATTTCTGCATAAGAACCAGGAATAAGGTCCTGCCTACCCAAATTCCTTCTTTTCCTGTAGCTTGCAGGAGGAAGGTGTTTATGATCAGAATACCTCTTTTGGATATCACAAATTATCTTCCAGCTCCAGCCAATTTTAGGGGGATCTGCAAGCAACTAGCAAAGCACAGGACTGGGACAAAAAAGCCCTGTGATTTTAAAATCAGGTTTCACATGAAAGACAGATGCCCCTTTACTGTATCACTTGGGTCATATCCAGACTGCCCCTACAGTATAAATAGGAAGAAGAGTTACGACTGTATCATATTCCTTGACAAGCTCAAAAGCCTTCTGTTAAAATGCTTATCATCATTAAAGCTAGGGGCATTTCCAGCCGCGTAGACAAGGATGATTTTGGGAGGACAGGGGAAGATAAGGACACCAGACAGGGAGAGCAGGGGGTTAGAAAAAGAGATAGAGACAGCAGCAGCAGCTCTTTCTCCTTACTGCGGACTAAAAAGAAAAGAATAATAACAATAATAGATATATATATATATAATACTAGTTACATGGAAGTGAAAAGAGCTCTCTGCAGTCATTACATAGCAAACACCGCTTGGCTTAAACTTGCTTCTTATTCTCTCCCCCTTCACGCTCCCCAGACATGTACACACTCATCCACAGATATTTGCCTGCACAAGGACATTCCAGATCTCTTCTGTTTTTAAAATGACAAGGACTGTCCCTATATGCCTTTGGATTAGAGCTTTTCTTCCTACCTTTTTAAACACATTCAATACATGCTCTCTTATACACAGATGAAGTGAGCATCTCTTACTTCTTGCCCATCACACCCATATCTTTAAGAAGATACCTTTCTCTTCTTCTTAGAAGGTGAAAAGGTTTAAGAGCCATATTTTTACAAATACATTTGTGTGTGTATATATATATATTTACAGATATGATTGCATTGTTATTGCAATGATTTAGGCTGGCTTTGAAACACTTAAGGTAAACGTGCCAGTTCTGGACTACAGTGAGGTTGCTAGTCTTGGCTATTCATACACCTCTCCGGTTTACAGCTCTCTGCTGGATATGATGAGAGAGATTTATTTGTGGAGTGGGCAGAGACAGAAGTGCGTTGTCGCATGAAATTTTTTTTAAAGGGTTATTAATTACCATGTCAACCTTTGCTGTGCTGCTGCTGCCCACTTTTATTTCGGAAGCACAGCCGTTCAGCACTCTTATCACATTGGGTGCCCTGATCACCCTGTTTTCAGACAACCTTTTAAAATATTATTTATTATTCCTTATATATCGGGATGGAGGAGACAGAGAGGGACAGTATGGCAGAGATGGGAAACATGAGCCAGAAAACATGCTTGCCTTGAATTGTCATCACACTGCCGTTGGAAGGAGAGCCAGAAAACTAGCAACAAACACTCGCACGCAAACACACGCCAGGCATACACCACATCGATCACGGGGAGTTTGCAAGCAGCCCTGTGACTCTTACCTGGGTTGTCTGGGATCCCTCTGCAGTGCACCTCCCTCAGCTCCCTCTCCCCTATTTTTGCCCCCCGTGGGGAGCAGCGGGGTCGGCGCCGGTGCTGTGGCGGGGTGACGGTGCAGGTAGGGGACGGCAGGCGGCTGGCTGCAGCCTCGGCTGCCGGGCTCTGGCTCCTGCCAGGGCTGCTGCTGCTGCTGCTGCTCCTGATGATGCTGAGGAGGAGGAGAGCGAGTGAGGAGGAGGAGGATGCTGGCGGTGATGCTGTTGCTATGGTTACCCAACTCGGCGGCGACGGCACTGCTCGGCGCAACAGCTGCCCCAGCTCCCTGATCTCGGCACCCGCCACGGCCAAATGGCCCTGGATGTACAGGCACGGGGGTTTCACTCCAGTGCCCTTCCAGAGGGACAGCAAGGCTGGGGAGGATGGAGGTCACTCACTCTTTGGAGCGGTGTTGGGGCTTGGGGAAAACAGATGCAGCAATGTGTCGAAACGTTTGTATGGAAATAAAGTCCCTGTACGCTTGTGGGTGAAGAGCTCACTGCCCTGTGAAGGTCGAATACCAGCTTCTAGGAGGCCAGGGTTTTATTTTCAGGGCTGCTCTGCATTTTTGTAAGGAAGGGAACAAAACAGCAAAGCAGAGGAGGGGAATAATTTTGAAAGTTCCTGTTCTGATGTAAGTTTGAACTTTTTTCTTTTAAAATGAAGGTCAATCCTCTCTCTTTAAAACAGGACTTAAAAGTAGGATTTTATTGCCATCAATTGTAAAGGTGTTTTTTTGTATAAGAAAATCCCCTTATGAGCCAATTCATTGTGAGAGAGAAAGAGTTGCTTCCTACCACAAAACAGTGAGAAAAAATCTCTCTGAAAGGAGCCTTCTTACGCAGCCCAGGACACTAATAATTCATACTTAATTACATGAAGCAAACAAGCTGAACTTTGCCTTTCTCTAGGGATCTGAAAATAAGAAAGGAAAAAATCCAAGGTGGAGGGGCTGCCACATGATCAAAATGTGTAGTCCTAACTGAGAGAGACGTGTGAAATAAAGGCATTCAGTTGCCATTTATCTATCAAATACGCATGTCATGAGGCTCTGATTTTGCACTGGAACATCACAAGATGCAGCAAGGTCACAACAATCAAATGTCACTTCCATCCAAAAATGTCAGTGCAAAGCTGCATAAGCCATGACAGTTCTTTCCAGAGCTGGTAATGTTTGCAGGACATTGTAATACCCTGCCTAAAACCTACTGAAAAAGAAAAATCACTGGTGAAAACTTCCTAAAGGGACTTGCTTCCTACTGCCAGAGCTCTGCTTGCAGCCTGGATGCCGCAAAGGATATTAACCTTTGAGCCTGAGCCACCAAGAAGATGCACTGGATAGTATTTCCTATTAAATTACCAGACCTGGAGAAGGAGTTGCAGATGTGCTGGCAGCACCTCTCCCCAAGGTATTCTAGAGGACAGGGTCTCCACATCATGTTCATTTGAAGATTCATAATGTGGGTCATATAAAGGCATTTTCTATGCATCTCATTGCTATAGGAGAACCTGGAACCACCCATCTGAGGAGCAAAATGCACCAGCTAGAATTCATTAAATCAGACTTCCTTGGAATAGCTTCCTATTTCCTAGTCTTTATGTATTTTATAGAACGAGTTACCATATAAACCATTGCCCAGACTGGGTTTTTAATTAATACCCTTTTAGGCAACAATTCTGATCCACACTCAGAGTCAGTATGGAACAGTTGTCTCAAAGGGCTTTTCTACCACTGAAAAAACGAAAGAAGAAATGTTATCTGTTTTAAACTTTAAAAATGGCATACATGTAAAATTAGACAGTATTGTGAACCTGAAAAATAAGCTGAAAAATACTATTTGGTGTATGGCCCAGGGGCTTCCCTGCTGTGACGTGGGGTGCAAGGGGAGAAGATCTCCTTGCATTACTGATTGTGAGCAAATTCAAATCACCCATCCCCTAAGTAACTAGCTGTCAGCAAAACGTGTGGTTATTCTGAAAACATCACTGAAACCACAGACAGATTTTATTTCTGCTAAGTCAGGGAGTGTATTGCAAAATGTAACTGCTGAGATACATGTAATCAGCTTGAAAGCGTATATTTTCCATCTTTGCTTATAAGGGCTATTTTTTGAGAGCTGCATCACTGAGCTCAAAAACATGTATGTCAAAAGGTAGTTGGTCCCTTTGGCTTCAGGTGCTTCAGATCAGCATGGTTGTGTTACATCACTGGCGATCTGCCCACCTTAATTCTCTTGTTGGCACTGGTCTGCAACACAGATGAAAAATCCACCCCACTAAAACCCATGGCTCTTTTACTTTAATATCTGGCACCTGCAGAATGCAAACCTTCAGCTGTACTTTAAGGGTGTACAATGTGGATGTAAATATTTACCACCAAAAAAAAAAAAAATTTCATTTGTCCTCAGTCATGCAAGGATGTTTAGCAACGACTTGCACCAGTTCATTAGGGAACTAAGTCATGTACAATATGTAAAGCATGTTGATATCGGTCGTTATGATTCTCTAAAGGAGGACATGTCACAGCCATATTTGACACATGCTAGAGGAAGGGCTGCATTTTCAGTCATAACTTTCATTTTGAAGGCTAGAGTCTGTGTCATAGTTTCAAGCCAGGAATTAGAGACACCTTAGATGCTACTAGATGTCCATATTTATACGTCTCAATCACGTCTCCAGCTAATTTTTTTTTAATGGTCAATGGTCTAACTTTTCAGGTTCACAATACTGTCTAATTTTACATGTACGCCATTTTTAAAGGTTAAAACAGATAAAACATAACGTTTCTTCTTTCATTTTTTGAGTGGTAGACTTCTAAAACAAATCAGTTAAATTTCTCTTATGTCTCTTTTTCTCTCCCCTGACATTATGACAGACCCAAAGGCTGAGTAACTTAGCTGCAGTTATCTCCACCACCTTGAAATAAATGTGATCCCATTCCTAACTCTTACTTGGAAGAGTTACTCCTCTAAAATCAGCCATCTGAGGTCTGATGCCTATCAACGAAGATTAACACCAAAACTTACCTTTTGGAAATGCCTTCTTAGCTACCTCCTCAGCCCCACAGGAGCCTGAGGTTTCAACAGTGAAGACGCTCGTGTGCCTGTTTAGCTGCCAGCTGTTCCCAGATTGGCTGAAATCTCAACGAGATAGACATCCTTGGTCACACTTGGTGTTCCAGAGCCCTGCACAGGCAGCAAATGTCATATTCTGGATTCCGTGCATAGATACCTTTAAATGTCATTTAAAAATAACCTGGAACAGATGTTCCCATTAGGTAGCAGGATACCTAACAGGTGTGCAATGGAGCAGTCAAGCAGTCTATGCTGCACGGCCCAAGGTGGGTTGTAAATCATTTCTACAAGCTATGAACTCCTTTTCACTCTGCTACCCTACACTACTTGAGCTGTACCATCATAGTCACTCTATCAATTCTTCTAAGAGCAGGATAAAAAAAAAAAAAGAAAGAAAGTTGAAAATTAATTGAAATAGGCTCAGAACTGCAAACTTCCCCAAGTAGCTAAATATCAGCACATAAAAACTTACATGATGAGGCACAAGCATGCAAGTTAAACACACATACAGTACAAAGAGGCAAGGGTGTCTCAGGCAGCTGAACCCACATGGCAGGGAAAGACCACAACATTAAGCTTCCACCTAGAGCATGTAACGACTGGTTGCAGGCACAGAGTGCATCCTGGCTGCGACAGCTTTCCTCAAGCTTTGGGATACAGCCTGCAGCATGAAAAATCCTTTGACACTGCACTGTGGAAGTGTAACATGTCAACACCATGGCTGGGGAGCAGAAGGTAGGCAGAAATGCATGCTTCAGGCGAGCAGCAGGATATTTATTCAACAGCTCTGTAGTTAATGCACAGAAAAAGCCAAGCTGTTCATTCGATTAACTGAGAAGCTGAATTTACCTCTTGGTTGTGATACAGCATTTCTACAGCACTGTCTCTCTGTACTCCCCAGTTTTCATCATTTCAGGAAAAGGTAGGGTCCAAGAAGAAAGTATCTGGTCCAAGAACAGGCAGCATTTTCAAATCTTGAGGTTTTGATTTCTGCTGGATCCTCTAGACTCTCTAGGAGTATTCAGATGACCAAGACCCTTTTAGGAGGCAAAATACCATATTGCTATAGCACTTTCTGAAACACCCTCTGACACAACAGGCAACATAGTCTCACATAATCCAGTTTCATGCTATGTAACAAAGGAGCATTTAAGCAAAGGGAGAAGGAGAAAAACAGGATAGGGGATCAAAGGATGCCTTTCATGCTGCTATTCGATAAATCATGTCCAGAATGGTTAACTAAAATGTATCTATATTTATTTTGTTGTAGCTGGTGAAAGTCAGAACTAATAAATATAACGGATTCTACGGGAGTATCACAGTATAAATGTGTTTTTAAAATCATGCAGCATTTTTACTTATCACATAGCAGACCTAAAGGTAAAGACTACAGCACTAGAAAAAGAATAATCCCTTGCTCTATAAAGTATACTTCATCATTTTACTAAGCGCATATTTTACACAAAATCCATACCATGTAATATATACAAGGATCACAAAGACTTGGCTTGCTCATAATAGCTGTATCCAATAAAATCTTCAAGGATGTAAGCTCATACTTTTCCTTACAAGTCCTTACACTTATCCCATCCTAAAGATACAGAGTCCTCATTCAGCTGCTACCCATTCAATATTTTGTTTCATTCTGCCATTCAGTTATAGCACATCATCTTATTTGCTACAGCCAACCTGTCAAGTCAACAGCCTTGCTTCAAATAAGACACAACTCCATCTACCCACCAGTGTTTCCCTTACCTGGAAGGCAATTGGAAAGCTCAGAATACAACCGCCTCATTCACAGCTCTTGAAGATTGCGTACTAGGTAGAAAACCCTGAATAAACAAACTAAGCACATTTCAAATGCTTAACATGATACAAACAACTGACAGGACTTGAAGGAACTACAGCAGTATTAGGAACACAAAAACAACTTCTGAAGTGTCTTCATGTGTCATAGAACAAAGTTCTGGAAAAATAACATATCTACTCATACTGAACTACAGGAATGAGGGATGAATACATTCTGGACATCTTTAAAGAGTGATCGATCTATCTACTTAAGCACATCTCTCTAGAGGCCTCTGCAAAATTCAGGAGGTTAATTCAGAGATATGTTCCTTAGCTCACCCATGGCTGAAGCTCCACAAATGCACCTGAATACAGATGTCAGCAAAAAGTAAACCCAAGCGTGGAAGATTATCATCCTCCAGGTTCAAATTCATACCCATGGGGGAATAGGAAGGAGGATTTTGTGAGTAATCCAGGCCTGAAAGATCAAGATACATACATCCTCATGAGCTGCAGTAATATCTCACAGAATCACAATCACTATTTTTCTGAACATCTCTATGGGGAAATGGACTGTCATTACTACTTATTTGATGCATGGGAAAACACAGCATGGACTTCTCAGGGGCACCCACGCACACAACTGAGACTTTCTGAAGGTCTATACTGAAGTCTCTAAACACTGGAACAGGTTGCCTAGAGAGGTTGTAGAATCTCCATCATTGGAAATATTCAAAACTTGATTGAATATGGCCCTGACCAACCTGCTGTAGCTGATCTTGCTTTGAGCAGTGGGGGTGGACAAGGCGATCTTCAGAGGTGCCTTCCCACATCAACTATTCTCTTAAATCATGAACAAATCCTGTACTCTGCTGCTCCCAGTACACACTCCAGAGATGCCCAGTCTCTTCTCCCTTAGTTCACCCACTACCAATCTCTTCTTTAATTTTACGTGTAGCCTCATTTTTCTTCCACATACACATATTGCCTCTCAGTCACACCCTACAAACACCCATCTCAGTCAATCTAAAATATCCTAAAACCCAACACATTTGGTCTCTTCCTAGGACTCTTGTCATTTCCTAGACCAATTTTGTGCTTCAAATCACAACGGCAACTTCCTCCCCCTTTAAGCCTGGGCAGAGTGCAGACAGCCTCCCTCCCACCTTGGGTATCCCACCTGCTGTCCTACTTTGAAGTTGATCCAACCCACAGCAGCCCAGAGAAAGGAAGGCAAGGTGGAGAGAAAGTCTCCTTTGATGCAGTCTGGAAGACATCCACTACAGTCAGCACATCACGGGAACTTAGCTGGTTATGTGAAGTTACTGCTGAACACCAGAAAACTGTATTTATTCAAAGGTTTATGGGCTATCTTAGGATGGTCATAAGTTCTGAGTAGTGGACACAACAGAAAGACCATTTCTACTTCTCTTTTCTCTTTGGAGTGTCTGCTCCCAAACACATAAGTGTAAGTCTTCCAAAGAAAAGTATATGAGCCATTTCTAATGCAGGCAAAACTGATTATTTCTCCTCGATTCATTTACAGAAGCAGCTAAACTATTTTGGCTACAGTTTTCCGAAATTAATTCAGTGCAAGGCAGATGCCCCTGCATAGAGAGTTTCAGCCCAAGCAATTAAGACACAGCAAAATTATAAGCGATAAAAGATAGAGCATTACTATAAGAAATGCTGGACAACCTTAACAACACTCATTGGTATCACTCCCGCCTAAAATACATATTAATTTACTAAACAGCCAGATGGGTTTGTTTGTTTAAGACTCTTCCCTAGTGGTTTTCAGCTTCTTTTTTATATACGTCTTTTAAATGCAAAATACCAGTTGGCAGGCAGTACTAGTAGTACCTTGCTATCAAGTGGAGTTTGCACATAAAGATTTAGGGGAAAAAAATGCAGAACCAAGCACTTGCTCAATATTAATTCAATAAGCTTCACATTGCAGCCCTCCAAGTAGAAGAGAAACATCATCCTCATTTGTCTGTAGATAAGCCACAGCACAGATAAGCTAACTGTCCTTGAGGAAATTTCTCTTGCAGGTAGAAAAAGCACTGAGTAGCAACAGCTGACTGCAAGACATGCTCATATGCAACATATTATTGAGCCACTGGATGGCAATCTGCTGCATGAAACCCAAGTGAGTGGCAAACCATCACTTTCAACAGTGGTGGAGTTCAGTACTTGAGATCTGAACACCTGGTTTAAGTTGCTTCAAGCACTGAACTATAACTTCCAATAACTGTATTGCTTTCTAGGTCAACAACACTCCAAAGTCCATTTAAACAGTGGTAAAATGGAAACTGCTGGAGACATTACTGCCTTCCTTGGCTCAAGGTGGAAGAGCAATGTTATGAAGACATAAGATCAAACTCTAAACAATTCTGACAGGTCTGGGCAAAGCAACTTAAGATGTCATTATCCAAACTGATGAGTCTCACCTTTCTACCATAGCTTTACAGTTTCCATGCAGCAAAAATAGAAAAGGCCATTTTTTAGTGTCCCAACCACCTCTGTTAATGCTAGAAGTTGCTCGTAGAAGCTTCCTTACCTCATATTCAAAATGGCTTTCAGCAGACGGGTCATTCATAGCATCACATGGTAGACGTAGCAACTTTTGAGGCACATCTACATTGCAGACTGTTTTGGAATGACTTGCACAGGTAGTGTAAATGCAGTGTAAATGCAGCAGTACATTGCATAAGTGAATCTACTTATCTGTCTACCAGGAGAGAGAAATACATAACCACTGATTCCCTCTCTCTACTTTGTGTTCATTTCTCCTCTCCTGAGTTATTAGTAGGCATGAAGCCTCAGATCCTTCCCAGCAAAGCAAGTTAGCAAGTTTGTAATGGCTACAACACAACAATCTAGGGGATGGTAGAGAGGAGCAGTGAACTTGCAACCAAAAAGGCATGAAGATGATGTATACCATAAAGCTGAGTTCCTAGGTTCTGGCGAGTCAGCAAAGCAAGCTAGAAGTACAGATCAAACTAAACCTTTCACAGGTGTTCATGGCTGAGAGATGACTTTCATTGAGTAAATGACTCAAATTTCATGAGATTTTACTTTAAAAAATAAAAACAAGGGAAAGATAATAGAGTATTTCTGGTGTTAAATTAAATTTTATTTCTGCTCTTCCTTGTCCCTGAAGGAACTCAAACAAATGTCCGGCCCATGGTTACACAGCCATAGCTATACAACTATTGCATGATTGTTGTGTATTATAGCAAGTGCATCCACCACAGAGCCTAAGAAATAATCAGATGTTGGGGACAAGATTCCATGAGCCTTCTCTGATCATTTCGTAGATAGAGCAGCCGCCGGCTCATTTCAGGAGAGCTTTTCCTTTGATGCCTGCTTTCATTTTCTTTGTTATTTTCAGGGTAAGAATTAACTGGAAAATCAAAGAAAATACTGGGATGTTTTGGGTGGAGACAACAAATACAGTTCATGTAGAAAGGTGGAGTTTAGTGCAGCTGGACTTCTTGAAGTGCCTTACAATTTTTGAACTTGCCTATATAAATTGAGGATTGGAGGCAGAAAATTGCCTGCAATTCAAAGGACAGTTTCTGAGTCTCAGTCTTACTAATATCTGAAATCCCATAGACCTTGGCTACATAGTGCTAAAGGACCAATTCTCACCTGTCTCCTGAGTGGCTGGAAGAATTAAACAAGAGAAACCAAACCGACCTGATTTATTGACATAATGCTGAAAAAGCACTCCTCTCTTCGCATGCAAGGCCAAGCAGTGGTTATGAAACACACATATATTTCACCTTAAAGATAAGCTGAACATTAAGGGTTTGTGTAAAAGGGGTGCCACACAAGCTATATGGGGCTTTTTAGTCCATGGCAGTTCAAAGAAAGGTGAAAGATATTACCTTGCATATGAAATCACAGAACCACATCTTAGTATCTGTGCAGACATCTGCTGCTCATTTTATAGATTGTTATTTATTGGAGAGAATGAGTACTACTGTAAGTCTAAAGCAAGAGGTAAAACACAGGTACAGAGAGCAACTGGAGGGCTTCAGGGATTTGCTGCAGCACAGGATTCATCTCGAAGTCCATGGGCACACAATTCAAATAAATATCCTCGTCAGTTGTCAGTATACTTCTGATGACCATACAACAACAAGAGTCAGTGATTATACATGCCACCAACTGGTTTACCTCAATGGCGAGGACAAAGACTGAGCAGGCATTGGGATAAAGCTAATCCGGGGTGATGGCAATGTAGCACCGTCTCACTGCACATCCCAGCCATGCAGGCCTATCTTTAACACTGAGACCATACAGCCTGGAAATTGATACCATTACGTTATTCTTGACGAACAGCTGCAATACACCTTATACAATTGGGCATGGTCAGAGTCCAGGGGATGACTGCAGAGGCTGGACATACATGTGACAGCACGAAAGGCACTTTTCCTTCTCCAATTCCCAGGTTGCAGGGCAGGGAGTTGGGTGGGGGGAGCTGAGAGGGAGAGAGAATTTTTTTGTTTCCCTTACCTACACTAACAATAATAGAGCTTTATTCAGACCCAAAGCCCTGGGCACAGGCCTGTCTTCAAAATATATATTATGTTCTTCCCCACCACAGAAGTGCAAGTAGGAAACTCGATGTGACACACCACAGCAGAAAGTGTAGGCGGGAGCGTGAGGCACCCAGCAGTACTCTGCCCCCAGCAACAGAACTGTAGTTCAGTCCTCATCTGGAAACCACGTCATAGCCTGGGGAGAAAGCATCTTGTTTACATATAGATCCAGCAAGCAATCAATGAGGAGAACTGCAAAACATGGCTCATGCAAACACTTCTCTATCCTTGGAGTTACTGATTCAGTACAGGAGACTGGGAAGGAAGAAACCCTGGAAACGACAGAGACTGCGGCTGATGGTCTGAGGAGCAGCTTTGTAGAAAAGGCCCTGGGGGTTCTGGTGGACAGTAAGCTGAATGTGAGCCTTGACAGCAAAGACCAACAGGCTCCTGGGCTGAAACAGCAAGTGCACAGCTCGTAGACTGAGGGGAGGTCACTCAACACTTTTCAGACCTCACTACCCCAGTTTTGGTCCCCCAGTACGAGAAGAACATGGACAAACTGGAGCAAGTGCAGTCTGGGGCCACCGAGACAGTGGGGTCTGAAGCACTTGCCCTGTAAGGAGAGAATGAGGGATCAAGGCTTGTTCAGCCTGGAGAAGAGACTGCTTTGGAGGCACTGTTGAGGGGTTAGCTGCCTCCCCACTTCCTAGGAGGGAAGGTTGTTAAGAGGATGGAACCAGGTTCTCCACAGTGGCACATGGCAGGGTAACAAGAGACAACAGACATAAGCTTAAATAAGAGAGATTCAAAACTCTTCCCCACGAGGACAGTCAAGCAGTGGAAGATGCTGTCCAGAGAGGTTGTGCAGACTCCATCCCTGGAATTTTTCTAGACTGGATTGGATAAACCCTGAGGTATCTTAACTGACTCCACAGCTGACCACACTGAGCAGGCAGTTGAGCTAAAAACCTCCTGCGTTATGCTCTGATACTTATGACTTGGCTCACTACAGAAGTCTCTTTCCCTATTTTCCAAATCTTCTCTTAGTGGCCTGCCTTACACTCACTGTGAAAGGGAAAGACAGAGAGATAATACGCATCCGTACTTCTCAGTGACAACAGCCATTCTGGCTAACAGATTGGCACAGCAGGTATATGTCAAACCAATAAAAAGGAAAACTACAGAATGCTAAAGATAATCACTGGATTTATCAGAGCATTACATCACATTCTTTTTATTTTCCTTTTTCCTCTACTCACAAACACAGCAATAGCACTGGCTTCATTACCCAGCTCTGAAATTAAATGGGGCAAGAGAGAGAGACTCACTCTCTTCAACACAAATTAAAAAGTAAATATTTTGCTCCATCTTGAAAGCCTGCATGACCCACTTCCCTGCCAACACCCAGATAGGAGACCACAATGGAAGAGAAAGGAGGGACAGATGAAGGTGGAAAGCAGTAAAGGCCTTTTTAGTACTCGGCCTCTTGAGAAGTGAAGAACCCCTATCTATTGCTTTGTCCAGTTTCCATCGCAAAACATGTCCATTTGCCCTGCTGCATGGGACAAGGAATGGTAATATCCCCTCTATGCTTCAATTAGGTGTCAGCATCATACCCTGCAATCTACATACGGCAAAAACCTTGAGAGAACTTATTCAAACCCTGGTTATCTTGCCATAAACTGCACAGGCTCCTTCAGGATCCCAGTCCTCAAAAAGCGGATAAACATTTCCCTTCCAGGCAGAAACAGACTTATTAATGTGGCCAGGTTATCTCACACACATATTTTTGCTCAAAACAGAGAAAAAAAAAAAGTGGGACTCTTTTTAGTCTACTCTGTTCTATAACGAAACAGTGCCATTACTCACTTCTCACTTCAGGGTGAACATCAGTAAATCCTCTGCTGAGCTCCGGCTGTAACATAAGGAACAAACAGGGTCAGAGTGGGTGCAGAATAACTATGTACCACCCAACAAGCAGTTGGAAGTGATTTTACACATTGAATAAACAGATTGAAATGGGACACTGTCGAATGTAGCCCTGAACAATAGGACTACATGCTTTAGCTAGTCCTGCAGTGGGAACTTCACTCCTACTGCTGGGAAAGGAAAATCCCAGTGGGGTAATTCAGACCATCTGTGTAAAGATACCAGTCTGCTCAGGTAGGAGAGCTCTCCTCTGGAGAAACCCTGCTCTCCAGAAAGTGACTCAAAGGACACGCACTTGAGTGTATTTCCACCTTACCCTGAGTAGTAAGTAGCTACTGAAACTATCTGACCCAAGTTTTTGTATTTTGGGCTACTTTTTCTTAGGGATCCAGAAGACTAAATCTCCCCTGGATACCTAAAAGGCCTCCCTATATCCAGATTTATCTGGAGACTAGATCCAGTGCCTACCAAAGCAAGTGATTTCTCCACCCATTCAGTGAAGGTGGTACAATCTGCAGGCAAGAGGGATTGGGTGCTCTAGCCTTGTAAGGGCCTTCCCTGGGACAGCACATCCCCTGGACTGTTGCACATCTCTGCTTCCAGGGGGCTACGTGTCAGATGTGTTAAATACTATTTAAGTACCACAGCAGGAAACTCAGCCAGGTGGCTGGAAGTGTGCGGCTGAGTCCCTTGTTCCTGATCCTCCAGAATACACAAAAACAATGCAGAAGTCCCAGTTTTTCAGTTCCTTACATTTAAACAGTATGGAATCATATATACATACATATATTTTAAAAATCTATATATATTCATATATATATCCACAGACAGTCTGTAAATACATATATACGAATTTATACAAATGCATATAGATATATACATACTTACACACAGAAAATATTGTTCACATGACATTATATACGTATATACATGTGTGTGCTTTCGTACATACAGGCACAAACACAAATTCAGGTCTTACAGAATTACACTAGTTCCATACAGTTTTAGCACATATTTAGTACAAACACAGTTCCAGATCATGCTTCGAGTGCTAGTTAATATTTCTGTATTTGAAACCTCTCTTCCTAGTGGATTTGAACATCTAAAATGATTTTGAGAATGCAACACTGCTTGTAAATGATGACCTCTGTTACACCTAAGACAAAATAGTTTTCTAAAATATTTTCAAACTGGTATTTTTGAAGTTCTAAAATATCATATATTTAATTTTTTAAGTACACAAAATGTACTTCTATTTTTAAATACCTATTTCAATCACAAGGAAACAGATACATTGCAATGTCGATCTTGTCATTATTTTGCACACATACAAAGATTTTGTCAGCTTTATCTTTTAAAAGACTCAGAAATCTGAGATGAGATTGGAGCTGTTGATCAGTTTTCCCATGCAGCTCTTTCTCCTGTTTCTCTAATATGACTAATCAGTGAAATAAACTGAATCCTTTCAACTCACGCTGTGAAGGACATCAGAAAGTATTTTCCACCATTTCATCCTTTATTCCATTTCCACTTTTTCTGCACTCCCTGTGTTTCTTTCCTGAGCTCAGAGAAGTCCTTGGACATGAGCAAGCACCAGAGGATAGAGTGTCCTGAACACTAGAGGGCAGATTAGAAACAAACCACATTGCTTATCACTCAGCCACCAAAATAAAAATTTTCTAATAATTTTTACTTCCTTTTTTCATTCTATAATTAATTAAGATTATTTTAACTTTAAATATCTACACCAACGATCACAATTACATAGCACTTTTCTTCTCTCTTAAGCATTCCTTGAGAACCAAAGCAGGGAACTTCATGAAGAGAAAAATCTCATTCAGATTTCCAGGCTGAAGGACTATTGCTTGTATGCTTCCTGCAGCTGATGGGAAATAGCTCATAGCAATAACACTATAGACATCGGGAGCCCTGCTGTGGACCAAACCAGAAAGACCCTTCACACCCTTGTATGCATACTGATACTGCAAGCATATTGGAGTTACAGCCACCAAAACAGCTAGGACTAAGCATTTACACTGTTAACATGGGATTTGCTTGCTTGGCACCTATTTCACTTCATGCTTCCTCGCTCCAGCCTGGAGTCACTGTTCCTCCACCCCGCAAACACTGACGTGCAGTGATGCGTCACCCTCTCCTACAACCTAATATGCCGAGTTTGCTACATCTGAGAGAAAAAGATGAGATTTCTATTACTCCCAGCTATTGGTGGCTTCTAATACAGAGGCAGAAGTCATATGCACATTAGAAGCTATAAGCACATTCTAGGTACATTTGAGGGCTTATCTCCCCTGTGCCACCAGAAGCAGGCAGCCCATAAAGACTTAAGACAATTCACCCTCATTGCATGACAGTTTGGACAAATGCTCTTTTTAAAAAGTCAACCATGGCCTCACAGAAAGCTCCGAATCACACCTGGAGTGAAGCAATCGTGCTTAACTCTTTTGCACATCCTTAACATGTTTCCTCTCACCACCAGAAACTTAGCAGACTGCTCTAATTCAGAAGGATGTGTTAGTACTGTTTACAAACACACCTCCTTGTGCAGCAAGGCACTCTCAGCATAAATGCAAATACAGGCACTGCAGTATCTCACACACACAACATTTAGTGCTATGCAGATCGTACCTAGATGTTTTGAGAAGCTGTTTTCTTTTCAATGTTGAAAAAATAAATCTGCTATTCTTGGAGCCATGTTTTTTTTCTGGCAAACCTCAGTCCATGATCTCTCAGAATACATCTTGTGGATTTATGCAGGCAGAGAAAACAAAACAAAAAGCCAGTCTCTGCTGGCATAGACATACAGCTGCTTTAGTGTGGCTCAAAGCCTGAACTAATATATCTCAAGGGTTCCCAGGACTTACTGACTTGGGTACAGCCGCATGTATTTATGTCATATGGTCTCCAGCTCAGAGCTGACTCTCACCAGCCTGCAAAAACCCAGACAACAGCCTTGGTGCTTCCCGGCTTCTCCGGGCCAGCTAGGAGAGCCAAGACCATTCTGTAAGCCCTCTGGCAATCCAGAAGAAATGCAACATCAGCATGATAAACCTTCAGGCAGGGTGAAAGGGGCACATCGACTGACCCCATAACAGGTGCGTTTTCCCCTTTGGTAAAACACAAGTGACACTTGCAGTCCTTTGGAAATCACTCTGAGAAGCCTCATAAGAACCAGGTATCTCTGTGGTGGGTTGGCCTGGGCAGGGAAAAATCCCTGCTGCGGGCCTGGAGCCCCTCCCGCCCTCCTCCTCCTCTGGCCTGGGCCCCTCTGCCGCTTCTCCCTCGCCTCGCGCCTCCTCCTCGGCCTGTGCCCGCTCTGCCCTCTCTGAAATCTGTTTTCCCCAAGGCGCCGCCAGCTTGGCTGCTGGGCTCAGCTGTGCCCTGCGGTGGGGCCGTTGGAGCCAGCTGGAGCCGGCTGGAACCGGCTGTGTCCAGCATGGGGCAGCCCCGGCCTCTGCCCACAGAGGCCCTGCAGCCCCCCGCCAGCACCTGGGCATGAGCACACAATAACATCTCATCTCTTTTTTTTTGCTGTGAATTCAGCAGGGATCTTACTGCAACATGCTTGTATGGAGAAACTGAATGGCTCCAGAAGACCTCCCCATGAAAGGATATTAAATCATATGTTCATAATGATAAAACAGCGTCCCCTAGAGAGGATATAAACACCAATTTGTGTCTTCAAAGCCAATGCATTTCCTTTGTATGGCCCTTCTTACAACATGTCCAACAAACAGCACCTCACCTTTGCTCATCTCCAAGGAGCTTACTCTGTGTGGACATAAAGCTCAGACCCATGAGCAAGTGCCTCACAGTAAGGCCAAAGCCAGCACAAACTCATGGTGCTTGCCAAGCTCTGAGGGTACAAGTACATGCATACATGTACGTTCTGAAATTGTTTTAGTACAGGTGAGAAATTACACATACAGTTGTAAAAAAGCCTGGCATGGCCTCAGATGGAATTTTATTTATATTTCCAGGTACCTGGTTTCAAAAGAAATGAACTTCAATGGAAACAGGCACAGAAAAGGCCAGTTGAAATTACTGAGTGACAAGAACACACAAAAAGCTTGACTTGGCGTAGGAGTACAAAGGGAGAATATGGTAACTCATGCCTGTAAAGGATGAATGTCAAGATAGTGGAGTGGAAGAGTTAGCTAACTTAGAGCATGATACTAGTACATGCAGAATTGGATAGAAAATGTTCAGAACTACATTTAGGTTGGAAATTATAAGATGATTTCTAACAATCCAAGAACAGTGGTTTTGCTGAGGCAAGACTGATAAGGTTTGTCATGGACTGAAGAAAGGAATCTCTTGATACCACTAGACATTGTCATCTTCCTCAGATCTCAGAGGGGATTTGTTAGATTAAATTTGTGCTGCTGCAGGAAAATAGGATAAGTGCAAATAGCCATCCCTCCTACTTCTTGAGTAGCATAGCAGTCTAGGTTTTGTACTGGGAGTGGGAAGGTTGGTACTAATATTTATAACCACCGAATGAGTCCTATGATAGTGCTAAAAAAATTTGACTGATGTTGAAATGAGCATCAGCAAACTTGAGGGCAATTTTTGCCTCTATCCAAGGCATAATTTTATAATTGTCACTGACAGACAGTTTTGGCACTTAATTCACATTCATTTAAATGGGAGTGAGGCAACCAAACATCTTGAAAAAACTGGCCCCAGATTTTTCTTCATACTTAAATCCGTGGTCAATAAATAAAGCATAGAAAATCTACACTGCTGTTCTCTGGCCTTTCTCTAGACTCAGACAGTTGTGAGCTCCGTGGTTCATTGAAGATACCTTACTCTTAGTATGTGCTTGCACAGCAAATCAGCTTTGTGTGGATTTCTGTTTGTTACTGTGACAGAAATAACAATAGGACCTGAGAATGCTAATAAGTGATTCACATGTCCCAGCAAGCATGAATTCTCCACCCTCTTTAATAAAAGAAGACTCTGCAAAAATGCTTCTAAATCTCTGTAAGAAACAATACAGAGGGGGGAAAAAAAATCAGCACATTCATTTGTCCTGATTTTGAAACACTCAAGTAGATTTAGCCCATCTATTAATGTTGTATGCATTACACACTCAGGCTAGGTACTAACTGCACATTTGTACTTATCTAGAAGAAAGGAGGTCAATGCTGGAAGTGTCCTGGATGCCAAACAGCTTCACTTTTAACGTAATCAAATAATGAAAGAATTAAAAGTAATAATGAACCTACAATAAAGCAAGTAAATATTATGTAATCGGGCCCATTTATATAAATGGTTTTTAAATTCCTGCTTATTTAACATGCTAAGTTTTCCTTGTTGAATAATACATAGTTTATTGAACATTTTAGCATAGAGCTGAATATTACATATTAAATATTAAGCATATAGCAAGGAAAACAGTTGTGTTCCTTATAGGAACACTTACAACGCTGGGCTGCTGCCTCAGTGGTTCAGAGAAAAAAACAGAGGGCATGGTCCCCAGTCAGGATACCCCAATGGAAAACAAGGGTGGAAGGAAGCAAAAGGAAGATATTTGTGACTGGTGGGCTTTTTCTACAAATTTAGTGAATCTACATTGATGCATAAAAATAAAACATACCTAAAAAATCATCTCTCCCACTCTGCAGAATTTTTTTCATGGAACAGTCCCTTTGGCAGCAAAAGGAGTTGTAAAAGACTGATAAATCACATCAGTCACACTGATTGCATAATGTTAGAGTGTATTGCAGTAGTTCTCATTCCTTTGATTATTTATTTAACCTTTTCAATGGAAAAAAGGTCTTTTTTATGGACTATTATCCTTTGAAAGGCAGAACTTCACCAAGTTGAAAGGATTCTGATAAGACAAACTAAATGGAATGGATCCAATTATTTTGGTACAATAATTTTATTTGACTAATGTTCACCTCCTCTGACCCCAAAAGCAAGCAGGCATTCGGAAGGTGTTCAAGAACACATTGCTCTTTGAAAGTTTGTTAACTAGTCAAAAGTCAAAGAAATTGAGTGGCATATGAGGTACTATAAACTGACAAAATCTTACTGAAGTGAAAAAATGTAGATGGTTGAATATCAAATTCATATCAGGCTCCCCCAGTGATACATTTCAAAACTTTTCATAATGTTTGTTCTTTTAAATGTTTTAATCAGTTTTTGAATGCTTAACTGGGTTCACAGAACAACTGGTGTGGTCTAGTTGAACAAATTTGATCACCTGTTTTAAACACCTTGGTCATCTAAACTGGGAGATGTGGGATAATGTCTGGAGAGGAGGCATTCATTCAAGAATTCAACCTTCTTAGAGCCAGCCACAGTGAATCTCATTTCCCAGTGTAATTGCAGTTGAAATTTCAGCTAGACTTAGGACTAAGCACAGGTTGTGTGAAACTTAACAGCAGTACTAAACAGTGCAAGGATATCTTCTGGTCTTATCTTTCTGAGCTGGAATTGCGCTACTTGCTCAGTGTGAGTCAAGTGTTATCTGCTGCTATGTTGACAGGGAACAACAGGGAATGTGTCTGGAAAATATGAGAAATAGGGGCCCTCATTCTTTTATGCAAAGTATCTGTCCTTTCTTTCATAAACCTAATTACAATTTGCTGTAACTATGATTTTTATTGAATTATTTAGAAAGATTTAGATGTTAGAAAAGGTTGAAATAACACTGCTACCATTCCCTTTATAAGTCCATTAAAAAGGGAGCATGCACCTTGCTGTTGAGCAAAGACACATCGAGGAATTTTTCTTGTCCATTATATTTTCATGAAGTTGAAAATAAACAATACAGTATCAGAGAAATGCATTGTCCATCCAGAAACACCACACAACACATCTTATGGCTTGCCTCTTCTTTATACTTTCCTAGAAAAAGATTATATGTGTACTTGCACATTGTTCAACCTGCAGCTGTGTTATATTAAGTGTAGCGTGAACAGGAAAAAAAAAAAAAACCAACCTCTCTCTCTGAAAATACACACGTCAACCAAGTACAGAGCTTAGAGCTGTTCTTTACTGCCCCACAGAATCCAGACAATACCAAACCCAGGGTGCCAGTTAGGTTAATTGGAAATCTGAGCTTTCAGAGTGATCATTGATATTTTCATAAAGACAACACACACAGAAGTACAGGTGGATCAGCAAGATTAATGACAGTAAATTAGACACACAAAAAAACCCACTTTGATTAGGCTGCCAGGATATGATTCCACCACCCACCCCCGACAGAAAGAGCCACAAATATTTACTGGTCACTTGAAATTTTTGCACAGACATATGCTTGTGTTACACTGATCTGTACAGAATGTAGAATCTGTTCAAAAAAATTAAGGATGCAGCCAAGAAGTTGTGATGGAAAGACCATTGCAGCAGCGACAATATTTTGCTAAGCAGAACAAACTTGAGACCAACTTCCAATATTGTCCAAAAGCGTCAGGGCTGAATATGCACTCAGCGGAAAAAAACTTCGAATTCATGCTGACTTCATTTGTACAGATTCTTCCTGTAACATTTTATGAACAGGCACATTTTCTTGACAGCCAGAATATTCCTATAGAACACATTTAGACAAGTCTTTAATTTCAAGCGCATACTTAATTCACATCATTTGCTGAATCATGTTTTAACTCCTAGATGAAAGCCTAAGACAATTTGGCCTGATATCCCAAATTACCATCCTGGATTAGAGAAAAAGTGCATTTATTACAGTATGTTATGTCTCCCTGGCATTACAGGTTCCAAAGGAGGACACACTTAAAACCTACAGGGGAAAAATCTGATCCATCTCACTCGATCTCTATCAGCCTTCCTGGTGCCAAAGCACAGGATTTATGATCCACTCCAAGACGTTTACCACAGAAGCCACTGAGTCTCTTGTTATCCATGTACAAATATCTAATCCCTTTCTAATTCTCTTTCATGGTCGCTCTCAGGAGTTTGTACAGCTTAATCACTAATAGTGTGGAAAATAACAGGTGTCTTGGTTGAGTTTGAAATTCTCATTACTTAGTTTCATTGACTGCACTTTGGTACAAATGTTCAGATATGGGGAAAACACAGAAGCTCTTGATCTACTTCCTCTAGAGTATTAAATATTTTGTTTGTTTGTTTTATAGTATTAAACTCCCTAGCCATTCTTCAGAGGAGACCTGTTCCAGCACTCTAACAGAGCCATCATTGTTCTTCGCATTCATTTGAGGTCTGAAACATCCTTTTTGAGACAAGGCATCAGTTCTGCACATAGTATCTCAAGTAAATATGCACTTTTTTCTCGGTAACCTCCAGCACAGTCCTTATATATCATAATGTGTTTTCTGCTTTGCTTTCTAAATTTTCAGATGACAAAACCAGACTGTTGGTTTTTTGTTGTTGTTGGTGGTGGTTTTGGTTCAATAAAATTATTTCAAAGCATTTAAAAGTATAAAATTAGTCACATCTTTCTCCCCAAATAGTGATACCATCCAACTTTGGACCAAATGATTGTTTAAATAGTCTTGAAAGAAAGTAAAATTGATTTTTTTTTATACAGTTGTGTATAAATAAAAGTTTCTTTCCTATATTCTCAGCAGCAACTGTGATTCCAGCTCTTTGTGCTATGGCAGTTGTCTTCTGTGCTTTCTAGATTGATAATCGTTTACTGAGATGATTTTGGGACCAGTTCTCACTGAGTGAAAGTTGGTTTAAAAGGAATTTTAAAATATCTGTAACTTCATCTTACATGTTTCTCCCTTAAGGAAGAAACTAAGATTCCCTCATGACAATAGCTTGTAGCACGGATTTTGAACAGCAGGTCAAGTTTCTAACTGGACATAAAAGGCAACTTTATGTCCACTGTTTAAAATTCAGCCTTCTTCTTCTTTTTTTTTTTTTAAATTAGCACATTGAGTTCTACTTCTGCTTTTGCACACACACTCTGCCACTCTTCATATTTTCAGAATCATGTTATGTGTCTTTTGAAACATCTTCCCTCTTTTATATGAAAGCCCGAACTTGGCAAAATGAGTGATTTTTTCACCTCTTTTCTAATCTCTTTCACTTAGGATTGTATTTGGGACAATGCCTTTGGACAGCACTATGGACTTTAATTTGACAGCAGTTTTTGGAACTGAAAGAGGACTGGGTTTCTCAGGTGTGCAGGGCAGCTACACCTCTCCCACCAGCTTCAGCTAGTTTGTGGGTGTGTGGCCCTCCAAAATCTGGCCATTAATGAGCATCCCTCAAATAGTGCACAAAGTAAAGAGCTTCATTTTTGCTAGCTGCTTAGCGGCATTACTCCAGAGGAAAGAGCAACAAACTTCGAGAGTTAATCAGGCTTAGCAAGCTTGGCAGACCCCATGAGATGAATGGCCCGGACAGATGCTTGTGGAAAGAGAGAAAGGTGGGAAGCAATGGCTGACTGCCAGTGGCACAGCACATAATTAGTCTTGATTTCTATTTTTATTCCCTCTCTGTATAGTTCTAAATTGTTTTTGTTTTGTTCAAGTATAAAGTTCCTGAAATAGCAATAGCTATTCATAGTGTAAATAGCATGAATAGGATATAGATCCTTCTAGAGATGTGAGGGGGTTCATTTCTGGGAAAGAAAGGAAGAAACGAGTAACCAATCAAAGCTGAACCTCAAAATGTAGTATATTTAGAGTATTCAGAGCATCTACATTGCAATGCTGCAGTAATGTAGAGGTATCTCCTGCTACGTTGTACCAATATTGTGATATGGAGTTTCCTCTGTGTCTTAAAACTAATCTTGAAACAATTTGGGAAAGACGTTTCAAGTGGTTAAGTCTGTCCCAAAAATCTTTCAGAGATACCTAACGCTCCACAGTAATTACTATAGAGAAAGAAGTTGAGAGTCCAGGCATGATCTGCTCCAAAGAGAAAGAAGTTGAGAGTCCAGGCATGATCTGCTCCAAAATAAGGCAAAAGTTTGTCAACATCAAAATAAAGAGCCTATAATTATTTTTTTGCTAAACTGTTCACTCTGTTGCAATCTAATGAGAGAGTCTTACCTGCCCTGGACCTTTAGGGCATGCCAAAAATCTCTGCAGCAGAGCACTAGCAGTAAGAATTCTTACCACATGCTCAGCAGCACTTACCCGCATGGGAGTAGATAAACCCCCCAGTGGGGATGCAAGCCCACTAGAAGGGGATATTAAGAGATAGGAGAGGTAATGATAATTTTTTGTGTAAGCCAGCAGAGCTAAAGAGTAATTATTGAAGTACTGCTATGAAAATGGACAGGAATGTACACTTCTCATCACCAAAAAGAACCAAGAGAAATTAATTTTTATTTGAAACAAAATGAAAATTTAATCTCTTCTCCTGCCTCAATTTTTTTGCATCAGCTCAATCAAATGGCAAATACATCCCTACTGCAAAATATGGCCTGTGAGCCAGACTGTCCTTGGAAAGCTACACAGTACCACTACGGTCCTAAGCTTTCAGGCACCGCAAAAGAACTAAATTGATAATCGGTATGCTCTTGCTGAAAAAAAAATAAAATATTTTTCACCCCATCCCCTTGTTGGATAGATAAGTACATAACCAAACACTCATACAAATTTGCAGAATTCACATTTAAATCCAAGGTCTCAGTAAGTTGCTAATATGGCATATGGCACTATTAGGATGCTCAGGGCTGAGAGACAATAAATTAACACAGACAACTACAAGTCTTTGGGTCTCAAATCTCATTGGGAGTATAAAACATTACTAAAAAGTGAGATGAGGGGGAATGCACAGAAAACTCCCTAAGGGACCTTCAAAGACAACATATTTCATCAGCAGATATGAAAATAAAGACACCACAATGAACACAACGAGGTATCCAAAGTGGAAGCTAGCGAAAGCCACAGGATATTTTCTCAAGCAAACCACAGCAACCACATACCACGGGAATTAAAGAAAGAAATAATCTTCCGTATACAGGCAGGTAAAAGCAAAGCATTAAAGAGAAGATGGAGAAGAGGGGTCAGGATATTCTGAAGTTAGTAAGATATAAGCTCAAGCCACCTTCCAGCCACAAAAAGATAAAGAAACAGGAGAGAAGGTTACCTTTGTCTCTTTTTACCAATATTTCACATGTTAGATTCTCTGCTA
>VXAL01007267.1:6116-47108 GCA_013399475.1 Chauna torquata | reverse complement strand
ATGGGATGACCTAACTGAACTGCTCTTTCCTTTGTCCCCATCAGCCTGACCACCTTTGGTTCCAAGAAACAAATGGGGAGTGGAGGGAGGGGGGGAATAGTACATTATCAGTAGACGTTTTATATTTTGTAATATATCACTTCCTAGCCCTTAAGTGAACAGCTCCTGAAAGGTGCTAAGGTGCTGATTTAAAACACCTACAGCTCTATATTTTTCCTTCCATGAAACAACCCCCTGGGATAGTAACAATGCAGGCTTTTCTAGACTGACTATTCCCAAATGAAAGATATCAAGAATTAATTTAGGAAACATACTGCTTTGCCTGTGAACATAACTTATTTGTTTGTAGTTTTTTATGTTTGTTTGCTGTTGTTGTGTGTTTTTTGTTTGTTTAGAATCAGGACTGGACAGGGGTATTAGACACCACAGAGGCAGGCTGGGCTGAATAATTTTAAGCAGACAAGTCTGCATGGTGTCAAAGTGAAATCAGATAAGTGCAATGAAGAGCAATCCACTGAGGGTTTCCAAAGGCATAGCAACCAGTTGTGGCTCAGGAAATTGCTGAAGGTGAAAACAGTAGAAGGCTGGGAGAGATACATGAGGGGAAAACATTATGAGGGTGCTCATCCCTTTTTTTAATCTCCCTTTGACATCCACTTCAAATCCTCGACCAGCAAGACCTTTGGTCTTGCACATTTTGACTGTGAGGGTCAAGTGATTGGCTGGTACTACAAATACACGGCATGAAGAAAAAGGGCTGATGAATGCCATCTGGCACCTACTGAAAAAAATTAGTTCTGAACGAATCATTCATGAAAGAGGGTTGAACACTGAAGGTCTATTTACTCTCTCCTCTGAACTTTCTCTTGAGCAAGCTGATGGTGTAAGAACCCCTTGTGGAATAAAAGGACTCTGCCCATTTTGCTCTGTGGCAGTTATTCACTGCCAGCACTGAAGTATCTGATCCTCTAGGACTTACAGTACTTTTGAAAGTAAGGTGCTTAACTATGTTTGCATCAAGGGGAATTTCCCCTCGTTGTCAAAGGTAAGCAGTTATACAGTGCATTGCTGGCTCAGTGCCAGAGCACACACTCCGGCAAGCCAAAGTTGCCCCTTATGAGACAGTCTTTATAGGAGCTCCAAAATAAAACCTCCTGTGCCAAGGGAAAACTCAAGTCCTAGTATCTTCCACCAGCTGCTGTTAACATTTCTATGCTTTTCACAAACAGTCAAGAAAAGCTCTCTGTTACAGGATGTGCTTCCTGAAGGAGCAGAATATAAATTAAAGAAAGTCAGGCTAGACATAAACTGTTTTCTGTATTAGAAAAAGGTAGTTAAGTATTGAAGCAATTAGCTTGGGTATATCCATCATTAAATGCAGAAATTGAGAAATTGTGTCAATCATCAGATCTCTTTCCCTAAACCAGCAGAAATTATTGGACACAGCTTGGAAGTCCTTTGGTTTTCTTCATAACAGTGATCAGACAAGAGCATATCACTTCCATTTGATCTCAAAGCATATGTCTCTGGGGAAATTATTTGGTTATGTATCAATCCATTCATTACAATGAGGTGATAAATTCTTTAACTGAAACACTGTTCATATCAAGAAGAGTTCATTGTAGAAAACAGTGCAGGAAAGTCTTGGATTTCCAACTTGCACAAAATGACCCTTGATTATCCACTACAAGCCTGTGAATAAGTCAGCAACTTTTCTATTTTGCTTTTAAATGACTTCCAAGGGTCACAAGTCCTAACATCTATTAACACAGAGATCCACAGCCAAGAATATTGTAAACAATGGCACTTGACTTAAGTGGATCCATTTACCAGAGGACCACCTCTGAGGAACAGGCTCAGAGCAGTAAAGATTGTGATAAGCATGATGTACAGCTGATGCAGAGCACTTCCCTGCTGAAGAGAGTTAGGCTAATCCATAATCCACAAGCGACATGATGGCTAGCAAAGTGAGGGGGGATTTTGGCTTAAATCAGTCTGAATGATACTGTAACAGTTTCTACCAGGTGGCTTTTCTTAGAAAAGTAACTGGAAAATTAGGAAAAAAAAAAAAAAAAAGCTACTCATGCTAATGTGTATGGGGAGAGAGAGGCCTAGAGTTCTTTACCAGTGCCATGAAGCCAGAAGGTTGATGAAAAGCCAGTTTAGTGAGAATAAACCATGAAAGTAATTTGATTTAAGTTTGATGTCAGCTGCCTCCTACTGAACAGGAAATCCTATATAAATGTAAATTAACATCAAACTACTGGTTTATATGTGAAGTAACTAAATCTTGGGCTTTAACAAGTGCTTAGATGGAACAACAAGATGGTAAAACTTACTTTGGAAAACAAAGTACTAAGAGGAATTGAGGGCTTATGGAGATCATTAAGTTGCATGTAGTTTAACCATGCGACTGTGTCAGCCCCACAGACTAATTCTCAGGTGTCTGGAAGGCAGAGCAGGAAAGTCAGCCAGAGAAAGGCAAGGAAAACTACAAGAACACAGGCAGTGGTAGACTGAAAATTGGTCAGTGAGGAAAAAAAAAAAGAAAGAAAAAAAAAAAGTTAATTATCTGAACAAAT
The DNA here is from genome assembly GCA_013399475.1 of Chauna torquata. Classification (NCBI taxonomy): domain Eukaryota; kingdom Metazoa; phylum Chordata; class Aves; order Anseriformes; family Anhimidae; genus Chauna; species Chauna torquata. Next base: position 44,526 of record VXAL01007267.1, on the reverse strand, counting down.
ATTCCAGAAGGAAAATGGTTGTCAGACTAACCAAGACAAAACTCAAAATGAAACCTGTCTTCATTCGTGGTTATTAACAGTGGACCTTTCACATGCAGACCTTGCAGAAAAGACTCTGTTCTGAATATAGAACAGGACATAAGAAAAGGTAGGTGACTTTCAGGAGACAGGACAGATCCTGATGCAAAAGAAATAAGATGATGGGAATAAGGGTTTCTTTTTCATGGAATAGAGAGTGTATGGGAAGGGTAGGACACTACAAGATCCTGTCCAGACAGCCTGGTCCTAAACAGGCAAGTCCAGTCTGAAGGTCAGTAGAGATCATAGGAGAGGCTGAGCTCCTTCAGGGTTACTAACAGCCTTACCACACTGCTTGTACACGAGAGGCAGCTGAGTTGCCCAAAATGAGCACAGTTCCCCATTTCCTGCACCCCTCATTTTCCTCTTAAACATTTTACTGGTGGAGCTTTCACTGCTAGCTCCTTCACAGTAGGCTAAAAACTAGACAGCCATGAGCTAAAGTGGGAGCAAGGGGTATGAAAAGCAAGTGCTGGAAAGCACGAGCACAGCACAGTGATCTGCCATCCTCATCGCACCAAGATCTGAAGGTTGAATCCAAAATGAGATAAATGTAGATCTTACTACAATTGATAGGAAAGCATGGATCCCTTTCTCAGGGGTCAGGTGATGGCCTGATGACTTCCCCAGCAGTCAGCTTAGCCATAAATAGCCTCAACTTCGTGTTGAGTCTATCATCCCATTCAACTCCATCTGCTCACTTGTATCTTCACAGCTAGGCATGAGGCTTTTTGGCACAAGTATATGTTTAGTTACTTTTAAAAATTATTTCTGTGTCTGAAAGGTTGTCTATCTTAGTCTATTAAGAGATACTGCCTCTCCTTACAGACCTTGTTTTGCATGACCTTGCTTAGGCCCTCAGACTACAGCAGTAGTACTAATTCATATATTTGTCTTTGTATAAAATATTTGTCAGTCCTTGAGAGGAGTTTCCTTAGTAGTACCATAATACAAACAAATAATCTCGTTGTAAAAATTGGTCTTCACAAATGGACACAGTTCATTCCTAGCTATGCAAGAATGAGGAGGACTGTCATTATCTGTTCTGACACTGGCACTAGAAAGTTTGGGTTTCATTTATATTGCTGTATGTTCAGTTTCTGGATGGGGAACAAACGCATCCACCATTAGAAATGAAACCCCTGAAGTTAAATCTAAACAAGCCCTTGGCAGTGGTTTTAGCCCTATATACTTTCTTTCAACATGAACGCCTTAATATAATCTCCTTATGTTGCTACCTGGCTGATCTTCAAGAAGAGTGGGGCAGCCACTTAGTAAATGAGATATTTCCAAATAGAAAGAGAGAGGGAACAAAAAATCTGTTATCAGAGACAGCTCTGCATTGCCTTGATGATTAAAAAACTAATGACCCCATAGTTGGAGCCAAAAGACTTTATTGTTCTCTCCTACTATATATCAGCCCAGCCAAATTCAGTCCAACTAATTATTCTGTCTACAACCTACAGCACAGAGTGCCTCATGAAATTACTGGCCATAGAAGATAATCAGTCACTCTTTGGAGCCTCATAACAAAGGAGCTTGCAAAGCCTCCTTTCAGCCATGGCAGATTATGAAACTATAGATTTGGGCTAGCAGACAGGTCCTGAACAAATGTGGCATCATCGTAGTGGGGTTAGAAAGCAGGAGTAGGTTCAACAGGAGACGTGAGCTGCAAAAAAGTGTTAGTAATGGTGACAGTAACAGACAGAGAAACCTTTGCTGAAACTTTGTCTACAGAGTCATTTAAACCTTTATCCTGAATTGTCCACTCTTTACCAACATTTCCAACTATTGGTATTATCTAATCATTTTAATCTCAGCCACCTATTCAGTTATTCCGCAGTGCTGCTGTCATTTTTCTGTTCAGTGGTGTGTGACAAGTGAAATCACCCTCCACCAATCTCATATCAGCCAAAACCACATTTGCCAGGTTCACCTCTTCCGAGAAAGCCCAGCTAACTCTGCTTCAGCCCTTCAGATGTGGAATTGCCTACAGAGCTTCCCTGCCATGGATATCAGACATCGACACTGTGTGAATGGCTTCCAAATAGAAATGTTTGTTCAGTCTCACTGAAAACTCTTTGCTATGGGGTGAAATTTTCCATTAATAAGTTTGCGACCCATTTAGTAGACATAGATTTATCCATCAAAATAAGAAACTTCACATCTTTCTAAAAATCTACCCCTTACTCCCAAAAATAAAGTACTGGAAAGCCAAACCTCCAGTATTTTCCCCCAGGAACATTTATTTTTTCTTTTTTATTAAAACTTATAGAAGCAAAATATTGCATTTTTATCTAGATGTCTGTAAGAGAGAAGGAGAGGTATAGAGAAAAAAGTGGAACTTTACTGTCAACACCATTCCTTTAATCCACTCCTTTATGATCTTTTTGCTATTGCAGAGCACTCTCTGGGGAAACACTTCCTAAAAAAAAAGTGAGCTTCAGTTGGTTCTCAGGAAAGGGCAGCTGAGCAGAAAGCAAATCTTATATAGTGACCTGCACAGCCATACCAAATGCACCAGCTTAATGAGCTGCTGTAAACGTCCCCTGAAGACTACCGGCCACAGTGCCCAGAGCTCCAATTTCAGAGACAACAACCATGCCTCATTCATACCCTTGACCTCAAATTCAGAGATGAGGGTGAGAGACAGCAGTCTCACCTTCCCTCACAGCATGACCTCCAGGAGTAACCCTGCTGTCACCCCTTGCCCCAGCCAAACTTGCAAGCAGTTCACCGCACACACCCTTGCCCTCCATTTGAGGTTTCAGAGTGACCTGGAGAAAGAAATAAGCTGCACATTAATTAAATCCACATCTGTTACAGCAAATATTGCTGCTGCCAGCACTGCAGAGAAATTATATAAAAAGACCCCAGGCCATTAGAGAGAAATTCACTTGATTTCCTTCCAGTGCTGCTGACTCAGAGCTGTCTCCCTTGCTCTTGAGCTCTATCTCTTTGGCTTGCCCTCTTGATCCCATCACTCCAGGATTTCTGGCTGGCTCATTTTCAGCATAATTCTCTCTTCCTTATTCAATGCCTGTCATATTCATGCCTGTCTCCCAAGTACAGAGAGAACACACTTTTCACCCCCCATCTTTGAATCCATGAGTCCCTTTCTGTGCATTCAAACTTTGGTGGCACAGTCTGTTTCTTAGTTTTAATGGCCTCACCACCCTTTGTTTCCTTGGGTAAGGGCTGTGTTAGTACATATAAACAGGGCCATGGCATGGGCTCAAAAGTTAGCTGCAATCATTCATACCTTTCAATTGTTAGCACAAGCTCTGGCATAGTTAAAGTATCAATTAACAGCCTTTCAGGCAGGTTAGGAAGAGCACATGCCAGGGACCATTCCCTGAAGGCAATGTGGGCTAAAGGAAGGGGAGGAGAGGGAGTTTAGTTGTGGCGATACAAGCAACACCTCATCATTTGACCTCAGGGCCAGAGAGCAGCGCCTGGACTGTTTTATTTACCAATGCAGGAGCACCCTTGCAATCTAGTTTCTTCTGTTCCCATTGAAAACCACCCTGATATCTTTACAGGGGGCCCATTTGCTGCTGGATATGGTCTTATTCTTCTGTTGCAACAAAGACTCTCCTTTTCCTTCTGCTGTTGTGCAGAGCCCTCATACAGTCATTTTGTATTATACTTCCTGCATCTTCTCGAATGCATCACCACTGGTCCTGCCCCTCCAGGACGTCTTCATCCATTTAACATCTGTGGGGCTGCTTTTGATGAGAAACACTCAGCATTTGTTTGTCTCCCAAACCTGTCAGTTCCCTAAAGCTCAACTGGCCTCTGCCCAGTTTGGCATTTACATCTCCATGCAGGCTAGGTTCACCTGTCCTTCATGTCTGGCAGATTCATTTCCAAATATATGAAGCAAGATCAGACAACTCCCATACTATTTGGGGTAGTGTTTTTCTACAAGATCATAAAAAAAAAAAAAAAAAAAAAAAAAAAAAAAAAAAAAAATTTCTTAAACAATGTTATCCTGTAGTCTTGAACTTGAAATTTGAAAATCAAATCCAGACATACAGCAGAATTGATGACTTTGTGTCAAAGGAGGCCCATATTTTATTTTAAAATAAATATATGCTTATATTTCTCAATAAACACCCAGAAGATCCCAGTATTTTGACCTTTAGAGAGATGTCTCAGCTGCTTTAGCAACAAACTCACTTAGAAGCATTTTCTAGGCTCCTTTGTAATGAGAAAACAGGCTTATATTTTTTTCCTTTATTACTATTTACAACTCATAAGTAGCACTCTTAACTTTTCATGTTATTTGCCTGTTTGTTTTCATTTCATGTTATACTGGAAATTTATGACACCACTAGGATTGTTTGTGAAGATACAGAGCTACTAAGATAAAGCTACTTTCATAATTAATTACATCAAAGTATTTAATGATGCTGAATATATTAAGTGACAGAAAGGTAAACCATGTTCTGGTGGTGTTGTTTCAGAAACAGAGGTATAGTAGGGGACTTGCAGTCTGATACACTCACATCTAAGATTCACATAGTCTTCTTCCTAGCACTGCTCTTGTTCTTCATCAAAGTGAAAGGTTCTTCTATTATGAATTCACCATTAAGTTTACTTTGTGCCGCTGCTTAACTATATTCTAACATTAATTATAGGAGAGGTTAGTTATATTGGCACTAGGAACTACTAGAGTTATGGCAGTATTGCAGTGATTCCAGTTTCCTGAAATCTCCAGCAAAGGGATATAAAATAACACGTGGAATAACTTTACTGGTGCATTTAATTCTGATGTGTATATAATTCTCACTTTCAGAAAAGACAATACGTTATTCCATGAAAAAATCTCTTAATCAACCATCACAAAGCATGTGGTTTTCTGTCCAAATTTACATTGCCTCATACATCCTAGCTTTGAAGCATCATCCACAATAATAGCAATAAAACATACTCCTTCTACCTATTTAAGCAGTAATCAGCATCATTATATTAGTTGTTACCGGTATATATTTAATAGAGGAAAAAAATGGCCAGACTTAGCAATACTGCTTTAGACAGAGGGTTCAGATAAAAAGAACAAAGGTCCATGCATCAAGGTTAGTCTCATTTCTTGGAACAGTAGGAACTGTTTGTCCCCAAAATTAATTAGGTTACAATACCTAATGGGACATTGGAAGATACAGCATGGACTAGATGATACAATGGACTGCAGCTGGAGACACATCTGCATGAACCCCTGCACAACTGCAATGAAGGAACTACCCTTTCAAAGTGCCAGAAAATCTACTTGTCTGTAGCACTTGGTGCCATCTGACCGGAGTGGTCCTGTCCTAGCCTTTAAGAAATTCTGGTCATCTCTTAAAAATGTAGTTATTCTCCAGGTTTTCTACGTATTTTCAATCTTTGTGGATGACAGTGGTGCAGTAACATCCTCAGCAGGGACAACCTGTCAGGCACACACCCACAGCCATTCCAATTTGGGTGTCATGAGGAGATTCATCAAATGCTGTGCATATTTTAGGGATGCACAATCCCCTCCACCACTCTACCCCTCCTAAACTCATCCCTTCACCATGCTCGAGCTCCTGCTGTGATCCTGGCTTTTAATAGCTATACAGCACAGCCCAGTGAAGGCTGCTTGACACTGTGCTGCTTCTCTCTTCCGAATCAGTGCTGCTCAACAAATACATCACCCTGATTTAAAGATTGCTTAAAAATGAACAATAAATAAATAAATATCAACAGGTGTCCCTGCTCTCCGATGAGTAATCTTGCTCCTCATACAATGGGCTTAGGAATCACCTGGGGACAAGCACAGCTAGAGCTGCAAAGAGGCTGACAGTAATGCAGTTGGACGTTCCCTTTGAACAAAACTTGGATGCTGGTATGCAATCTGTTTTGAGAGTGTACCAAGAGGACAGCTCTGACAAATGCCTTGAAATTCAATGCCTGTGGCCCTGCCCTTGCCATGCTGCAATATTTAGCACAGAGTGGTGACAGTTCAAATGGCTGGCTGGCAGATACATTCACAATACATTAACATTTTGCTAGGATCCTGCCAAGTGTATCTCTGGTCTCAGTGGGAACCAGCCAACTGCTTCAGCTACATTTGGATGGGGCAGCTGCTGCATCAAAATATCCCATCTGTGGATGCTTTTGCAGGGTGTACAACACAGTAAAAACCTTCTTCATCCCTTTCCAAATGTTTCTTTCGTGTTAGAAAAGTCTAGTTTAATCTACATTTGTCCTGTTCACAAGCATCTTGTTAACAGAAACTGAAGATTCTCATTTTCCCAGCTCCAACACCAAGAACAGACTTTGTTCATCAGTCTTCAGACAGCACCACCAAGACATGGCTCATACTTTCATTCTGCATTCAGAAGTACTTAGAGAAATTTCACTATTGGAAGGTCAAATTACCTTGACACATCTAAAAGTACCAGCTCAGTCTCCACTGTGCATGCTGGCAGAACCTGTGAGGTCACCCATGAATAACCCAAAAGTTGAATTATCTTGACTTGCTTAGGATCACAGAAGGTCTCCAGTTGTGGAGAGACTCCTGCCTCCCTCATAGAACTCCTGACATGTCCTCAGATGTGTGTGGGGTCAGACAAGGGCAGAAGCAGGAAAGTCAACAAGACCTTCAGTGAGAAAGTGCTTCCTCCTGACTCCCTTGGAAAAATAATGCAGCTGGGGTGTGTATTAACTCATCATCTCTCTGCTCTTCTACGTTGAAACTCTATTTCCCATTCCACAGTTCAGTGCCCTCCAGTCCTGTTAATCCTTTGTTGACTCAGGACAGTGATGAAAAAGAGTTGAACTTTATTCCAATACGGTAGCACTAAGCCTCTTGCCAACTAACCAGGCTGGTGCAACGCCACAACTCTTGGTGTCCAAATCTGAAAGGCAGAAATAGAATTACAGGTAATGAAATATCTGTTTCCCTCTGTGCAAATGGTGTTCCTTGGCCTACCATTGGCTGCTTTGGAGTTGATGCAAGCTTATCTCCACAAGACATGGGTCCCACTGTTACAGTGCTATAGCTATCCTGTTGCCCCTCAAACTCATGTTACACTGGGCTTGTTTTTCTAGACTAAAATAGCTATACAGTCAAGAACAAGTAATAAGTTGCTGTGCACATTACGGTCCAGAGATCGGAGGTAAATTTAAAGGAAAATTAAGATTGTGAGGAAAAAGAAACAAAACAAAGAAAAAAAGATCAGGGTGAAATTGGACTGCTGTTTTACCAGGTAGAGTATCTGCATGGTTGCTTAACTTGTTGCGGTATGAGCAGCTTCCTATCTAATGCCTGTTAAACCAAGAACACTGAGACGAAGAGGAGGGAAGGACACACTCAGAAATCAGCCCTCAGCTGAAGACAAATTGTGTTTGGGTTTTGTACAGTATAATTTCAGAGAACAAATCAGATGTCTTCTTAGACGATCAATACAGTAACTCCCACCATAAATCCAGGTCAGCAAAGCAGTAATGATTTATGCAGACAGCTATCAGATCCATAGCCTTTACTCCAAGTGTAACACAAAGAACATTCTGTCTTGCAGTCAACAAAACAGACGGTACAGAGGAGAGGAGCAAGCTGAACACTTTTCAACTGCAAACTAATCCTGAGCCCATGAAGGCCTGATTTCGGGGAGTACTGAAATGCAAAGAAGATCGGAGTATTACATATCCACCTCTGACACAATCTACTGGTGAATCAGCAATTTGATTATGGTAAGAATAGACCATAAAGCAGTCTACATGCACAAAAGGATAAAGTAAATTAGCCTTCACTGACCAGATATTCTCTTCTCTACCTCCTGGAGTAAATCATTCCAAAACCTATTCTAAAGCACTTCACTATATAATGCACTACAGCCTGGAGATGTGTCCAGTAGAGTCTTATGCATTATAACTTATAAGAGCCCCATTTTTCCTGTTTGCTGATGGCCCTGAAGCCCTTGGCTGGGGGGTGCAGATGTTTGTGAGACAATACCAAGCTTGGTGCAGAACAGCTGTGTGACCCTGGTTCTGTTTTCCTAATAAAATTGTTGTAGAGAGGTGATGGTGAGCACGCCCATCCTCATGGTGGGAACACCCATGAGTTAAAGCCACACGAGACCAGAAAAGGGAAAAACAAAGACAGAAAAGTAACGGCAGAGATGTATTAGCTAGCAGATCCAGCATTCAAGAGGGAAAAATATTGACACAAAAAAGGTATGAGACCCTAATTAAAAAGCAGAGAATCAGAAGATGGCAGCTCAGCAGCATCAGGGATCAGCCTGTTCCAGGGAGCAATGGAGATGAGCCCTTCCCCGTCTGACTGATGACTGCCTTGCCAGCAAAGACACTGTGGTGAGCATATTAATGCTTAACGTGCTAGGTCATTTAACCTGACTTTCTACCATGTGCATTAGCCAGCAAAGAATCGTTGTGTTCTCTTAAGATGCATACATGTTGTTTGGAGAGTCTCATCACTAAAGATGCCTGAATCAAGCAGGCTGGAACAGAAGAGTTTTTGTCCACCCAGAGAACTGTCCACACAGCCAAGTCTTTGCAGTAGAGGCAGCCTTCTCCTTTCTGTGCCTTCTGCCACTTGCAATCGCCCTTTTCTATGCTCTGATAAAGAGGTAGGTTGACTGAAGTCCTGGCCCTGAAATAAACCCAAAGGAGGAATGGGTCAAGGCATCAATGAATTCTGGATCACTGCTGCTATTTTCCTCCTGGCACCACATCTCTCGTGCTACTGCTCAGGTATAGTTTAAAAAGATGGATGTTCCCTTGGCCCAAAAGATCACTGAGAAATATATGGTACTCCTTGGCTCTGACACAGCTAGACAGCCTCCAATAACTTGCAGAGGAATTTCATTTTTCTGTTCGGGTCAAATCTAATCATTTGTAGCTGCATCTCAAAAATCTGAGGAAACACAAATCATGTTCTTTCAGAAAACTAACTGCTATGATGACACCTGAAAGAAATACACAGCAACACCTAGAAATCTCAGAGTAGGCACAGAGGTCTAAAAAGCACATAACTAAATAAAATAATAAAAAGAAAACACTGGGATTTTAAATGGTTCAACGTCTACTGCAACATTAGTAGTACTGAAACTTGGGTAGCAAAAATTATATATAAAAAAAAACTACACTCATATTTCTTTTTATTTTATACTAGAATAAAAGTGCCAAAGTCTGATACAAAGAAAAATCATCTTTTTCAGTCAAGATTTATAGATCACCACCTGGCTTTTAATTTATATCCTTTCTCTAATTAACAGGCTGTGTCACTGGAAGAGAAGAACATTAATGGCACAAGACAACAGTGTCATCTCCTACTACAGAATAAATCTTGAAGAAAAAAAAATATCAAAGAGGTTGTTTAAAATAAATCAACAGCCTTGGCTGAGCTGGCTCTCTGCATGGCAGATATTTATTGCCTCACACAACAGAGGGAAAATAACCGGCACCAACTGGTTAAAAATAAATTAAGAAAGGTACTTCCAGCAAAAGAAACAAATAATACTGTTCAATATTTTCTTGCTGGTTAAGGTAAGAACAGTCTCTTGAGCAGAGGGAGCACAAAATAGAGATGTGTTTAAATCACACTGTTCAGCTGTGAATTCTACCCTCAGTCAACTCTAGTGTCAATTAAAAATATATGTATAGCTATTTCATTTTGATTTCATTTCATATTTCACCTTATTCAGGAAACACACTATATCGTTTTTAAGGGCCAGTCATCTTGGAAGCATTTGTTCTCAGGCTCAGAGTGCTCAGCTCTTCTTGGCCTCCAGTTGGAGCCACTTTAGCCATGATCCCCCATTCACCACGACCACTGTAAGGTGTAAGGTAGTGATAATATTTCCATACACAGCAAAGTTTTTCTGATCTGAGGCCCAAACCCATGGAGCTAAGCAGCACTTCGGAATAACTCCCAGCTCCTGTTCTTCCCCAGAGGCACTGAACTCACCAAATTCAGATGTTTTCTGACTTAGGCAGAGATGGCTCCTACTGCAGGTACCATCATCCCTAACCTAGACCTGCTGGCAAGCATATGCTTTCAGTGCTCAGCAAACAAGCGTGATTGACAGTCCAAAGCCAACTACTGTCCAAGCACTCACATGCTTATAAAGTTTAGTGTATTTAGATTAGCAAGGGCTGCGTTTTAATCTTGGCACCAGTAATTAAAGGAATCCTGCAATCTGTTTTGCTAAAAATGTAATTTCTATTGACACAAACTCAGTTTTTGAGGGAACTAAGTGCAACAACGACAAATATGGCCACGTAGCTACTCTCAGGCTAAAGCTAAGAAAGGATTACAAAGGTTAGCAAAGGTCATAGATCTCCCACAGCACACATTTACGGTTTCCAAGGTAAGAACCGAGGGAACAACACAATCATCTTTTCTGAGCTACTCCATGACAACTTCAGACCCTTTCACTCAGTGCAGCAGGGAAGATTCTTCTTCATTAGTATGTTCTTACATTTAAGTTCTTTAAACTATGGTTGAGAGAGGTCAAATATTTTAGTAAGACATAGGATGCTGACCCTATTTAAGATTGCATCTGGGCCAGCAGAAACATATTTTATGTCTGGTGTTTTATACAAAAAGCTTTGTAAAATAAATGATCGTGATCCTTTCCTCTCAGTTATGTGACAGTTTTTGGGAACAATAAAGATAGATCAGCATCTTCAATGGTACAAGAGTTCAGCTTCATTGTCACAAGACCTTGCCCTGTCTTTGACCAGAACACCATCTGCTTTGCGAGAGCAGAACAAGGCTTCTGATTTTTTCCACTGTCAGCACCCAGTATCTCTCATAACAGTGAGAACAACCCTTGCTGCCTGTGAGACCTTTCTTCTTGCTGTACAGTCTGGGTACCAACTGAAACACCAGATTTTCCAGAAAGCAGATCAGATTTCGTGGAAGAGGAAAGTACATTTCTGTGGTCCTTTTGTTTTATTATGGCTATTATTACTTTCCTAGATATTTCCCAGGTAGGCCTTAAGGGGCTATGATAAAATCACCTGAAAAAAAAAATCTCTTTTAGGAAATGTTTATTCTTAGAGGGCAAAAAAGTGCATTTTAAATATATATTTATACATATTTTTACCTTAACTGTGCTACCTACATCAGAAAGGGTTCACAGACATCCGGATAAGTCCTGTGTGGTGAGAAAAAAAAATAAAATTCTCTGTTCAAGAGTTCATATGAAACATTACACCCAGCTGTCAGATCACTAGTGTCAGGTTTATGCAGTATTTCACTGAGTATTCAGAATGTGCTTTCAAATGTTTAAATCAAGGGTGATGTATACAGGCAAAAGAACTGAAGAACAAGGGGCTCAGCCGCCGTGGCTTGGCCATGGAAAGGAGGATACAGCAGGAGAAGTACTTGGAAGAACAACATAAAAGCACAGTGCTGAGCTATCAGCCTGGAGTCTAAGTGGATAGTGAACAGCAGGACCAGCTACCGCACATATCACACCAGGTCTGCAGCAAAAAAATTGCAGCTCCTGACAAGGACTGATGAAATATTTCCAAAATAGAAAATATTAATCTAATTAATAAATGATATCTGGAATTTAAATAAATGCTTACCACACAGATTAAGTAGTTCAGATAAATGTGCGACAAACAAAAGCAGTTAATAGGAAAATACATGATATAATGTACAGAGACATGGATAAATGCATGTAATGGAGACCTGCACTGCATCCCTCGTGTGCCAGCTGCTGAGCAGCTGCATCTCACAGTGTCGTGGCTAACCATGGGTACCCAGGCTTGCTATTTATTGCATAGGGAAGCCTGTGACACAAACCTGCTGTTGAAATTTAGAGCTGTGGTTAAAGTTAACTAAGTCAGGGTACCCAGAGAGAGAGATGTGGAGCAGTCAGTATTGATACTGGCCAGTGTCTGAGCAGCTGACACTAGATCAGTCAAGGTAATGTGACGGTTCCTGCGGGACCAGAAACGGCCAAAGGGATGGTTAGATCTGGAAAGAAGCAACAACCAGTATCCTGTCAGTGTTTTCTCACAGCAGCACCCACTGCAGTTACAAGACTCCGGTATACAAGCACCCCACCACCTTCAATGGTATGGAATCACTACCCCTCTGTGGCATGAACATGGTAATGTTTCTATTTTTATAATGTGAAATTGCACCCAGAGGCATCGAGTGACATGTTAGGTCATGAAGGAAGCCCAACACAGAGAAAAGAATCAAACACACGTTTTCTGAGTGTGTAGGCTTTTCCACACAGCACTGGACTATCTTTCCTATGAAAGTCCTTAGAAGGTAGAAAACCAGTGGATATGAAAACAGAAAAGATTTAATTTGATTGTGAAGCTGGCATGCAGTATTACAACTGAAATTCCTGTGTTTTCTTTCTCCTCTTGGCTTTGTATTTCTTTCATTCACCCTCTTTTTGATGTGCGTTATTGCAGAGGAACTGCTGACAGTCACTGCTTCGGATGTGGGACTGTATCACAGCAGGATTAGATAAATCACAAAGGCAGAGCACATACAGTATCAACCCCCTTCCTATTCGCATCCCAGAGGCAGATGGCAATAAGAAATGAATTTTCTCATATTGTTAAGGCTTGTGCTTTTTCACCTGTGAGAAGGATTTTTGCTTTGATTCCAGAAGGGAACAGATTTTACAATTACAATGGAAAAGATGAATAGGCTCTACATCAAGTTGACTAATGTTCTGTAAGTTTGCTAGGAGCATGGCTTTTTTTTTTTCTTCTTTTTTCTTCTTTTTTTTTTTTTTTAAACTAAAGCTCTCAAGAACTGCTTTTGCTTTACATATAGCTTTGTGATAAGACACATATAGATTATTATTCTTGCAACATGAGCACATAATGACACAGACCCATGTTAGAGATGCTCTTTATCCCACACACAGACTGGGAGGTCCCATGATGTTGGGATATGCTAGGCTGGTGCATAATGCATTTCTGAATTTGAGGCTTTCACAGAATTATTAACTATAGTAAGGTACTGAATACAATGCAGCTGGGACTACCTTTCTCAAGATCTTCTAGATACATTAGAGAAGGAAACCCTGCCAAAATGATGCAACAAAAGATTTAGGCAAGAACAACTCAGATATAAATAAATAAATAAATGTATTTACAAAATTTCTCCCTGCAAAGATTCTTCTTTACGGAGATAGGGTATATCGCAGGCAAGCTTTTAGTGTGAGGATTAGGTAAAAAAAACTCTGTTATTTCTCTAAAGACAACTACTTCAGCTGAATTATATCAAAGGGGTCCCACAAATGAAAAGCCATTTTTAGTTCTGTTGCAGATAGAGACAAATAAGATTCTTTCTACTTTCAGATACAATGCAATGAATAACCATGGAAAACTGTGTCCTGCTAAGCTGTGTCCTGCTTACGGCTGCTGTGGCACAACCAAGTTTGTCCCAGATTTATTCCTTCTGATATGGTCTGGAACTGAACCATGAACTACAACCTCCCTCCTCAGATATAAGACAATAAAACCTTTTCCTCCCTCAGACAGAGGGGAAAGAAAAAAAAAAAAAACAAAAATACAAACTTTTCCTCCTCCCACATAAGACTGGATTTGAGTTGTGAATGACTGTCAAAGGGCTATTAAGTCTCCCTAGCCATTCTGCGTTTTTTCCATACTCATTTTTCTCTAGAGTCACTCTGAAGGATGCCCCACATGATTCACTGGAATTTAATCACACAAAATAAATGGCCAAGTGCAATCTCCATCTTCCTAGCTAATTTGTTTCATTAACATATTGGTTAATAATTGGTTTTCTTTTACTGTACATCATATCGATTATGCATTAGGTCTTCATAGCAGTAATAGAAATGTGGATACTGTCTTCCATTATTAAGATATTTACTATAAAAGGCTGTCTGAAGCTGAAGCTAGTTAAATGCGCTATTGTTTAAGTTGCCTATTTTTTCTGTTTTGCTTTTAAATAAAAATAAAGTCTCTACTGGCGCCTTTACCACAATGACGAGTTTCATTTAGACTGTTTACTTCATGGTAACTTGTTCGTATAGCTGTACCTAGAAGCAAGGTTTTAGCTTTTGACTTGCTTTTTTGCTGTGATAAATCTATAGTAATTTATTGCTCTTGAAATGAAAGTTGAGCTGCCTTCAGCTCACTACAGCCTCAACAAGTGTGGTGATCATCATTATGTTGTTGTGAACTTGATCCTAGCTGATCTCCAGGTCAGGTGGCTGTAATTGCATGTACTCACTTTGAGAGCTATTCCTCTGCTTTATGCTTACAGAATATTTCTGGTACATGTTAATTCTATCTTTACTTAACTGTCACAGTGCTGTGATTATGCAGATCCATAGGGCACTGGTGGGTAATTATTGGGCCTAGCTGTTCTGTCCAAGTCCCACAGATTAAAATTGCCAAGCTACAGAAGGTACACAGCCTAGAATTTAAATTGCTGGACATGTGATGCACTTATGCACAAAATGCATTTCATCCTTAAGCTTCACAATAAAGTTGCCTTTAAGACACAGTCTCATTGGTTTATTTTTTTTTTCTCACATCTTTTCAAATCTCTAACAGTTAACATCAGTGAAATGTATGGTTTAGCTTCATTTAACAATTTTTCAGCTGAAATCCAAAGACATTTCACAATAACGCTATTACTCACTTGCCATTTTCTTTTTGGAATTCACAACATTTGTTATTTTTCTTAAATTACAAGACTGCAGAAACAGAGATCTGAAGTCAAAACTCATTTTTGATGTAGCATACTTAATCCTTATCATTGGAGAAAAGTCTTTCAAATATAATCCCTGAAAAAAATGAGTAGAAATAGAAAAATAACCCAGTATAACTTAACTCTGTCTATTTTTAACACTTCAGATGGATAACTGTAAAGTGAGAGCATTTCATTGTAGCTGCTTCTAAAAAAGATTTCCACAGATAAACATAGGTATCTTTGTTCTCACCAATTTCTATCCCTTTTCATTGTGCCCGTGTTCATCTTTCACTAGTTGATTTCTGTTACTATTGAACTCTCAAGATTCAGTTGTTCTTAAAATGATATAAGTTTGTATTCAGTCCCAAATTCAGGGTGCATATCACACCATTTAAAGCATTTTTACGGGATCCACCTCTTTATAGAACAATCTTCAGTTCATGTTTAAACGGGCTGATTTGAACAGGAATAGGAAAGATGAATAGGAAAGAGATTTAGAAAAAATCATTAAAATGAAGGGGTCAAGGAACTTTAAAATTGGCTTACTTTACTGTCACAAGAAAGGTTGCTTTCCACAGACGCTAGCACTTGGACCAAAAGAAAAAAAGTCTACTTATGCATTTCTCACAGAAAGATTCATCTGTTTTATAACCACATATCATGCACACCACTGAAATACTTCTACATCCCAAACGGGAAAAAAGAAAATCCTAGTCAAGAGGTTTCCAGGATTTTACGGGCAAACTTTACTGATACTCCACTCCTCCCATCAATGTGGGGTCTGTCCATCCCAATTCCCCCTATTGTCTTTCCCACAGCAGGTTCATCTCCCAACCTGTTTCTACACTCCCTACTCTAAACACCAACGCTCCTCTACACTTTAAAATCTCTTCTCACCTCTGAAGCAGGTGGGTGATACTAGAAATCAGCTGGGAGCAGAAGAGGAGAGGCACAGAAAGCATTGACCTATGAGCACTACCAATTCACGTGAGTAACTAGACTATGAGTAACTTAAAGTAATTTGGGCTGACCCTAGTTGTGGAATGGATGACTGACTAAGCAGAGGAGGTCGGAGGCTCTGTGCGGATACACAGAATAGCTGTCATTTAAGCATCATTCCCAGTCCCACCTCCTTCCTGGAGGAATAAAAGCAACAGCAGTGGTAAAAGAGGAAGAGAAAGCCAGGAAGGAGCAACTTGAGCTCACATTTTACCTGCAAGGTTTCTTGTCTTGATGATTGGTGCACTGGAATAGACAACACATTAGTGAAAAAAGGGGAAAATTAAGGCCAGGGCAAAAAAAAAAACAAATCACCATGACTCCAGATGCTTCCAAAAGCACAAATGCTTTTAACACATATTCAGATGAATCAGAATATTTTTCTTTGAATAACAAGGAGCAGTGCCGTAAGTGCTATTTAAGATACTTAGACCGTACTGAAAATATTTACAGCTCCTGCATTAGTGCATATGTTAACTGCTTTTGTATCTTTACTGTCCTATAAAAGCGTTTAACACTGATGGAGCCAAAGATAGCAGATTGTTTTGAGGTTCTAATTAAATACAATCAAAATCAATTTAATAGACTCAATTTTCAGAAAACATCAGGAAGCTTCCCCATTAAAATGAAGTCTCCTTCAAGTAGGTTATCCTGGACAAACAGGAGCTGCGACATCACTGACCACTGCCTGCATCCCAGATATTAATGCTTTGCTGTCTCTGCCAGTTGGTCCATATCCACTTCCTTCTAACAGACCCCAGCATTTGTCCAGTATCTCTTCCCACCACTGCTCCAGCTGTTCTAGTCTTGCAACATCACTGTAACCTTCTCCACTGCTGGCACTAGCTCTGCAATAACTTCCCAAACACTTATACCACTTAACGTCCCCTGGAGAGGAAATTCAGGAAAATATTTTATGCACTGATGTTTCAGTTAATTCCTTCCAAGCATCACGAGCCTGTTGGCTTCTGTACCTTAAAATTTTTGAATACTAAAACAAGCCTTACTGTCCCAACAAGAAAACATGAGATATTCTTGAATGATCCTCAGTTTATCTGCCCTGGTGTTGCATTGTGATGTTGTTGATGTGTTCTCAGATAGCACTGTGACAAACAGTATATACAGCACTAAATCCAGATTGGTGCTAATAAAAACAGGAGTGGCAATAATATCTATGTTTTTTCCACTGGCTGTGATTGTGCTGGAGTACAAAATGATTCCTGGAGACATTGCAGAAGGAGACTGGAATTTTATTTTCTTCTTATACATGATTCACATCATCTTTTGCCTTTTGTATTGCTCCCCTCTAGTGACACCAGAGACAAGCTTAACTGATTTCCTTTATGGCTACTGCTTAGTGACACATAAGTACTATTTACTTTACCTAGAGAAGGATATCGAATGCAAAACAAGGAACAGCATGGAAAGTGAATGAACAAGGGTTCTCACCCTTACCAAGCTGAGCAGTTTTGCTGATAGATATACACCAGCCAGAGATCTCCCATCTGCATAAAAAGCACTATCTGAACAGCGTACTGACCCCCACCCTACAACTGGGGGACAAGTTCTGTGAAAGTTGTTTTCAGACTCACTAGCTAAGATAAGTTTAGCTTCAGGGTCTTGGCATGAACTGGATTTCAACTTCGTCAGAGATATTTTGGATTTACTGTAGCACTTCAGACACATTAGAATCATAGAATATCCCGAATTGGATGGGACCCACAAGGATCATCGAGTCCAACATTACAGAGTGATAGACTCATCATGACTATATACAGGATTTCTTCATGACAAGGTTGGCCCTTACTCGTTCCCCAAATCCTTCTACAGCACATTGGCTGACAAGATCCACATTTCAGGACACAGATTGTTTAGGTGTATACAGCATAGATACACAAATATAACAAAAAAACTAAACTGCTCTTCTAGTAACAATCTAGGGCACAACTCATATTGCTCCAAAGAAAGAGCCAAAACAGATTTGGGGATAGTGACAAAACAGCTCATTTCTCTCCTCAGCTATATAGAGAAGTGGCTTGCTCAGGTGTTGACCTCAACAAGGTAAACATTCCAAAAAGAGAAAGAGAGAAAGAAAGAGAGCGAGAAGGAGAGAAAGAGAATCAAACTTAATTAATCCCACCTTCTGGCTGTGTATCTGTCTTATACTCAAAATTTACCTCCTTTGCAAGAGACAGCTTCCTGTGTCATCCAAGACCCTGCCTTTGGGGAGAAGCTCTTGGACTCTGTGATTTACACTCTGCTTGCAGACTACAATAGAAAGTGATAGAAATGCAATAGAAATACTAGACACTTTTTTATAGACACCTACTTTCCCAGATTGTGATAGACTTTATATTTGTAATAATATTTTGTCTTGTGCACCACCTTGCATCTCAGCAGGGCAGAACACTTTGCAAACATTTAATTAAGCCTTATGACATCCCTCCAAGGTTGGCAGGTAGGTGTTTATAATGGCATCGGATATTTAAAGTGACTTACAGACACAGACACACAAAAATTGATCATTAGGTTAGGGGAAGAAGTGGGACCACAATGTGGAAATTTTGTTGCCACTTCTCCAGCCTGACTGCCTGAGGACTCTGACTTTTGGAGAGCCTTGGGTGGACAACACTATGGTGGGCAGCAGTAGAGCTGACAGCTGGAAAGGAAGGTGAAACAGTATGTTATGGCAATCTTCCCAGGATTTCAGGTGACAGAAGTCGGAGTGTCTAGCCGTTGGCTTCATTCACAGATGGACAGAAGGGTATAAGATTATTCTCAACCTCTATGAAGAGGCTATGGACAACCACAGTGTACGGTACAGTGTGTTCTGTTCTGGTGTCTAGAATGGCATCCTAGAACAGAACAGCAAGGTCAAACCCGCACCAAAATGAGCCAGCAAAGCTGGCCATGTAGCTGGAAGCTGACATATTACATGCAATTCTCAGACTTCCCCTGGGCTGCCGTAATCTCCTGCCCCAGCACCTGTCTCACTAAATTACAGGGATACATGCATCCTCAGACAAGTGGATGAAGGAAATAAAAGCAAGGAAGTTGACAATAAGACCATATGTATGCTCTGTAATGAGGTCTCAGCCAACCGGCTAATGAAACCAAAATTCATCCGAGGATTTAGCCACAGGTCCCATTCATTATAGTCTTTGTGTCTAAAGGTAGCTGTTAAAATCCTACCTGAACCTATTGTTTTTCTTTTGATCCAGAAGCTATCTGGCAACCCCCTGCCTTGCAGAGGTGGTATGAGAGAGACACAGGACTTGTCTGCTCACAGTGCGTTTCTAAACATCTTTGGCTGATAGCTTTAGGTTTATTTGCTGTACTCCATTGACTTGATGTCAGAGTTGGCAGTTTGGTAGATGGCAAAGCACCTCCTGTCTGATACTCAACAACCTTTTTCTGAGCTCAGGCCAGACTTCTTCAGTCATGTTAGCCAAACAACTTCTCCATCATATACTATGTTACCCAATCTTTCAAAATGTGGCAGGATTTTCCCTGCCGTGTAGACATGCTGCTGTAAGGTAGCGCATACATCAAATTAGTAAAATTTTGTACAGATACTGGTAAGCTAGATGTTACGTGAATGCTGGATTTAGAAAAACAAAGAACTCCCACTGTGAGGAAATCGTTTAATTGCTGTGGTCTTAATTCCTCTGTCTCAGCTTTCCTACCCAACCAGCCATGCAGCAGTATTGAAGGAGAGGTCAGATGTTCAGTGCCCTCCAAACTGCTACACTGACACAGACTGCATAAGCATCTTACTTATTTCTTTTATTTATCCCTTTTTTTCCCCCTTAACTCTTGATTGGAGTAAGAGCAGAGGGAACAACAAGACCAAAGGACAGAGAGGAGAGGAACACCTGCCAGATAAATATAACTGGTATATATGCATCCATCGGAGACAAGCAGGGTGGGAAATTTGCTAAATCGTTTAGTCCATCTCTTCCAAGCCTTCTATATGCATATGCAATTGGGACATTCTAGTCAGTCACTATTAAATAGATTTAAAGATCTCTTAAAGAAAGAGATTACTGCAGGATTTGATGTATCTTAGGGTTTCTTTTTTCTGTTACTCTAGAGGAATGTTGTTGGGGCTATAAAATATAAGTCTGCTACAAACACACTTGCATTAGTAGGATGCACTGCAAGTAATTTGGCTAATGTGCTGCATTTGGAGAAGACCAGCAAGAGCCAGGTAAAGAGCCACAAGAATTAGCTTTTCTGTCATTTCTTAAAAGCCCCATTCAGCTTCATCATGTCCATATTTTGCAAATGTCTATGCTGGCATTTCTAAATAAGATTTATGGTGGCTTGCTAAATGCAGAAGAGAAGATTGCTTAAAAAAACCATCAAGCACTTAGCATTACCTAGATTTCCAGAGACCAAGAGGATTTTTATTTGGACTAAGCACCTATAATACCTTTGAAATTCAAAGCACTTAAATTCAAATATCCTTTTCAACAGTATCGTGTCTAAAGGCCTCAAATAAACTGCCTAGGAACCTGTACTGAGGCCACAGCTATAACCAGTCCTCTTGTGTCACTGTCTACCTGATTTTAATTCTGTTAATGGCTTTGGGGAAAACACTACCTTGCAAACATGTCACTGATCAGCAATACAGCAACTGAAGTGCTTTCTGCTGGAAACACTTATATACACACCACCAAACAAAAAATAAAGGTACAAAGAAAAAATGACCACTTCTGAAAATATTTTGCATTATATTACTGAGAGGAAACCTAGTTCTTTTTTCTTTATTTACTCTTGAGAAGCAATGCAGGGACCCGTACTCTGTGAGAGCTCTCTGTACTGCAGAGTACAAGCCACTTGCAGGTGAGGACAAACTCCAGCTAGTTCCATTCCCACCTCATTGCAATTCTTGAAGCTGATTACTGGTGTAAAGATAAGTAGGATGGGCTGTTCAGCAAAACACAACATTCTTTGGGAATAATTCCCACGAAATGTACATTGACAGGTATCCACTAACTTAAGCTGGGACCAGAAGCGATGTCAAGATGCTCTACAGAAGCAATTACTATGACAGTTAAGATCTGACTCTCTCTCCTTCTTGTGCACATGAGCATCTCTAGGAATTGGGGGACATTTCAGACAGAAGGGGAACTATGTGCACGAATACCAACAGCAGGTCTTAGAAGACTTAAAAGCAACCTGTCAAATTCTTGGGAGATTCTCAACTCATTTTTGCATACCTGAAAAAGTTAGGAAAGGCAAGGGCTTCCTAGATCCACATGTTATGGATGATGTTTCCCTCAGCATTTCCAAGGGATGCAGCACACTGATGAAACTGAAAAGGAACCACGGGGACAATTGCCAAATGTACTCTCCCTTTAGCAGGCAAAATTGCCCTTATTTCCAACAGAAGCTATGGCTAGCAGACTTTTGGGTGTTACTCCAACAGCAGCACTCACCAGCTACTCAAACCAACCCAGTGCCTAACCTCCCTTTTACATCTGTGATGCCACGCATCACCACAGTACTCTGAGCATGGCCATCAGATATTGCAGAGATGTTATATCTCATCACTCCCAAGTTTTAGCTTCCTGCATAAAGGTACCAGAGACCAGGTGGTGCCACAACAGTGCTGAGCCCTATCACATAATTTGCTCTGGGGCAAACAGGGAATGTCCCATCCTGCTGCCCCATCAGGGCACACCCCGGTCTCCGTCTGTGCATGTCTCCAGGAACACCCACTGGTGTGAGATGGTGGGTCTGGGGTCATCAAAAGCAGGACTGAAGCATTTGGGGAGATGTTTGAAAGAGAAATCTAGGAGGCAAGAAGGGAAAGGAAGAACCTTTGGGCACTGGAGGACCTTTTTTCTACAATCAGCCAAGGGTTTGCTGGCATCCCACCACCACCCAATCCCTTAACATGGAAGAAAACATCATGCAGAAGGAGAAAACAAACAAGTTTTTCACCAAGCAGCTAGAAACCGAAGTGTAACCCCCCTGCTCCTTTGAAGATTAATTGACTTGGAGAGATATGAAAATTTGCACTGACAAACTACAATCATCCAAAGACATTTTAATTTGCCTGTAGCTGGCAGGGGTGGAGGGGGTGGGGGTAAGAAAGAAATAAGGCAGACATAGGGACAAACAATACCTTCAGGACATCAGCCTGAAATAGGTTTCTTGTAATCTGTATATCCTTCAGAAGTGAAATAAATCTGAGGGACAGCAGACAAGACACAGCAACCTCACCTACCACAGGCTCGTTTTCTTTCTGCACTGTCTGACTGAAATAGCCTTGTGAGGGCTCGATGTCATCTATCAGCTCCACCTACTCACATCTCCTGGAAAAGGACCTGAATAGAAATTTGCATCCCTGCAAATTGTATGTAACTTGTCTGATGCCAGCAGCATCAGGTAGACTCCTTGGTTTCAGGCAAAAGGGAGATGGACAGGCAAGGCTAAGAGAAGCAGGAGCATCGTGAAAGTCTAAGTGTGTTTGAGGCTGGGGCAGGGAAAGCAAAGGATGAAGTGAGTGAGGATTCATTAATGCCCAACGAGAAATGTTGGAGTGAGTGTCAGGGCAAACGTGAGCAGAGAGTGGTTAGAAGGATGAGAGACAAGTCAGAGTGAAAACTATGTTTGGAAGCTGCTCACAACAATTTTATATCAATTCTCTCTTACATCCTTTTAAGTGGGCTGACAGCTTGAGGCCAACTCTGCAGACACCAGGAGTCAGACCCGTTTTGCTGCATAACTGCAGGGCAAATCCCATCTGAAGGAGAGGAAGACTCCTGTGTGCATGTAAGACTTCCGGCCTTGGAGATCTGAAAGTTTCCTACTACTACACACACAAACTGTTTTACAGATTAATGCATTCAAGTTCAGCATTTCTAATGTCAGCTGGGGCTCCAGATTTTTGGTACGTGGTACTAAATCTGGAATCATGTCAGAGATAAACAATTCAGGTTTTCTCTCAGATGCCTCAGACACAGGAAGTGGATGTTTTTTCCCCCGGCACCATCTGGTCAGTGCCACATGACCAAGCAAACGGTAAACCAGGTTTCTGGTAATGGCAACACAGATTTCTTCCCTCACAAAACTGAAGTCTTTCTGCAGTCTTTTCTCAGCCATGCCATAAATCCCTCTTCACACTAATTTATTCCACTGTGCCCGGTCAATTCATGTGAAGACAGCTTCATAAAAGAACATGCAACCACCCTTTTGCTCTGCAACGGCATAAACAAGATTTAGTGTAAACAGGAATGAAGGCTGTAGGATAGGACCAGTGGGAATTCTGGTCCTGTGACTAAATTAATATGACAGCCACTCCAAAACTTGTATTTTCTAGCAAAATGATGAGGTACTCTGAAAGTCTCCATGACAACACAGCCCAGCCTTGTGCTACAAGATGCTGATGCAAGAAAGAATCTGAAAGTGCAGTGCCTGGGGAAGGCCTTCCAACAAAAAACAGGATTTCAGCTGCTTCCCTCACCTTGATCATATATAATTTTTTCTTTTCTGAAATCTCAGATATTCAAAACAAAAGGAATTTTTACATGGCCTTCTCTAATTACATCACTGCTTGTTATTTTTCATTAAAAGGACATGCACAGAAATGTCAAACATGAGAATCTGACACATTTTCCTTTGGTCAAAGTGCTAAAACCTTGTGGCTTAATAAACTTTTGTGTTTCTAGCAGAGCTGTTCTGATTGTTAGTCACCATAACAGTGCACAGCAGCAGCAAACATCAAAACCACTTTGCTCACTATGAGTGCTACTGAAAATATCAGCTATCGAGTTTACATAGAATATGCTTTATTACAAGGTTTTCCTATGGAAAAAAAGGACATGATTTCACAGGCTGTCACACACAGTGGCATTCAGTTGCCTAAATGGAGATGTCTGATGCCATTTGAGGTACTCCAGGCTTTCCCACTAGCCTCCAGCTGCTACTCCAGAAGAGACCAGGGCTCCTGCAGGTCTTGTGTCACATCTGTCAGCTCTGTGTGAGCAACTCAGACACCAGAGCATTTAATATCGAAGTTAAGGGCCTGAAAGCAACTGGTGTCTGGCACTATTAGAGTCAACAGTCCTTACAAAGGCCAGGATTTCACCCCGTAGATCTTATCTGGTGCATATCCAGAGTAAAACAAAAATTATTAAAAAAAAAAAAGTAATCAAGTCCTTAGTTCAGACCCCATCTCTAGGAAGACCATAGACATTTCTAATTTCAGGGTCCATTCCACCGATTTCAGTGTTACCATGAAGTTGCACAAGGCCCAAATTAAGCTCACCAGTGAAAAAAGCAGGATCTTGAAGCAGCCCCCTTGCATGGGGGCTGACTGAGTTTCCCAGCAAACTTTTGGTTTCCACTAGCATCACAGAAACACAGGTGGAGCAGAGTATTAAAAGATGTCTTATTAAGTTAACATGGCTGGAGAATTAGCCTGCAAACAAATAAGCCAAGCAGGGATTATATAAGATTTAATACAATCTTTTATCAGAGCTGAGGAGTCCCTAATTAAACTAACTATGGAAAATACTACTTAATGAGCCTGTAAATGAATACCAGCAAGAGAGATGGCAAAGCTATAAAACACCTGCCGGGGAAGATCTGATCTCCAGAGGAGAGTTAAGAAGAGCAAAGCAAAGATCAGAAAGATCAGAAAGAGCAAAGCAAAGATCTGCCAGCCCACCTCAATAATGGACATCCCAAAGGAGAAACACACACCCAGGAAAACACCTACAGCCTTCTACCTTCCCTCACCAGCACCTTCATCTCTTTGGTAATTTCAGTGGAGCTTAACATTAGTAAACATTCAAAACATGAAATAGTGCGAATGTCCTTTGAAGTCTCCCCTTTCACACACTACATTTTACTGTGTTTAAACCACTGCTAACACTTCAGCAAGTTCTACCTGGCATTGCCTTTGATTAGAAGGATGTGTGCAATATCTTGCCAAGTCCAGACAGCCACGATGGTGCATATTTAAGGCACTATGGAAACAGTTACCAAAGTTCATGGCAGAAAGGAGGTCATCGAGAATGACTGAACCACTAAACTCCAGTTGAGCCAGATAAATCGCATGCAAAAGATCTGGGGAGGCCAAGACTTTGTGGTGAGTCAAACAGGATGTAAAGTTTAGTCATTCTGCTCCAGGGAAGGGTAGGCATCTGCTTTCCCTGGGAGCAGGGCTGGTCCTCTTACTTGTGGAACACCCCCTCCACAATAAAACATAGTATTTTAATGGTCTGCTACAGATGCCACCCATCCCTCTGCCCACATCCTGTTACTTTGTGAGCTCTGCCAAGACAACCATCCAGTACAACAAGCAAAGTGCCTGTCCACAACTTTTGTCTCTTCTGAATATGCTTCTGCCTTTCTTTCAGGACAATGTGCCACATGGTTTTCCTAGCATCACTCCAGGAATTTCAAATAAGCTGCATATTAGGAAAAAACAAAACCACACCTACAAACACCCATGACTGTATGTTTAGATCTCCCCTGTGTCTTCAGCAGTTCCCTCCTCCTCAGTATGTTGACACCTAGTACTCTCCTTTCTAGGACTTCCCCTCTTTCAACACTCCTTTGTGGTACTCAGTAAACACAAAGAGCCTGTGAACAACTAATTTAATTCCATTTTACCTGATCTGCAAGCTGTTCCACTAAACTTTCTGCGGTATGACCATACCTTGTAGCAGCAACTTGCAGGCATAACTTAAAGGCACAATCTCCCCTGTTGCCTACAGCTTTCTAAATAGATCCCTCCTCCTTCAATGCTGACCATCCTTTCTTAAAGGGTTGGTGCTCAACAGTAATTTTATCTTAGATCTTCTATTTCTAGCTTTCTCTCAACCTTTTTATTTTTATTTTTTTAAAAGAAAACCACATTTGTCTTTTTCTCATACCTAAGTCAAACTCATCTGAACAGCTGAATGTGTTAATTGATCCAAACCAGCAAGTCCTGAATGCAGAAGACTGCATGATGTCTTAAGATCAGTACCACTACAAAAATCCTCCTTTCCCCTAACATCTGGAATAGTTTCTGCTGCTCTAGAAGCAGCAGATATATATTTGTGTGTGTGTGTGTTTAACCCAGGAAGGAAAAAAAAAAAAAAGAATACTCTCCTATTAGAAAGACTAATTTAATTTCTGCGATTAGCCTGATACATCTGTGTACAAGTCCGTTACTTACAGGAGAACTTTGCACAAGCCACTGAGCTGGAAAGCCAAGCTGGGGATCAGCAAGTAAACAAACAGATTACTCTTTTCATTTGTCTGAATAATTTGTTTCAACATGGCTTTTACTACATCATGCATCATTATGGGTACTAATATATCAAGATCCTCAAGGAAAGCTCAGAGGCTAGCACCCCAATTTCCACATGCATTACAGCAGAAATGATCTCTGGAAACTCCATACAACTTGGATTTCTCTTATTTTATCAGTAAATACCTTCATCTATTACCTTTGCCTCAACCAGATAACTAAAACAATGTGATGGTGAGAACAGAATGTAATCACCATGGGGAAGATAATATGACTAATGAAGTTACAGTTTATATGGTATTTCACTTTCTTTACAGTTGGTTTTTGACAGCTAATCTTCATTCAAACAGGAGTATTCAAAGCATTTCAATTACAGGAAGAAAATAGCCAAAATCTTGCACAGTAACAACATAAAGTCAAGACTGACAGACAGCTAGGAGATTTCAAGTCTCTTCTTGCAAAGTGAACAACATTGATCTGTAATATCTATTTCCAACCCTTACTGTACCTCTTTATCCTATTCCAATGCAGAATAACTTTTTCTTTCTAAGTCTGCTTTGCTCCATCTTCATTCTTTCTTAGTGCAAATAACTTACCCGTTTAAGCTAGCTCTCTCTTCTGTGTGGCATCTTTTTAAAACAAAGATATATGCCTTAAAAGGCAGAGTATTTATAGAAGAAGCTCCGCCACAGTCAAGATTATGTTAAGTGGTGGGAAGGACTAGGATCCCAAACATGTGCATACATATTCATCTACACCCACAGCCTCACTGACAGCATTAGGTGAGCTTGTCTTGCTGCAAGCGGTGGCTGATGCCAAAGCATATAGTTTGTGTGTATAGTATTGAAGGTTTGTTTGGTTTTGTTTCTTCTGAAAGCAAGTGTGTTGTTGTAAGGAGCAGCAATCCCTTTAGAGACATAGACATTTAATGCAGTGGTGTTTGCAACAGCAGAGTAGTGGAGATAGTAGCTGAATAAAATTTTACTTGAGTGCTGCAGAGAACTACGTTTTGCAATAATGAGGTTTTGCTATAACATATATCTGACCATAGTGGTTGTCAATCTGAGTTAAAGCTGGAAAAATGGCATCCAAGTACTTTTTTCATTTCACCTTTCTTTTGTCTGGAACAGAGCTATTTTGCTTTCTGTTTGCATTTCAGGCCTGATGTCTGAGAAACTGAGTCTAAAAACTGAAGGCAGTTGGAGTTGTAAGTAATTAAGTCCCCTGGGGAAAAAAAAAATAATAATCAGGCTTTTTGTGTCCTTTACAATCATATTTTGTGCATTTTCACTTGCACCATGCAGCTATACTGGGGAATTAGGCTTGCTTGTTGCACCTGAATACAGAGTCGAGAATGAGCTGCCGTGAGTCTTTCCCAAAAGCAAAGGAATATGAAACTTTTTGCCAGCTGAAGTCCTTTCTGACTCAGAAATCTTCTGTTTATGGACAAAAATAGCACTGTGGTGACACGGCTGCATCCAGCTCTTCTCTCCAGCCCTGAAACAAGACAGCACCTGGCACAGACCTGCTGGTGTTAATGAGGTGATGTGCAAACATTGATTGTATCACCTGCTTGGTTCCTGTGCAATGTGACTTTTTCTGATGCACCCTCTTGCCCTCTATGCATATAACTACAGCAGCCACATGTAAGGACTTGCCATTTGTTGTGTTCCTCCTGCCAGTTTGATCTTAGGTGCAGAGCTTTTCCTTTCAGCTCCTCACTGTGAGGGCAGGTCATATTTCCAAAGGATCACGTTTCAAACTCTTTTTTTTTTTTTTTTTTTAAACCTTTAGCTCTTTAGGTCTTCTTTCTACTTTTACTCCTGGAACAATTTCCAAGTGTTCCCACCCCTCCCCGTTATCTCTGTCTTAGCTTTTCAGGTTTAATCACATAGAAGCAGATTGGGTTTGGTTGTTGTTGTTGTTGTTATTGTTTTTGTTTTGTTTTGTTTTGTTTTTCCCAGAAGCAGAAGGACAGACTTCCAAGATGAACTCACTTTTTATATCTCCCTTTAGGATTTCATTTCTTCCTTGTTATCCTTTCCTGGATCATATTAGATGGATTTACCAATGTGGACTTACACTGGTTAAAAACCACCACCAACAAAAAATCCTTCTAACCTTCAACATTTCTTTACTAAAGTCCATTACTATTTAGCTTAAATAGCTCAGTTCCCTTAAATAGCTCAGTTCCCTCTGAGATGCTACCTTTCTTTTCTTCCAAGTGTATTTATAGGCAGTTATTTCTACCTTAACTTCATTAAGCAAGGTCTCAGACTCCCAATTATCTTAGCATATCTATGCATCATATCTACATAACTGAGAACCGAAGCATGGCACTTTATCTTAGATGAGTCCCAGAAAGAGCATGGAAGTGAAAGTCTCTGTTTAGGGAGAGCAGCCACACATGTCTCCATCTTAAAATTTTTACTCCCTCAGCAGGCACAGCCCAGAACCACAACCTCTACTTTTGGGTGAAAACACATCACAAATTCTCTGTATCCCATAGCTGCAGGACTGCAGTAATTCTGCCATCCAAAAGTCCCAAATTAGCTGATAGCACCTCACCAGCAAAGCACTCCAGCAAAGAGCATCTTGGTATTGGGAATATACCTACATAGCTTCAGATCTTCACCTATGTAATACAAGAGCTCAAATGAGCTGATGGATCTTACGCTTGCTTTGAAAGTAGTGCCTGGGTCATGGGCTTTAGTTAAGGATTTCCCAGTCATGTGGGAGTAGAGGCAGGAAGGAGGGAAACAGCTAAAGCATTTAGAATCATTTAGGCTGGAAATTAATTAATTAGGCTTAATCATCAAGTCCAACCATCAACCTAACACTACTAAATTTACTACTAAACCATGTCCCTAAGTGCCACATCCACGTCTCTTAAATAACTCCAGGGATGGGGACTCCATCACTTCCCTGGGCAGTCTGTTCCAATGCTTGACAACCTTTTCTGTGAAGAAACTCTTCCTAACGTCCAATCTAAACCTGCCCTGATGCAACTTGAAGGCATTTCCCTGCATCCTGTCACTTGCCACCCAATAAAAGAGACCAACACCCTCCTCGCTGCAACCTCCTCACACTATTCAAGGTGCGGCCTCACCAGAGCCAAGTACAAGGGGACAATCACTTCCGTAGTCCTGCTGGCCACTCTATTTCTGATACAAGCCAGGATGCTGTTGGCCTTCCTGGCCACCTGGGCACACAGCTGGCCCATGCTCATGGCTTTGTTCTGGCTGAGATTTTGTTGTTTGTGGGCTGGGGACACTGGTATGAAATGGAGGCCTGTGTCAGTGAAGATCACCACACACACTGGCAGCCAGGACACTCACATTTCTGCACTAGAGAATTCTGAGGTATAACAAATCATAGTGAGCAGATTAGGCAAGATGAATGGCGCAACGAGAGCTGACATACAAACTGGTGGAGAATCTCAGCCTTGATGTTACTCTGTCAGCAACGACAGATGACACAGAGGAGTCAGAAACATGAAGGTAATAAAGCAGCATTCAAATATCAATAGTAGCTCACTGTTGAATGCAGCATATCAGGAGTTTCTGTTCATAAGGAAAAAAAATCTAAAAGAGAATGATGCATTTTTTCAAAGCACTTTGTAGGCTATTCCAAATTCTAACCTCAGAAAGGCTGCAATTATGTGTTTTAGAAAGCAGATGGCTAGGAGGAGATGTGGTAAAAGAATATAAGATAATGAATGCTCTGGAGAGGATTCTGTCTCATGAGTCGAAATAGATGTTCAAGGAAATTAAGAGGTGAGGAATGAAAGGCAGATCAAAGGAATGTCATTTCTAACTCACCATGTGATTAAACTGTAATTAATTGCTACAGGATGGGGCTGAGGCCAAAAAAATAGCAGGATTCTAAATGTGATAAAGCATCTACATAGATACCAGGAAGACTCACAGTTATTTTTATTGATGATTAAAATTTTTAATTAAAATAATTCACCCTCACAAAACATTGAGAAAGGATGTTAAATCTTATGCTGTAGGGCTTAAGAGAATCTCCAAATATTAAGGGCTCTGGATGAGTTCTTGCTTGCAGAGCCGATTATTCACATCTTCCAACTGTCAATTCTGACACTTCAATCGTACCCTGTGGTTTCAAATGAGTGGGGTTAGGCCTCTGCTGCTCTTGGGCTAATTGGAATTTCTCAGTCCTAAACCATAGTGACCTTCTGCCCAGAGATAGTCTTCTCCACCACAGTAGGTGAGAACTGTGGACGCTGAAGGACACGTTGATACTCAGCACTCAGTACTTAAAAACAT
The DNA here is from genome assembly GCA_013399475.1 of Chauna torquata. Taxonomy (NCBI): domain Eukaryota; kingdom Metazoa; phylum Chordata; class Aves; order Anseriformes; family Anhimidae; genus Chauna; species Chauna torquata. The sequence goes on along the minus strand of VXAL01007267.1, from coordinate 14,201 downwards.
CTCCCTGAGCAACTATATACGACTATTTATCAGCCCAAGGTACAGACTAGAAGATAAATATATCCAGTTATCTCCTGTTGCCCTTTCTGATACACTAATTTCTAGTTTCTCTTTAAAACTTATCATCTTTCTGCTTTTCTATTTGCTTGCTACTGACTTAATATTAAATAAAAAAAAAAAACAAACAAACACCACAATGGTTTACCATGGGGACATAACTGTACATGGAAATAAGATGTGACATGTGGCAACCACGGAGTTCAGGCAAATACATTATCTTTTATTGGATCAATTCACAGGAACTCCAGAAATGATTTCCGTCTCACATGTGTCTTTGACCTGGTGATGCTAACCTAAATGTACTTCTTCATATCCTCAGTTAAGTGCTGAGGCTAATGACTTTAGCGTTCAGATCAATAATCCTTTGAAACAAATTGAAGTGAATTTAGGGCAGGGGAAAAGGTAATATGATGAATCCCTGGGAACTCACCTTGTATCTCTTCAAAACTGTAACAGTGTCGGCATTGCAAAGTCTACCTTGATCATGCTGCTCTGCCAGCATGATCCAGTCATGGAGAAAATGCTTCTGGGGATGACAGACTAAGCCCCCTCCCTTTTGACTGTTTAGGATACCAATTAGCACAGGCTGATGGGAACTCCAGTATGATGGAGATCAATTGTATGCCCAAAGGTAGAGCAAAATGATTCATTTCTTTTTAGGAGAAAAAATTCATGCAGCTAGGTTATTGCAACAATTAGAAAGCCACGTGAAATGCACAAACTTGAATATAGCTATCTTCATTTCTTAAATTTGAAATGGATTGCTTTTCTAGTTGCTATTAATGACCGAAATATTTTTAATTTGCATATTTTGTTGGTAGGTCTGGTTGGTTAGTTCTGTCAGATTTTGGCCAAGCCTCCAGCAAGTCCAGTGGGTTTGCATTTACAGCAGAAGCAAGCAATAGACAGAGAAAAACATATATTGCTGCTATTGCAACATAGGGCAGTGTGCAGCACGTTACACTGCAGCAGTGGAAATGGGAGGCTTTCCCCTGCACACACACCTTAGAAAAACTTTCACAACACACATGGCTTCTTCTTGTTTATTTATTTATTTTAAAATGCCCCCACCCCCGGAGTTGATTCATCCACTTTAAATCAGACAGTATCCATCTTAGCATCTACTTTTCAGGGATGGGTCAGATGTTTTTGACACTCTCTTTTCAGAGGAAAGAAATGTCTCAAATCTAAAGCACGTCATCATGCTTCCATATATTGCCCAGTTGTGCTCCCTGACCCACAAAGACAAGCAGACTCTTCACATCCATTGAGGGCTTTGTGGATCTGGGCTAGAGATCTCAATAACTGTAGATGAGAGATGCTGATTCGTGATCACCTCTCTGATGGCTAAGGTATGCCTAATCAGACCAATAATTATCTAGAAGCTGTTGTTAGGCTCATCCACTTGTATTTTCCACGACTAACTCCCTCCTACTGCAGGAATTCATCCTCAATCACTTTCTTTCTTTGCCACACAGTCTTCAGGCACTTGTAACTGTGTTATGCAGTTGAGTCCATACATGTGTATACGTACGCAAATATCAGAGCATCTACAGATACGCAACAAACCTTCTGTAGACTCACCCAAATGCAACATTGATTTGACCCTTCCTTGTGCTTGCAAAGTGCTGGATTGGACTAAATGACCCAGGCATTCCCTTCCAGCTACACAGTCCCATATTTTGTTGGATGTGTGTTTAATTTCCATTGGTATATACATTGTTTGTATATATTCTACTGTGAGTCAACAGGATTTCAACATGAGAGTCCTCAAAATTATGAGCTGCAAAATCCTTCTTTAGCTCCTGCTTTATCCATGATGCACCAGAAATAACAGTAGTCACTCCAGGCACCTAATTTGCTGCTTTACAATGTATCAAGACATATTTTTGCTTTGAGGTGTCAGAGTAGCTGAGGGTCTGGATCGTATCAGGGAGGACCCCTAAGATAACAATTCCTCTTCCAATATTACCAAAGAGAGTTACCTGGGGAAAGGATAATGGAAACATAAGCACCCTATAACTGTACTTTCTATATTCAGGCTCCTTGTAAAACAGCCACAGTAGCCACAGTTATCTTTCAGCCAGAAATTCTATTAATAGACTATTAACAAGCACATGATAGACTCCCAAGATCAGTTCCTTTGCTCTGCATGTGTTGATCTTAATCCACATCTCCTCCCCTCAGTCTACCCAAAGGGATTTATTTGTTTCTTGAAATACTAAGAGCTATTTCCAAAGTAACACACCTCATGTTGAAGTCTGACTAGGTAAGGATTCAGAGTCCGAAAGAGATAATGTGAACCTAGTGATGACATAAAACTCTTCACCGCCCTAGCATTTCATTATTTGTTGTTTCCTCTTGTAGGTATTCAGTGAACCAAAGACTAAAACAAAGTCTTTCTTCCTTACAAGAGGAGATTTACTATTAAGCCAAACAATTACAGTCACATCTTGCCTTAAGAATTTATCACTATTTAAAGCAAAGTAAACACTTCTATAAAATAGAGGAGGGAAGCTTTTGTGAACAACCTCAAACCCAGTCTTTAAGGTCTTTGCCTTAAATTGGGAGCATGGTTCTATATTACTTCCTTAAGCAAAGGAAGTAGTTAAGTCTCCCAAACCTCCATGATTGCCCTAACCACTGACCCACTGGGTGAAAAGGTGCTGTAATATCTCCTTTTGTATCTTGCTCAAGGACAGATTTTGTAAGGGATGCTCCAAGCCTTTCTATCACAAAAAGAAATAGAAGTAGATGATCACAACTAGAGATTTTTTGATCTGGATAGAGGTATGAGCTAATCAGGACTTTCAAGACTTATGCAATTCTAAACTTATTCAAGAGCAGATAGTTGAGGGTCTGAAAAAATTACCCCTGGAAATTCAGTGCCTGCAGAGTCTAGTACCTCCTAAGTAATGCAGTCAAGTAGAGATTTACTAAACACCCACAAAAAAGCAAGCACTTGACAATGCTTACTTGCTTGCTCTCCAAAGTCCTTGTGTCCCCTTGTCCCTGCTTATCACTAGAGATGGTCTCTGTGCCTATAGGATTTATTTCAAGCTATGTGGTGTTAACAAAAATAGGTCTCTGTACTAGTTGACTTACATCTGAGGAGAGTGAGATCATTCAGCCATTCCTAGTTGCTCTAATTTGGAGCAGCTTGTGCTGCTGCTGTGGTGTTTACTGGCTAGCTAATTATTTCATGTGACTGTCCTGTAAAAATGGGAATGAAAGGAACTTTTCAGCTATGCACCAGGAAAGCTGGAGATGGTGTTAGGAACAATGTCTTATAAAGGTTTTGTCTTGCAAGGTTGATTAACATACATTTTTCAGAGTTATCCCAGCTGGACTCATGATCTTATGTTTCTCATGTGATTCTTTCCATCCTACCTCTGCCCCAGAACTGCACTGATTTATCAGCTGGTTGATACTTTACTTAGGGTTGTTGCTTTTTAATTTTAACCAGGTTAGAAATGGCTTTCTTCTAGATCAGTTTTCTTAAAAAAAAAGTAAGCAAACAAACAAAAATAAAAAACAAACACACAAACAACAACAAAAAAAAAACAACAACAGAAAAAAGCTCTCTCAAGTGGTATTTCCAATACTTTGGGAGATTTCAGTTACTGAAACCATGTAGTGCTAGAAATACTCTCTCTTTGTGAAAAGAAGGTTTTGGCTCTGGTTTTTTTTTTTTTATTTTTTTTTTTTTTTGTCCCCTGTAGTAATGCTTTTCTGCAAGTCCTGGGAAGATTCACTTGGGCGATTATTTATGATTACTAGTTGATCATAGCCCAAATTTTTCCTGCCACTTTCTATACTTTGAGGTACAAAAATAGTTGTGTCTCAGTCTGCCTCATCCCTCTCTGTGCACAGTGAAAACACTCTCCTCAGTTCATCTCCTTTCTGCTCCTTGGCTACAGCAGCTCTCCTGCACACTAGGCTGCAGCTAACCTGGGCATATCGCTCTCAGTGAACTCCCTTTGATCGTTTCATCTTCCTTTGCACATCAGAAACAAGCTCTAAGCATCTGTATAAGTTATCCCCCATTCTATTTAGCTCACTCATTAGTACCAATTTCTGCTGTCCTTCCAACAGCCTTACCACTAAGGGATTAAGCGAAACACCTTGCTCCCAGGTTCCTTCCAGTGGTGACACCCACCTCTTGCTCTGACGTGAAGTTTGATGCTGCCAGAGTAGGGACCCAGCTCTACAAAGTGCCTACTGGGAGCACAGTGGGACCCTTCTGCTCCTCACTAGTGCTGTGCTCTGATGCCTTCACTCTGGGTCAGGCATTGCTCCGTGACATCCCATTCAGAATCTCCCCACATACTGCTGGTTCCTGGCCCCTGCAGTCCTCTTCAGAGTTGTAATAACACAGAGGTTCATAATCATTACTTATCTGACTCACCTTTTATTAACATGCATCAGGCCCAACAGATAAACTAAAATGTATTATTTGAAAGATAGCCAATTATTATCTCATTACCAAAAATATTTGTTTTTTTTTCCTTTAGAAGTTGTTCCAGTGGCTCCATTTGCACTAGGAAACACGTTTTTTTTAGCACCTGACGACATGTATGTATGTTATTTGAGCTGTCTGTATATCAAGGCTTGAAATGAAGAAACTTTGCCTACTTTATCAGATGCATATTTTCTGTTCACAGCAGATATCCTTGTATCTGGGATCACTTTGTGAACTCCAAAAAGCCAATATCCATATTAACACTGAGGGCCAGACTCAATCCACTAGCGCAAAAAGTTCATCCGTCTTCCCTCTAAGGAGCCTATGTAGCCAGTGGAGAGCCAGAGTCCTCCAGACTGGCAGTCAGACCCCAGGAGGAGACAAAACACTCTGAAGAAGCCTGTCTCTTTCTGTAGAAGAAGCCTTTGTCAAACAGATATAGGCAGTGGTTTCAGTCAAGTACCCACAGTCTAGCAGTATGAATCTGGACTTTTTGAAAACCATTAATAATTATAGATGGCAATGAGATTTAGGCATATAGTTCTGTGAACTAATGAATCCAGGACAAAAGTATTTTTGTGATTATAACTATTTCTGATTTTTTCCTTTTCTCCATATCAGTAAGCTCTTCCACTGTAATGCCTGCATAACCATTTCCTTCCTCTCTTTTTTCCATTTATGCATTTCTGTTTCAGGTTTCATGAGCAAACTTTGAACCAATTCACTCTTCCATACTTTTACTGTAAAATTAATTTACTGTGCAGTGCACAGCCTTTAAAATGCAGTTCGGAGGTAACTTCTTAGTTTTTTTTGTTTTGTTTTGTTTTTATTTTTGGTTTAGGTTTTGTTTGTTTGTTATACCTTTATGTTGTATAAATTAATAAGTATTTTCTGTTGTTGTTTTTAATGTTAAACTTCCTGCATGATTACACCTAAAATGGGAAAGAAATGCTTCCAGAGCAAATTATGTGTTCTGGCCCCACAAGACTCAGATTTACAGTTGGGGTTTCTTTCTAGGTCTTGTGATTTTTGTCTGTAGGTTGGTATTTTGATGGGAAGAGATTACAGATGTAAACAAGTTATGTGAAGATAAAGCACAGAGATCATTTTCCTCACTCCAGTGCATCCTGTTGAGATAGAAATTAATGAATGAGTGAGGTCATGGTTTAAATATGGTTCAGATTAATCATGAATTAAATCTGTTTCTTATAAAAACTTCCCAGTGGCCTGTGTGAAAGACACGTGATGGTCACCCAGACCTCCTAAATAGGCGTAATTATCACTTTTCTTATTTTTTCAGAAATGACGGGTAGAGAGAAAGATTCTTTCCTGCACAAAGTCCTTCAAAGTCTTTGTGTGTGTGTGTCATGATGTGTTGTGACAGCTGATATGCTGTAACTGCCCTATAGCAGAGTAGCATTGTGTCTAGGCTTGTCATCATTTCTCAGGACCACAACCTCATCAAAAAAAAAAAAATTAATGCAACAGGCCACAGAATTTAGTCATTAGCTTTGGCTGAAACAACCAATATTGTCTTTTTCATCGTAGGCACTCTTGAAAGATTTCCGTCAGAGTTGTTTCCCTGTTTTGTTGCCAAAGCAAGAAAAAGACATTACTTCCTTGGACCATTATTCTCTCTTTTCTGCTTCTTCTTCCTTCTTAACTGGCTTATTAATTAATGGCTTCCTTATTAATTTGGCTTTAAAAAGACAAAAGAGAAAGATGGCTCTAAAATCCAAACTCATAGTGAGTAGGGTAAAACTCAGCCAGAAGAAATATGTGCCCCAGAGAATCCTTCCTCCATACTATCTTAGACTCCTACCACACCACGGGGTGTGCTGTCCCCTGGAGCTACCTCTCCATGAACTACTAGACAACTAATTCAGACTAGATTTCTAAATTTTAGATGGCTACAGATAAAGGAGCTGAATACCTGCTGCATCAGCTAATTCTTCCTCCCAAGGTATGCTAGAGTGATCTTATCCATGATACTGCTTCACAAGAGCAGCAAATGATATAGAAACAAAAAGACCGTAAAAAGAAACATGTGACACCACACAGGCTATCATCTCATCCAATCTCATCTTCTAATGGCTAAGCATGGTCAGGCCTGGAGTAAGTGGCCTCCATGCAATAGGGAAGCACCACAACCTAATGCTAGGAGAACTGTGCTTCCTGGGGACACTGGCACATGAAAGGCATGTGGAGAGTGCATGATCAGTTGCATTTTAATTCAGCACTATTACTGTCTGCCTTTTAAATTCTGTAACAGACTAAGTGGCAATACCATGCTCCCACTTCAGTCAGTCATCTGAATGCTAGTGGCTATATCATGAATGTGATATAGCTATTCTGGTTTCAGCTTTGAAATCTACATTAAATTCAGTGGAGCGACTCCAGATGGACACAGACATTTTAGTTTACCATAGAATCATAGAATATTCCGAGCTGGAAGGGACCCACAAGGATCATCGAGTCCAACTCCTGACTTCACACAGGTCTACCCAAAAATTCAGACCATATGTCTGAGAGCATTGTCCAAACGCTTCTTAAACTCCTGTGTTCTATTCAGTACAGGTTCCCATCTATAGCCAGTGAGGAACATCTGAACTGTCCCTCTATTGCTGAGAGCTGATGTTTAAGCACAGTCCATCTTCACCTTAATTCTGCTCACAGCTGTCATTAGCATCCCCAGGATTACTCATAGCATACCCACAGTCCCAGGCTCTACTTATGAAACTGATGATATGCTAATCAATACTGTTCTGTGCAGCTTCATTGTTTAGCATGTCTGTCAAGGCTATGTATTTGAAAAAGCAACACCTTATAGAAAGAAAGTTATTTCATACAGTTTCCTGTTATGATGTTCAAGTGGTACCTATTTTGAAGAATGTAGAGAGCTGGATATTTCTGTCTACAATGTCCCCTTATGGATAGTTTTGATCTAATCTTGCTAATGATACCTGTCTTGCCAGTATTTTGCTCAGTCTCATAGAAATCGGAGTAGTGAAGTTTTAAAATAGCCTGAAACAAAGCAGCATAGCACAGGTGGTAAAAGGCCTGCAAGGGATAAATGGGAAAGGAGCTTAATGAGACTTAGCTTACCCAGTCTAAATGAAGAGAAGAAGAGGTGAAGGGAAAATGAAAACCTGTGACTACTTTTCCAGTGAAAATTAGATAAAGGCAAGAACAATCTATTCTAGGCTGCCCTGAAATATATTCCAAAAAGCTAGGACCTTACATTTAAGATGAGGAAAAACAACTTAGATAGAAAGGATGATTTTCCCCTGAAAGCCATTTAACACTAAAAAAAGCATCCAAAGAAATTCCCAAGCTACTCTTAGGGCTGAATGAGATACTCTTGCTACTGAGTACTCAAAGAGATTTAACAAAACAGAATTGTGTAGGATTAAAAATACCCTCAGTGAGGTGACGCAAAAACAGGAGTCAAAAAAATCATACAAGACCAACAACAAAGGTGAAAACTAATTGTTTTTTATTGATTTACTGCCTGACTTGTGTACATTATTCTCCAAAAGGTAGAGCAGGCAGTGAATATATAA
>VXAL01007266.1:50219-64704 GCA_013399475.1 Chauna torquata | reverse complement strand
ATTGCATCCTGGGCTGCATCAACAGAGGCATGGCCAGCAGGTCGAGGGAGGTGATTGTCCCCCTCCACTCTGCCCTCGTGAGGGCCCACTTGGAGTACTGCATCCAGGTCTGGGGCCCCCAGCACAAGAAAGATGTGGACCTGTTGGAGCAGGTCCAGAGGAGGGCCACAAAGATGATCAGAGAGCTGGGGCACCCTTCCTGTGAAGAAAGGCTGAAAGAGCCTTGTTCAGCCTGGAGAAGAGAAGGCTCTGGGAAGACGTCATCGCAGCCTTTCAGTATGTAAAGGGAACTTATAAAAGAGATGGAGAGGGACTCTTTATATGGGTAGATAGTGATAGGACAAAGGGGAACAGTTTTAAACTAAAAGAGGAGAGATTTAGATCAGTTGTTAGGAGGAAGTTCTTTACTCAGAGGGTGGTGTAGCACTGGAACAGGCTGCCCAGGGAAGTTGTGGATGCCCCATCCCTGGAAGTGTTCAAGGCCAGGCTGGGTGGGGCTTTGAGTAACCCGGTCTAGTGGAAGGTGTCCCTGCCCATGGCAGGGGGGTTGGAACTAGGTGATCTTTAAGCTCCCTTCCAACTCAAGTCATTCTGTGATAGATTCTACGATTCTACATACTTTTGTACCATGAAAGTAGTTTTACTTTTCAGGATATCCCCCTCATCTTGAAACTACAAGACTTAATATTTAGGTTTTTCCCCACATGAATGAAAAATTTAAATGCAGCTTTCAGCTGCAACTAAAATGTAGATGACATGCTTCACCTTACCACATTGTCACTGAAAGCAATGTAGTAGTCTCAAGCAAAAGGCATCTTTTGTAACAAGTGATACACAGTCTACACTTAGTCTTTGCTCCCTAGGTGTTGGAAACAACAGTATTACAGACTTGTAATACTCTCATGATTGTCTTATATGACACTGTAAAAACTTTGAAGAGGCATCATGCTCTATTCTGAATATAGTGAAGTGTTTTGGGTATGTTGATAGAATGGTTGTAGAAAAGTTTTCGTCTTCTATGCAAGTCCTGCAATTCCCATTTGAACATAAACATAGTAAACTGTATAAGAAAAACATATCGTGCATAAAGTGAGTTTAAATTTATAAATGCATTCTATGATATTTTTATGGAAACACTGAAAGATCTCTTTTACTCTTTCATGGGCAGAAAAGGATCATATAATTACCAGTTACTACCAACCTCAATGTCACAAGCATCAGACAGATTTACTGAAACACTCCAATTTCATTTAGCCCCAAATGTCCCATTTTAAACTGTCACACAAAATTTCCCATGTTGCTGTCACAGAGTGATGGTACAAAATACTCTTAAAGAAGCTGTCAAGGTTTAGAAATGTCAAACGCAAGCCTGTAAAGAAATATTCTCCTTGGAGATACTTTGTAAATGATACCTTATTAGTCTTCTATAAGCCAAACGCATTTTTGAAAGAAATATAATGGCTGATGATCAGCTAAGAATATGTTATACTATATTTACTTAAATTGCTTAGGCTCATTATACTGTGAATAGTCCCACTAAAGTGCCTGAAGAAGGGGGTCATGACAGTCCTTTTCCCCCATATTCCTTCTATGATAAGAAAATGTCACCAGAGGTAACTGAGGAGAGGATTTTTTACTTCCTTGGACCTCAGACTGACAACAGAATTTCCAACAGAGTGAAGAAAAGCAAGGCGAAGTGAAGAAGATAGTGAGGAAGCTCATTAGGCCAAAAGAGTATAAGAGCAGAATTTCAACAGTAAAAGCTGAAGTACTGAGGTAACAAGAGAAAGCTCATGAAGGTCGGGTCAGTAGATGACAGATATAATTCAACACTGCAGACTAAAAAGCAGGAAAGGTTTAAAAAACTAAGTGGTAAGGTGAAGGAGGGGAGAAGGAAGGTTTTCAACTAAAATACTCTACTGGCAATTTTCAGTATATAATAATTTTATATCTAGTGAAAAAGACTGTGATTTATTTCCCAGTCAATACCATCAGAAATACAGAAAGTAAATAGACAGAACTTCATTGTGAACTTCATTGTTCTAGATCTGACTTCATTCAATAAAATGACTGCAGGTACCTGAAGAAATATAATATTGCAGATCCAATATTCACATAACAATTAGCATGCAGCAAAAAATAAAACCTTTCTCTGCAATAACCACACTGCATCTTAATATATATCAGTAAACATTTCAGAAAAATGCATAAGGCAGAAGTCTGATAACAAACTCACACAGGAAGTTTAAACACTCAGCAGTAAAAGGCTATTGAGTACATTTAAATTCACTGAGTGAAATCCCCTGTGTATAACCTACTATGGCTCCATTGATTTCACTTAGGAGTTTACAGAGTCTGACATTCACTGAAGTCAATAGAGCTGAACCATTTGGTAGCATCTGCAGATCTTGCCCTGTATGCATAAAAATAAGGGTCACACTTTGCCTGCTCAGGTTCTGTACTGTTGAAACTATAAGCTTCTTTGGACTCCTTTGACTTTCATTGGTGGACCTAAAATCACAATCAGATTTACACTGCCTTGCAAAAAATACAGTTGCTCAAAAGTACCGTATTTTCAAGAAGGCACTGAAAGAAAATGTGAAAAAAAACACAAAAAAATGGAAAAAGCTTGAATCTTTTAACCTTATGCAGTTCCCAGAGTAAGCCTTTGGCGTTCTCAAATTAAATACACTTCTTCACTCACCTCACAAAATCTCCTCTCCGGCTGCCTCAACATAACAAACTCCAGAAGTACTCATTCCACCGTTCCGAGTATTCTTGTTTTTGTACCTTAACAAGATGTGGTGAGGTGCAGCCTCCAGACAGAAAGGAGACTTCTCCTGTTCTTTTGGATCAGTTGAGCACAGAGGAGAGGTGCTGAAAGTGAGTAATGTTCAGTGGCAGACCGCCAAGTGAGGCAGGCAAGAGAGAAAGGCCATAAAATAGTGGTTACAAAAGCTCCAGAAAAGGCTGAGAAACTTCAGTGAGGAGCAAGGAGCAGACCATCAAGTCTCAGAGACAGAACAAACTTGTTAAGAACCAGAAGGGACTAACAGAGCATCTGTCCTGCAGCTCAAGGAGACATCGATGCAATTGCAACCAAGCAAGGACTTCTCTCTAGAGGGACAGTAGGCAGGGTAAGAGCTGTCTGAAAACCTTTTGGTCCTACTAAAAAACTTAATTTTTTACTATTGACACATATGAAATTTGACTTTTTCAAGCTTAGAAGCCTTTTAGATTTCTTTGGGGAACGTACTATAGCAATTAAAGATAAAAGCTGTAGGTAACTACAGCTTGCACCATGCAGTCACAAGCAACTTTAATTATAAATGGGGCAGGTAGAAAAGTCTTCAGTAAACTGATACTGCTTTTATATTTTCATACCTCTCTCCTTTAGAAAAGCTTCAGAAAAGGACCCCTGCATGAACAGAACTTACGAAACTTTCTTTTGTCACAGCTGAGTCAGTCTGAAAGTCCCTATCAATCATCTGAGTACTGAACAAGCAAAGAATAGGGCATTAAGGAAACAAGCATAGTGACTAACTGGTTTTAAAGCTGTTTTTTTTTTTTGTGTCGCATTTAATGTGACTTTTGCCCTCTTGGGACCATACGTGGTCTATGATTAAATGCTTACAGTTTCAAGTCTCTTACCAGACCAATTAGCATGCATTGACCTTTATTCATCACTAACATTGAATTAAATTCTTGCAAAACAAATATATATTTATTATATTTAACAGATTTTTTGTTCTACTGATTTTTCTTCCACACTCTACACTGAAACACGCATAGAAAATCACAACTGTTATGCCAAACTGATAAGCCACACACTTCTGTTGTAGACTATTGTAGCTGAACTGGGAAAGGAGAGCAAGAAATAAGTACAACCTGATGAAGTACTGCTGCAGGCTTATTTCTCTCATTGAAGCAGTGTCAGGTGTAGACTGTGACTTCAACCTGGAATGTACCAAGATGCTATCACACCTTTAATATTCTTTTAATAAAGTGCTTTTATCCAGTCAATGTATCTTATAACAACTGCTGAACTGGTCAAGTTCAAGCAGGAAATCTCACCCATTCATTCATTCATTCAGAACCACCCATTTTTTTAAAATCTGCTGTTTGAATGGTATCAGCTATATTGTGAACCTTAATTTCTTTCACTCTGATTTTTTGTTTTTTTCTTACACATGGAGGTTTTGACACTGAAGAAAAAACAAACCACTTGCTAATGAAGTAAATACAGTACCAGTACACTAACACACAAAATTGTTAGTAATACAGATGTTTTTAAATGTGTATGTCTACGTACGGTTTGGGAGGGAATAACAAATTATAAAATATAATAAAATAACCTCTCCCTTACTATATTAACTTCCAAATGTGTAACTTCACCACATTGTCCTTAGACATGATGTTCTGATGCATTATTTAAGCAGATTTCGCTAGTAAAAAAGTTATTAATGTATGATCTCATTATTTAATCAGTTCTTACTTCAAAATACAATCATCCATAATATTTCTTATTATATTGCAATCAGAAGAGCAAATGATAACAAAAAAAGGGAAAAACAAATTTGAGTTCAAAGCTTTGTTGATTTTCTTAATTGCTGGTAATTTGAAATACCTGTGCAGCAGTTTTCCAAACAATAGGGAATATTAACTAATTTTTAAACAAAAAAGTCTAAAAAAAAGTTGCAAGAAACCTTAAAACACTTGCCTATAGCTAAGAATTGCAATTATATTTGCATCAGAATATTCCAGGCCATGTTTTCTCATTTGATACAACAATAACAAGGGACACTGGGTAATAAGTAAACAGGCAGATATACACAGGACAGTAAAGATTTATAACTCCTCCCTTTTCAACAAATCACTTCCTCGTTTACATCTCACATTAAACTGTACATCTGAACACAGACACGTGGCTCATGAATTTATGTCACTGTTAAAAGATTAACACCTTCTTCCTCAATCCATTATCACCTGATGATGGACTAGGTAGCTGAGCAACAGAACAATGTTCAAACAGGGTAATCACTTGAAAAATTCTCTATTTATCCATATCTCGATTTCACATTCATCACCACTGTTTTGGGGCTGGGGAGGACTGGACCAGACATCCTCCTGCCTTTCCTTCCACACTAAATTACTCTATGTTTCTAAGAAAGGCAAAGGTGTATATGACTAACACAACTTTAAATATTTGAAGCTTTTGAGTATGATCAAAGTTGAAAAATAATAATGAGTGAAAGTATTGCTTTCCTTCCATACCATCAGACGCTGAATTTCTATCTTAATTATGTATTGTACAAAACCAATAAAGTATTCTCTCTGGGTTATATAAAATAGCAATATTTGTCAAGTCTATGTAAACACTGAGAGCTGTGTAACATCAGAGCCAAGAAACCTTTCCTGAGTCCAACTCTCAGGGAGACAACCAGCCCTAATAAATATTGGCACTTCACACCTTAAAACAGAAGTAATGTAAAGCAATGGAAAACAGAGCATGCAATTTTCAGTTGTTCATGCTTTTTGTTTTGAGTATTTCTCTTTCTGCAGAGCATGATGTTATGGTAAACAGTTTTAAAAATGGAGGAAGAATACATGTATCAAGAAAGCTAGAATAAATTTTATGAACCATTTTCAAATCCATATATTTTTAACATAAAATCTTTAAGTACTCTTAAGCATTTACTCGGTAGAGCCAAAATCATTTAGATTTTTACAACAGCTGATGGCCAAATAAAAATAATAGAACTTGAGAAAAAAACATAACTTCCAATTTTATGGCAATGGCAATTTTATTTTCTATCATTTATTTCAGATAAGGATAATACTGGTTGGATCCAGGCTGGATGGGGCTTTGAGCAACCTGGTCTAGTGGCAGGTGTCCCTGCCCATGGCAGTGAGGTTAGAACTAGATGATCTGTAAGGTCCCTTCCAACCCAAACCATTCTATGATTCTACGATAATACTATTATCATCCAGCACTCCAGGTGAAATCCCACATACAGCAGCAATATATTTTTTTTTCTCATTCATATGAACCTTTCCATTACAGTAGTGTCACATGGTGAATTCTACAGATTGGTGCATCAAGTCCTGAACAGGAAAGCAATAACTTCTGATTTGCCTATTAGTATCTATCCCTCTGTGTGTGTGTGTGTGTGTGTTGACTTCCACATTTCCGTGTTTTCCACACAAGCTAGAACAGGCTAGGGGACACAGGAGCACAAAATACATGCTATGTATGCAGATGGTTTGACACTAATATTTTCATTAGTCAGCTACTCAAATCCAGACCTCAGCAATGCAGAGCAGAATAATTATGAAAGTGAAATTAAGCTAGACAGTATGCAAGTACTACAGGAACGTGTGGCAAGGATTATGATGCATGAAAGACCAAACTGAAATACTAGGGGAGGAAATTAGCCAAGGTAATTAATGACATTGTTCCAGAACTCAAGAAGCATGGAGACGAAGTAGCTTTCAGCATAAGCTTTGTTTATTCACCATGTAGCCTTGCCATGCATGTTTTCCTGTTTTATATATAGCTGATTTCATTGGCACTACACCAGCTTTGGAAACATCAAATGGAATTGTTGCGTTAACAGCAAGTTTGATGATAAAATTATTCTTTGAGATAACCTGCTCCCCAGTAACATCAGACAGTAGAGAAACTGGTAGTACTCTATTGGCAAGAAAGGTGCTTTTTTCTACAGGTGAGTTCTATGCATTCCTTTAATTTTATAAATATCTAGGTAGCAAACCTGATGGTGGAGGAATTAGCAAAGAGGGAGGCAAGCTATGCTGTTCTTCCTGTATTTTCTTCTCTTGCTTTAAAGAAAATTACCATGTTTTTCCTGGACATCTAGGACAGAATTAAACTATCCATCTACAGGACCAGCTGACAGCAGAATAGCAGGCTCCCTTGTTTCAGACCCTGCTCTCGATAAGATACTGCTAGGTATGGCATTGTTCAGCCTTCAGGCTACGTGATCAGGTAAGGAACACTAGGATAAGAACCTGAACCTGTACAGTTGCTGTAAGATAGAGTACCTCTGCTTCCGTAATTTTACACTCTAGTTTACTTTTATGTTTTCATCAGTACAAGACATGAACACAATAAAAAGCCTCTCTCTGAACAACCAGCTTTTCTCAAGGTGTAAATTGGTGACTTTAGTCTGTGTGCAGATTATCACCACAACCATAAAGCAGCTGCTGTGAAGCAACTCTACTGAAGAATCCGGTTTGGAGTTTTCTGAGCATTTTATTTATTCAGCTTTTATGGACTTTGAGAACAAAGAGAGACTTTAATGTTGACTTCTGTCCATCCAAAAAGAACTGGAGGAAAATTAAAAACCTCCTTGTACAAAACAAGTCTTTTGACTGGTAGTCAGAAATAAGAGATTTTAAGAATGTAGTTAGCACATTATTTTATGAATTGATAATCCTTTTAATAAAGAACAGTTATTCTGCTTGGGACTCACAATATTCATTTTCAATACTCTTCTATAAAGACACCAAGCAAATGCTCCAGTATTGACGTGTTAAGAAACACTTCATGTTAATATGCTCTTAATAACACTGTCTTCAAAAAATTTACAGTGCTGCCATACTTCATTTTTATAATGTCTCTCTTTAACAACAACAATACACTATCACAGGAATAAAAACTAACACCAAATTCTGCCTGGCTGTGACCTTTATCACACCAGGTAAGTGCCAGGTGCTTCAGTTTGCCCATTAAAAAGAAAGCTTAGGGTTCAGACGTGTTTATGCACAACTGTGAAGAGGGGACAATGAGTCTGTGACTATTGTGGGAAAAAATCCAAATACAGGCTCCCACAGGGAAACTGAAAAAAATAAAACGAAATAAATAAATAAAACCTAATTTTAATTATTCTCCATTAATTCATTTGTATAAAGGGAAAGAAGTGATTTTTTACTTTCTTTTTCTTTTTTCAGCTTCTTGTTGGCCAGAGTTAAGTTTCATTTATCGTAACGAGATGGACTAAATCTGACAGTTTTTCATGACTTAAACTAGGTTCATTTATAACAAGTTATGCTATTTTTATGATGTTGAGCTCTATTTATGATGATGAAATATTAATTTTTATCTTAACGTTTCATTTTTTTTCTGAATGCTTTGATACCATTGAGTTATTTTGATTAAAAATGCATATATTAGTTTGCCAACATTACTTACCAAATGAAATGAATCTCATGGCAAATGAGGACAGTTGTGATAGAATAGCCTCAATTCAGAGGCAAAATCAACCCTGCAGATGAGCCAAACCTCATGAAATACACTTAATAAAGGTTTAATCAGACACTCATTAAATATTATGCAAACAGAACCAAGCATAAATGGATATTGTGGCTTAGGAACTAAAGTACCTATTATAAATAAAATTCCCTGCCACCACATCATTTTTATTCAGCTGTGATAAAACCAGATGTACTACTTCTCCATGATAATTAAAAATGAAAAGGAAAATACTTAATTTTCTGGAAAATCTAACATTCCTTGTTCACACTCTGTCTCCAAGCTATTGCTCTTCTATTCCTTTATTATCCCATTAAAAATTTCCAGTTTCTTCCTAATGTGTTACTAGGCACTTGATCAGGCGCTTGATGCTCTTCACAGCCTGTCATAAGGGGATACATCGCTCATTCACTTTCTGTATCAAATACAAAGATTTCCTATGTTGTTTCTTTTTTGGCCAAGACACATGAACACAAGAAATTTACCTAGTGTTAGATATAATTATCACTGATTAAACAAGAAAAAAAGGTATGTGGGCTTTCAATTAGGCTTTCCACTCCAGTTTTTTACAATTGTTTATTAATAAACTGGACAGAGAAATCTGAGCTGAGAAGCTAGAATTTAGTGTCTTCTCAGATTGAGTAATGTGAGGCTGATAAAACACTGCAAACAGAAAACCAGTAAATAACATATGTTCATAGAAGAAATTGCCTATTAACTCTAAATGAAAGAGCATATCAATTAATTTAATTTTCCCATGCTTCTTGACAATGATGCAATGCCGAAGCATTACATGTTCCTTAGGTGTTCTGTAATGCTCACACAGTGATTTTTTGCTGACAGTAACAGCTTCTTGTTTTCACAGCAATCTTCTTTTGCTTCCAAGAAGCAGATGAGCATACTACATACAATGCATCCACCCCATGCAAAGCATTATGGTCAACCTTAGATTACGATGCCATCTATAGTACCACAGCAGGACAGAACACTAAGCTCAGAGCTAGGCTTATTTCCACTTCCAGAGGCAAGCTCTGAGATGTTTTTGTTTGTTTGTTTGTTTGTTTGTTTGCTGTTTTCTTCTATCTTTGGTCTATCACATCTGAAAGTGTAAAATAACCCCAAAACATATGAACCTTAGGTTGTGGCATGTATTGTGGTGATGAACATACTTATTCAGTCTTAATCAGGGACACTGTTAGCACAAACACCTGGCATATTTTTAGCACTGGTTCTGCTGTTCAGGTTCAGTGTGCCCTTTGGAAAGGGTATGCTATAATAAGGTTTTAAATGAAGAACAAGGAAAAGAACATATTGCAATGATCAAGCTGTAGTAAACTGTAGAGAAACGAATAGAATTTGTAAGCTTTTGGTCTTACATTGGACTGTGTCCTGAAGCATTAAACATAACCCTGTTGAAGCTTCGCTCTTCACATGGTTGTGATGTGATCTGAGGAGTACATGCTTTACCTGTATCCCCACTAAATGCAAAAAAATGTAACTATTCTAGAGATTATCTTTGGAAACCCTGTACCACTTCTTTTTATTTTCAGTTGGTTTCCATCCAAATTTTATACTAGTTTTATTTCTCACTTGTGTATTTTCAGAGTTACTCATTGCTAACAATGTTGTCCAAACACATATCCAGAGGAGCATCACTTTACAACAGATGAAGAATTCTGGACTGTCAAGTATAACTCAGCCCAGGAATTAGTGGTCATGCTGAGTGAGATGCTCTCTGGGGACTTGGCTTTTTAAATAATTTTCTTTTTCATATCTGCCTACTTCCCCAGAAAACCATTCTATCATTAAAGCACCTAAGCATCTACGAAATAATCTCCCAGATCTAATTATAATAGATATTTATTACTGACAGATCTTACATTTGTTCTAATATTGATTGCATAGCTCATTCTGTGATTTAACTTTATAGTGCTTTACAGACAAAAACTAACAGATTTAATAAAGACACACCACAAGTCTGGTTTCAAACTAAAATCGGACATTTCCTGACACTTCAGTGAGCTTTAGAAACACCACTGTGTAAACTATGCTTATGAACAGAAACAAAGCAGAGTTCAAGTCAGCAACCATAAGCTATTACATTACCTAATTTTAGGGATACTGTTCAAAAATTAAATTTATTATGCATTACTATCAACTTGGAAAAGACCACAGAGGAACACATGATAGCAGCCTACAAAAACATGACTGGCACAGGTGAATAGAGATTGTTTGATCTCTGTTCCAATACAAGCTAAAGGCAGGATGTTTCAAAAAAAGAGAAGGAGATGCTTCTTCACACAACACGCAGGCTGCAGAACTTGTCACAGATTACTGAGAGAGCTGAAAGTTTACATATGCTTAGAACAGACTGACATCCTGATGGAAAGGAAGTCTACCAGGGGTTATTAATGCAATTAAAGCCATCTGTGACTGGGGAATTCCTGGATTGCAAACTCTTGGAGGCCAGGAGAGCACTTTGAGGAAGTACCACTGTGTTCGTACTGTGTTTGTCCTGTTCTTACACCCTCTCCTGGACACCTGCTTTTGACTCTGCTGGAGACAGGACACCGAGTGACAGACTGTGGGTCCACTCCAGAATGCCGTTCTGGCGCTGAGTGAAACCAACAAACACCTGTATGTTTGGGATACCCACTCTTCAGTGGGGCGGCAAGTAGTAAACTGATTCTGATAAAAAATGCTGTGTACCAAAAAGTAGTATCTTCATGGCCTCAAAAGGTTTCCCATGCACAAAACTCCATCCCCCAAAAAGAGACAAAACAAATTCCATGTCTGAAAACCTTAGCTTACATGTGGGGTAATTCTGTCTTACAATGGAGAACAAAGGTTCTGGTCAGCTCTCGTCAGCAGGACTTTGTTATAGCTTCTGTGCTTCCAGACAGGAATGGGCAAAATAACTATACTGACAGTACACCAAAACGTGTGCCATGTCTCTCTGCCCCTTTTCTAGGGACATACTAACCAGCGATACGTAAGTATGATAACATAAAAACATTCAGACCTCAACATTCATAAATCATTGCCACAAGCTTGATGACTAATAAAAATAAATAATAAAATTGACAAAAATACTAATAACTGAAGATTTTTGACACAGATTAAAAGAAGATGAATTTAAATCAAAACCAATGGTGTGAGATTACGACAACCATATTCAGTCAGACCCTTCCAGTCAAGCACTGATTAGTTCATATTCAAAATTTAACTTTTTGGTCTTTGCTTTGAGGCTTCTGCTTGCTCTTGTGAGGGATTTTATCAGAGGTTCTGAAAAGAAAGCAAATGACAAATAATGCCATAGTGGGAACACGACGCTTTGCTACATGGTGATGTTTACTTTGGAACCAATGAAATCCTGCATATTATGTATCACTTTTCTAAAAAAAAAATGGATCCCTTAGCTTTTTACAGACCAACCTGATTATTCTAACCAGCAACCCTGTAGCCTCTTCTCAAGTGCAAATCCCTTTGAAATAAAGTGCAGACACCTGCTGCTTTCTGGCACGAGAGCTGCTCACAACAGTTCTCAGATACCTAAAAGATGCTTGGCAGCAGCAGGTAGCAGGGAGGCATTTCTTCAACAGTTATGGATTCATGAACCTCAAAAAGGACAATGATTTGAGGCTAGATTGTGACAATGGGGCTCTGCTTATGCAGGAAATTCCTTCATCTCTTTTTATTGGACATGCTTTAAATTGCCTATCTTTACTAGCAAGATCACGACGGTGAGCCAAGTAGATGGTTACTTCAGAGCTGCACTGAAGTCCTCAGCCACCTTAGACTCACAGCACTGCAGAGTGGCAAGGAAATGTGAATACCCACAGAGGATATGCATTTGTACTTCAGCCAGCCAGTTTGCATTTTCCATTAATTCTCAGCATGCTCAATATTCTGTATAATACTCCTGGTGGCCTCTGGACCCAGAGCACTGAATAATAGTCTGTCTGTTAACTCCTCTCCTAGGACTCCTATTTTCTTGCGGTTTAAGGCTGTCTGCCAAGGCTCATCTTGATTACATACATTATTTCCCACGAACACCGGAGCTGCTGTGGTCATCAGGTTCATACACAGTGTTTTATCAATGATATTTCACATCTTCCTAAATAGACATTTGCCTCAAACCACAACGCATCTCTGTTAATTAATAGGAATTCCATAAATTTATATTGAAGACAACTGGTTGTTTGTTTTTATACATGGAGATTAGCTAACAGATAACAGATGCTGATTTCACCCTTCCTGCCATTTGTTACTTCGCATATTGTTTCTTTATAAGACCAATCTTTGATCCAGAAGCAGAATACTGAGTCCAGTTTTTAACATTAAATTTGTAGTATATCAATGACAAAAATATCTCAAATACAGATTAAGATTTGTTTATGTTATTTGGCCAATTACCTACCCAAAGCATGCATTACAAGTAATTATTAATAAAACGTTTCTGACTCATCTCGTTAAAATATAAAGCCCTTTACTCCTATCTCTTCAGCAATTTCCCAGGAAAAGGCTTATTTACTAGAGACACTGAGTCTGTGCTTTTCAACTCCCCTGAAAATTTAGATGGCAAGTTGAGAGAGGATTCACAATGAAGCCTGAACACCTCTTATTACATGAACCGTAAAAATAATGAGTTCCAGAATTTAGTCATCATTCCATGGCTATAGCTTACACATAATGAAATGTATGTGGATGATAAACGTGTAGGAAAAACTCCAGAATTTAAAGTATCATGGTAATCTATTAAATGGCAACAATTGTTTTGGGCACATACCCAGTGCCTGCTTAATATCCCTATTTTTCAGATGCAATGAAATAATTTGTTCAGTATTATTCTCTTTATTTTCAAGTTGCCAGCAAAGAAAACAATAAATGTATAGTTTCTGGAGAGTTTCTTCTTCATAGCTTTTTTTCCATTATATACTTTTGAATCAAAACACTGTTTTCAGAAACTTCTTTCCTAGATAGGCTCACACCTTAAAATACATATCTGTACCTAAAGAATAAAATCAAAGCGCAGAGGTAGAAATGACTCTCACTGTGGAGGACAAAGCTGGAGTCGACAAAGAGTCATCTCTCAGCAGATAGGAACAACCTCACTACAGAGTGACTCCCCACCTGGCTGTCTCACAGCGTTATATATGTCAATCTTTTCAGGGTCACTGACTGGCGATAATGTCCTAAGAATTCTCTGGTTTCCTAACTGTCTCTGACACTTATGAATAAATATCTCCTTGTCTAACCTTGCCACATTTATCAAGAGTGTGGGCTGCAGGAATATGCATTAGAGGCTCTGAACTCTCAGTTTTGAACATGAAAAGAAACCTCTCGTATGAGCTAAGTACAGTTCATTAGTTAGATGACTGGCCATCTGTAATCGGATTTGCTCCTTGCAATATGCTTACAATAAAATCATTAATTTTCCTAATAACCTCTTACTGGCCGATCTCAAGAATCCATGTTCAGATTTCATCTTTCAAATGCATCACTTCCAGCACAAATTTATCCTGAGAATATATTTTTTTCTCAGTTTCTCTGATATCGTCCTTACCTAGTTCTCCTCCCACTGCTTTGATCTCTACTACTCCAAGGTTAGCAGAACCTTGTCATTTTTCTGCAGGATCTTTATGCAGAGCTTTGACTACAGTCTTCTTAGTTTTACTGTTCCCCTCTACACCTTCTCTCCAGGTTACATTTACCCATGGCTGCAAGTTCTTCCACCATTCACTAGCTGCTGTATTGATGATTCACAGCCTCATCTGTTCACTACAGACCTGCAATTTGTCCAAACTAAAATTTTTTTGTGTGTGACTGACAACCTGCTCAATCCCAGCAGATGTTTTAGTCCGCTCAAGCTTCAAAGAAGGCTCAAACTTCCTTCTTCANCAGGCTCTGGTGGCATCCTAAGACAGCTTCCCACCATGCTAAATACCACTGACTTATCCATCCCTTGTACACCATCCACTATCATTTCTCTTAGGCAACTGGGGCAAGCATCTTCCTTTCAGCTTTCTGTTTGTGCAGCTCCTGCATCCACGTGCTTGATGATGCCAGTAAGATAACACATGCAGGGCTCTACTTGGCCACTACTATTCCGGAGCTAGCAAAGGCCGACTGGTACAGAGCATGCACACAGTGCTTTCCACCTCGAGCTCTCAGAGAGACTGCCACAAACTTATATCTTCAAGGAAAAAAAAA
>VXAL01007266.1:15661-50010 GCA_013399475.1 Chauna torquata | reverse complement strand
GCCTTGCTGCCTGCGCTCGCCAACGTCGGCCGCGGCAAAGCGCCCAGTCATGGGCAACGGTAAATAAATGCAAAAATGGATAAGTGCAAAAATGGATAAATGCAAAAATGGATAAATGCAAAAATGAATACATAAAATTTTAGCGCGATAAACCGTTAAAAGGGAAAACACACACACTCAAAGAGAGCAAGAAGACCCCGAGCTGAGTGTCAGTGGGCCCCCCATCACCGCGTCACCTCCCTGTGCCCCTGTGCCTGGCTCCCCTGCCTGCCCCTGTGCCAAGGCGTGACACCGCCCTGCGGCAACTAGAACGAACCGAGTCTTTCGGCGGTTCCCCGACACCAAGACTGGTGTCTGAAGGTCAAATAACGCCTCCGCTGCCGGGTATTTCGGTAGCGGGCACTGTTCTGCCAAACCTGCCGGCAGAGCCCCGTGCCTGCAGCCGGCAGAGGGCCGGCCGGCAGCTGCCGGGCGTGAGACAAAGCGCAGCCCAGAGAGGGTCCCTGACGAAGGAACAAACGAGCCCCTTGGGGTGGAAACCTCAGTAAAGTGTCCTCTAGCCATACAGTCACACCGTAAGCCGTCAAATCCAGCCCGTAGCTCCTAGGTAGCTGATTTTAAAAGTGCATCTTAATTATCCTTACCTATGTGCTGCAGGTGAAATATGCTCGTTACAAATTGTTCAAATAAATGGTGCTCATTAGAACTTTCCAGCCAAGCAGAAAAATGTGGCTGTAATGCCTGTATCTTGAAAAGTAAAATGTAATTTTCAGGTTTATATATTAAGTTTCATTTTAGAATGGTAGGGAAGATTTCTTTTTAAAAAATACAGTGAAATCCTTAAGTACCCATCCCACTGAGCAGCAACAGGAGCACCTTACAAATCCTGAGATTACTTTATTTTCAATTTTATTAGTCTTATCTTTTGCAATTTTTTTCTCTGCTCTAGGAGGCTTCATTACTACCAGAGTCTGCATACAGATTTTATTGAAAACCATTTTTAGGTAAGTACTCCAGCATTTATGCCTGATTTCCCCATATGAAAAAAGGCTCTGATTTGTGCAGTATGAATGAGCACCAGTAGCACTGGGTTGTGTTTATCTCTCCTGTAACAAGCATATACTGGTGACAGAGTAACACTTAACCAGTCATCCCTTTCATTACCCAGCAGTAATTGCAGTATTTATTTTAGCATTTAAAACTCAGCAACCACTACATCACCCAAAAGCACAAGTTCCATTGAGATTTAAGACCATAACAAGAATTCAGAACATCATTAATGTATTATAATATGAATTATACTCTTACTATTCTTACGTATATAGTACTTTTAATCATCACTGCAAGCACTGAAGAGTACGTCCGTTTTAAGCAGCAGCACTGAGAACATCATGAGTTTAATGTTCCACATGGGGCTGATTTTTACCCCTGTGCATACGCCTGCAGCAGGACAGCATCCTGGGCAGCACCGTTTGTGTGTATGACTTCGTTTCTTTCCCAGGCCGGGCACTTGCACTTGGCTGAAGCAATGCCCCACCGCGCAGTCTGTCAAATTGTTTGCCCTCTCACTCAGCTCTCAACAGGACCCTCAGCAGTCAGCTGCGGCCAGCCCTTCTGGCTGCTTCTGCCGTGCAGAAGAGTTGGAAGGACATGATACTCGCACTTCAACTCACTGGGCCAGATGCACAACCAGTACAAATGACCATCTCGCCACCGCCTGCAATAGTGTTAGCTCAATTAATGCTAACTGGAAATTTGGCCCTGAAAACGTTTATGGGAGCTGGGTTGGGTAGCTGCTTTTATAATTCTCTTTTTAAATCAGGTTCCGTGTGACATTATGTTGATGTGCATAATGTTGCAGCACACCTGCAGCATTAGGATGACTTCCAGATACATACCTATGTTATCTTTCTCTAAAGGGATCACTGTACTTTAAAAATAATCAGTTGGTAAAAGTTTCAGGACCTCTTAAGCTAGTGGCATCAGGAAAAATATAACCAATACTCTGTCAGCCAACACATTTCCGGCGCACAAGTACGAGCTATAAAATCTCAATATACGCAAGCACCACAATCAGGATTTTGGAAATAACACAACGCATTGGCTGGCTTACAAAACAGATTACGTTACTGGCAGATTACATTGGCATTTGTACTACACCTTAATAGTGAAAATTGCAGAGGGATTAAATATTGTACCCACAGCCCAAACAGCAACTTTGCACACTGTCAGGCAGTTTTAAAATATTTTCTTAGTTTTCATTTGCAGTATTCAAAATTTGTGCAAAATAATTCATCTCAATATTTTAAAAATATTTAATCAATGCTACGATCTTTGTCTGACTTGTAAAGCATAAAAGTACGATAACTGCAGGGAAAATTTTAAGAACTGTAATCAAGCAATAAATGTTTTATCTAGAGAACATTTTTAAAACAAAACCATATGTTAATTGTATGCTAAAACTTCTCTTAATTAATAACTAAACCAATGCAAATACAAATACACTTTAAAACAACTGATGGTACATCATCTAAAATGAGCCGATTATATAGCTTTTAACAGCAGTGAGGCTGCTCCACTGATCTAAATCTGAATGCTGAACTGCTGAACCCATTTTCTGGGATAAATTTAGCTGTTCTTTCGCGTATCACTTTTCTTTGGTACTTGGATCAGTTATGCAGTGTATAATTATACTAGTGCAGTTATATAGTGCTTTCCATCTGAATGTCTCAACACACTTTTCAGACTTAATTAATTAGGACTTGGAAATCCTTCATGACGTAGACACTATTAGTCAGATTGAAAAGAGGAGGTAACAGAGTCATGGAAGAGGGGAGCACCCAGAAAAGGACAGAAGTGAAGCCCTGTCTGCTGAAGTCTACTTTTTGTTGCCACCTTGCTTTGGAGACATACGACATTAATGTGCTGTTCAAGCTTAGCTTCTGCACATAGCAGGAAATACCTTGGCTTCTATCACGCGAAGTAGCTTGACACCTACCTTACACAGACCCGAGTAAAATCCAGATACTAAATAATTATTCGCTGTCCTCTCACGTCCTTTTCACCTGTACCCACTCTTAGAAGTCTAACATGTACCTCAGGCAGCAGGCCGGGCGCGAAAGGCAGCGCCGTCCTTCACGCTCCTTCAAAGCACCGCGCGCGCTGTTGTGCTGGTAGCGAAGCACTCACCCAGACCAGGTGACCACGCTCAATTTTATCTCAGCGGGAGAGGTTTCAGACTTACATCTTGCACTTTGTGGAGAGTGTCTTCTCGTTTCATTTTGTCTGAAAGACACCTTTCCCTGCCTAGTTATTTTTTAGCAGAAAATTGACAAAATTACTTAGTTTTTCTGAAATAAATCTAGGAACCTGATTTCAGCAGTGGTTTTCGGCTGGAGATGCCAAATTAGCTACTTCAGTAGTAAAAAGGAAGAGGGTTTAGCTACACCTATATTCTCAAAATATTTTACCAAGTAAATTAATATACCTGAGAGACTTTTTTTTCCCAAAATTTCCTTACCAGCTGACTATCTGGCGGGCTCATATAGAAGGGCAAAGAAACCCTGCATTCTTGTTTTTGCAGGCATCTTTTTATCACATTTGTCATCCCAAAGGATTCCTAAAATGCAGCAGGAAGGTCACAGCTGGGGGAGCCCGGCCTGCTCTGTGCACGGGAGCACCGTAACAGCTCGGAACAACGCCTCGCACCGCCTCAGCACCTGGGCTTATCAGGAGGACTGCAAATCAGATGGCTGGTGCTGGCAGCCTTGACACTGGCTCGTCAGGATCAGGACGCTGGTTTGTTTCCTGGCTGTCTTTCTGGGCGGTGGGACTTTCATTCAGAGGACATGGCTCCAATGCAGAATAGATGCTGTCCAGTAACAGCCATGCCCAAGCTAAGTGAAGAACTGAACACGGTAACAGCTATTAATGCTCCACAGTGCTTGTGTGAGCAAGCCCAGCTGAAAGACAGGCCTTATTAGTTGGAGTACAGAGTCATGAAAAGGAGGGATACCTGCACAGCAATGTACTGTGTTAAATGATGAATTGGTCATGCAGGAAGAGAGCAGAGAACTAAAATCCTTATTAGAATACCCTAGCCATATCTTGCTTATCTAGGTCATTATAAAGTACTCTGTATTTCTTTGTCTGCCCAAGATCCTTCTATAATGCGTAGAAAAGCACAATGAAGTAAAATCATTGCTAACATGAGTGGCATCATGAGTTGTTCGTGTGTACCTATGTAGTTATGTAGTATTTCTTACAAAGGAGTATGTGCAATATAAGAAAAATGAACGCAGCATACACCCTTCTTCTCACCATAACCAGTACTTGCCTCTTTACACCACCTTGCTTTTTGCAAGCAGTACGGGCAACACCAACACAGAATTCACTGGAGCCATAAGACTGGAAGGGTTCAGTAACACAGAATAATCAAATCGCAAGGCAAAGGTCTCCATGGGAGCTACAGGAGACTCCTGAAAATAATGTCTGTAGGTCAACTTGGAAAAAGCAAGCTGTTGTTTGAAGGCCGACACACTAGTGGAGAAGTGGGGTAGGACAGGAAGCCCTGCTCAGATGGACTGCCATGGTGCTAGAAGGCCCATGCGTTAATCTGTGTTGCCCTCAGCGTCTGTTTCCACACAGCAGGGACTCTAAATCCTCCTCCTTAGATACAGTCATACAATGAGGGCATACCTGTTTATGGGATCAATTATATCCCAATGTTCTTGGGTAAGCCTACTCAGCTATTTTCTCCAAATTACAGTCCTTGTTAAGAGTTAGGGTTAGCTCTAATGCCTGGGTAGAAGAGAAGGCATTGATTCCTTAAGGATGTTGTTACAGATGTGTAAAATTAAGCCATCTCAGAGCCTTGTACCAAAAATATAAAAACAAAAGAAAACAAACAAAAAAAAAAACAGTTCCACATCTGGTCTTCTCTTTGCTATTACTGTTTATATCAAGTGCAGATGGTTGACTACCAGTCATTTGGATCCCTGGATTAGCATTTAAATGCCTGAATATAAGAGCATCACAGGAATACAAGAAGAGGTATGTGAAAACTGGGTATACTTACAGATGCCTTTAATTTAGTGCCCCACAGCTTAACCTTTGACTTCTGTTGGGTATTTATACATATAAAGTTCCTCCCTTATAGCTACACAAGTGATTGTCAGTGACAAAGATTAATCTGATTACTGGCCTAGTGATAGGATGGAGAAGCACTGGGAGATGCACAGAGTGTTTAATGATGCACACGGCATGCCAGAAACGCTATGTAATTTACTGGGAAAGACACTTGAGGAAAAAGTGCTCTGCTCTTTATTCCTAAAGGAATAAAAATAAGAAAAAAGTTTATTATTTCCTTGCCCACGCTTCTTTCCCCAACTAAGAATTCTAGTATAGCAAAATTTGTGTTAGTCTAAAATATGTGCTTTAATAATGAGGGTCATACTTAAAACATAATAAGCTTCAGTTCTTTTGGCATTCTTGCATCACCCATTTGAGACTAATGTATAGCTTGCTACAAGCGTAGCTCATGGATGAAGTGCTGTTAGTAGCAGTCTGAACAAATTATGCATGTTTCAAGACCGGTGGATGTTGTCTATAAACCAGATTTGAGGTAGATTCTGATACATCTCAAATTGTTCACACACTTCTGAGTGCAAAGGATACTCATGAGCACAAAGAGCACACCCAATATCAAATAACACAGTGGTAGAAACAAAATACAGTCCGTCCGAACGTGGTGTGAAAGCTAGAAAGGAAATAGCTGCCGAGACCATGGTGGAAGGCAACCACAAACACAGCCTTCCTGCAGGACTCTGCCCATAGACTCTACAAAATGAGCTACAGAACCCAAGGGAAGGCGGAGAGCATCATTCAAGCCTGTCCAATTAGACCAGTCTTCAAGGACTTTAACAAAGTGTCTCATCTTTTAAAGGAGCGAACAGAACCTCAGGTAGTATAAATTACTCTTGTCACTTCAATTCCACCACCTATTTAAACCAATTTACAACATTTGCCTTGGTGAGCAAAGCAGAAATTGACCCGGGAATAGATATTATGCTGTATTTGCAGATTAAAACCTCTTATTTTCAGGAAAGAATTGTGCCTGCAATGCGCAACCCATTTTGTCTCTGAACTAACTTAGCCTGCAACAGCTGCATTTTTAAAATATGTAATCGCACTAATCACAATGAAAACCATATCTACAGAAGCAACCATCACAGAGCTAGGAGAGAACAGATATTTTCTATTCTAAGTAACAGTTTTGTTTAAATACAATATTAAGCTGGCAGAAGTAATTAATACATGGGTTTTATATTTACAAACATAGCAAATGGAAATTTCCATTGCAGAGATGTCATGTCTTCTAATGACCAATACAATCTTCATCCTATTTCTGATAGTATCCATTACAGATCTACTGAAGTGCTATTCTTCAAGTGTTAAGTCTTGCTTGCTAGCATAGGTATGATGAAGTGTTATGGGATCAAAAGAGTATCATCTAGTTTCAAGAATATTACCTTCCCAGAGCTCAAGCTATTTGTTTTTAAAGAACAAAGGCAAGTGAACGTTAATTGAAAAGTCAGAGTGAGTATTTCTAAATGCTCTATTTTGAATGAAAATTCTTGACTGCTATTTCAGTATAAAATTAATGCATTAATGCTGTAGCACAGGTTAATTATATTATAGACATACCATAATGTGAATTGTTTGCAATGTATTATTGACGTACATTCTTTCTTTTTCTGATAGTCTCGATAAGGTTTTTGTAGACGTATTTTTCTCCATGTGCTGCTCTCATCATCACTATCACCTCACAGCAGGCATATGGAGTAACTGATAGACTGACTGTTATAAAGAGTTCATTGTCATGTTAGATTTCACTTCACAATTGACCTCAAGCATAGTTTCTGTGCTGAACTGCCTTGTGTATCTACACTTGCAGCTAGGTGCTTGCATTTAGAAATGCTGATAAAGAGACTACTTGTATAAACAAACGGCCGAACATTTAGGGCGTAGTAGTAGCACTGATGACAGTCCTTTCCACTATTCTGCTACCAAGTTTGAAGCCGGAAGGGACCATCTCAACTGGAGCAAAGGAACGCAAAGGGGAACAAGTAAGGAGACGAGAGAAAGAGCTTACACCCAGATGCAGAGAAGTTTGGCCAACATGATCTCAGACCTGGCATGCCCAGAAACCTAATGCAGGAGGCTGGGAAAAGGCAGTGACAGAGCTAATGCGGCACAGCAGCACGCACCCTTCCGTAACAGGAAGGGCAGTGCTGCAGCATTCCCGCTGCCCAGCCTGACACACGCACGCACATTTTCAGTGCCCAGGAGTGGCAGCTTGCGGGCACACATGCAGTGAGAGGAGGACAGCCTCCCCGTGCATTAAGCTCAGTAAGGAGGGGAAAGCCTACCAGAAGCTGGAAGGCAGAAGCACGTGCAGCGTACTCCTTAGCATCCCTGACAGAGTAGCTTTACGTCCTATCTATTCACCGCTTTCTGCACTCTCTGAAATACCTGCTACAACCTTTTTTTTTTTTAAATTCAAGCCATTACACTGCATATGCCACCATTTTAACATATAAGGTAAAAATATCCTGTGCAGTGGTTCCATATTTATACATTGCCTGGATTTCACTAGTATTTCTTGCAGTATATATACCAGCGTGGTATATTGTACCAAACTGGAAACTGTTATCTAACTGCCTTGACCTCTATATCCTTTGCAGACTCACTGCTTTTCTGAACACTGCTCCTCCTCTCCAATTCGCTTAATCTCCTTCTCTTTTCTGGAGGAACACATTGATATTGGGGCACATTCAGTCCAAAGAACCGCACTAAATCCAGTCTGAAGTCTGCAGATCCACCTCTAAATTGCAGATACTATAGATGCGGGGCATCAGTCAACTCTAGTACACTTCCTAGCTAAGGCAGACCTAACCTTCAGCAACTTGCAGGTAGGTATCGTAGAAAAGCATGGGTTGCAAGAGACCTCTGGAGATCATCTGGTCCAACCTTTGTTTATAAGCAATGCGTTAGATTAGGTTATCCTGGGCCCTGTCAAGCCAAGTCTCCCTCCAGGGAGGGAGATTTTGGCACTTCTGTGGGTGACTTAATCCAGTGCTTAAATGTTCACATGGTAAAGATTTTTTTTCTTATATTCAGACAGAATTTGCCCTGAAGCAGCTTGTGCCTGTTGCCTCTAACCTTATCACCTTACCAGAAGGGAATCTCCACCTTCTCTGTAATTGGATTTTAGGTATCGGAAGAGTGTGATTAGATCCCCCCAAGCCTACTCTTCTCTGCGTTGAACAAACACAATTCCTTCAACCTTTCTTCGTATGTCAAGTTTGAACACAGGATCATGATCTCCATTTCTGGATGACTGGTGAACTGCTATCAAGTTTACCAAGTCATTCTGTTCACTTTTATGAATCATGAAAATACGTTAGTGCTCTACCAGGCTCCTGCAGTCTCTCCATGAGTTAAAGGTATATTAAAAATGAATACCATTGGATTACACGCTATCTCAGCCTAAGGTGATTCTTAAGGTTCCTTAAAATGTATGTATGTATATATTATTTTCAAGATATTTATCCTTTCTATTGTTGTTCATCCTTTCAGTTTATTCATTAATTGGTGTTTTATTGCTTTCCTATCAGAGGAGTACATACAGCAGCTATTTTGATTGATTAACATTGATAGGTTAATTTCTGTTGCCAATATTCTGAAGACCTGGACTCAACCTACAAAGCTGCTAAAGCTTAGTCAGTGAGCAGCCAAAAATTCAAGAATCATGCATCTAGGAGGAAACTGGGCAGGAAAGAAACTGAATCTATTGCCTAAGGCACCTTTGGCAACGGAGACTCACATTTGTACAGTCAGCTAAGCTGAGACAGGGAAGAGAGAATAGGCACAAAATGTGCAATCTTTAAGCCTGTACAGTTTTTGTTCCTGAAATTTTGGAACATGCAGTGTGAAGGGATTGTTATGAAGAGCAGGTGGGAGTCTCTTGGACCACTCTCCTGGAAGCAGGCTCTAAAATTCTGCCTAGCAAAACCTGCAGCACATACGCTTTGCTGAAGGTCTGCTGTGCACCTTGTTATCTTTTACATCTTTAGTCATGGATTTTTCTGGTCTTCTGTATCCATATTGTACACATTTTTATTGGCATCTTTCACCACTTATTTTACTTTTGGCTTATAAACAAAAAAACCCACAACCATAGCCTTTCTATGTCTTGTATTCCAAAGTTTCTGATGCAAGGTTCCTGCTAGCAGGCAACGAGCCTTTTTGCACCCGTGTTGCAGTATCGTCTGGAGATGCCAAAACAGTTTCAGTCTAAAGCAGAACAAATACATGGCAAATGATACTGCCTACTGCAAGGAGTTTACTGTCTCAAAAAGGATGGGAAAATATGCATATAATTACCCCATTTTTCAGTATCATGAAGTGATTAAGTTGGTTGACTTAATCATGAAACATAAGATGTCTGTCAGAAAAGCAACTTAAACCCAATCTCCAGAGGTCTTCACCAAAAGACTCTTGTTCCTCCACACAAAGTCTTTAGTCACTGATATTCAGATTTCTATTATTTCCAGTGTTGTATTGAAGTTAGCTTTTTTGAGTGAGAACAGAGAATCTATTACAGTATTTCAAAAGTGATCCTTCCTTCTGCTGGTACAGCACATTGCTGAGGCTCAGTTGTGGAGTGCCTTTACAAATAACGGTCTCCAGAATTCTCATTCCTGAAACAGTAATTACACTATTTTTAAAGTGCAGCTTAGAAAGCTTGGAAAACAATTTCATAGACTTTAAGGATCATATTGTGGGAGAAAAAAAAAAAATTCAAAAACCTAGCCAATAGTGACTAATAGCTGCAGTTGTGATCTGCCAATTTATTCCAGCTATCTGAAGTAGCAATTTTATCTTAAACTCACATCACTCCTTCCTAGGTATGTTCACCACTGAAAACTTTACAAGAAAATTAATTAAACCAAATGAAGCAGACAAAAAGACTCACTAAATTCACTGCAATAGTTGATGAGGCCATCACCAAACAGAAGATGCTAATGAAGAAATACTTCCTGCAAAAATCTTCGTAGTCCTAAAATTGCTGTGTGAAAAAAACAAACACTGATGGTTTTCTTCTGAAGCATTTATTACTAATTTCAATATAATTAAAGAAAAAAAATATTTTCCTGCTCCATTCCAATGGTTAGTCAAAAGGAAGAGCCATATGAGACACTGCAAGGGCATTCTTCAGCCTAAGCAGTCTTTCAGCACACCTACTTTGAGGTAACTGCTTCATACAGGGTACAATGCAGCAAAGTCACCAGATCCTCAACATTAGAAAAGAGGACAGAAAAAATACAGCGCTTTTTATTTGGGGCTGATGCAATAAATACAAATAGCCTTACTTTCACTTCCCATTGCAAGAAAAGCCTTTGATCACATCTCTTTACAGCTCAAGGCATTTTCACTGTCCTCTCTTGTAGGGAAGTGGGGGAGCGGATCCATCCCCTGCCAGCAGCAACAGAGCCGAGAACTCGGCAGCAGTGTCAAGCAGCATCCTTAACAGCACACCAGGTAAATGCAGATAACTGCAATTGCCTCTCACAGTGCTTTGAGAGGACAGGTGTAATAGCGAGGCTAAAATACAAAGAAATGCGAAATACCAACCATCCTTGGGGAAATTATTTCCTAGATGAAAATATTTTACTTCCAAGATATCTTATGCTCAGTTTGAATCTTCACTGTTGTAATCCCATTCCCATTATTCCATTCAACCCCATGGCATTACCGTGAACACACTCCAACAGTTTTCAGATGTGCACTGCAATATTCCCACACGTCTTAACTCCTCAGTGAAAATACCATTTAGCTCAGGAACTTTGTATAGACTTTTTAAAACTCTACTCTGAAATCAACCTCTTCTCAATTTTATTGGTGTATTTGTATACATTTCTTTGATTTCTTTCCATTCTCTCAATATTTTAGTATCCCCAGAAATCTACATAATGTGTGTCCCTGTTTAAAGAAGTGTATCAGCGATGTGATCCCACTAAAAGGCCGTAAACATGATTTGTTACCTGCTTTTTTCATTATAAAAAAAGACTTTGTAAGCATTACCTGGACTTCTCCTCCCTACACTGTAATTCAGAATATTAATAATTACATTTATCAACTTACATTTTGCTGAGATGATTCTTTTTTTTATTTTATTTTGTATTTATTGGTTTTGTTCTGTCAAGCTTCTTTCTGCCCCTCTGTGGTTTTGTGCCTTCAAAGGTATTTGAAATCAAGCTTTGTATCACATGCAAATTTAATGAACATGCTGACAGTCTTCTTCTTCCAGATCATTAATGATGATGTTAATCCAGCCCAAACTTAAAATCTCCCCCGTGACAGTTCATTAGACACCTCTCCACAGTCTAACGTACCTGGCCAAATTTACTCTTGGTGTCACAACAAAGGATAATTTCAATGAGTTTTAAAAGCTCGCACCAATGTACATAAGCAATGAATCTGACCCATTACCTTTCATCATTAGCCTTTTTTTGTAGTCATGCACTCATTTTACAGTGGCATGAAAATGAGTAAAGCCACTTGTAATTAATTTTTCAAGTAAGGCTTCATGTGACAGTATCTGGCATATCAGTAAATCAGCTGCACCACTGTTGCTGCTTACTGATCTTATCAGTCTCACTAGAAACAAAAAATTAAGACCACTCATAAGGGATTTTCATTTCTGTTAGGAATTATAAATCTTGGTTACACTTACCTCATTCCAAGCATAGCAAACCTGCTGCAATCACTCAAAATCTACTGCATTAGATAGTCACTTTGATTACGGCTGTGTAAGTCTACAGCATTTCTGTTGACTTTAGGTGATATGACATTCTCCATGGCTACGAAAGCATTTTTAAAAAAGGAACAAAAGAAACTTAGCTGACTAACCCAGTCCTCTATGGATCTGACGTGCAACACTGAAATAGGGAGGTACTATTACACCTATACCAGTGATGGGAAAGCAAAGCCATGCAGAGGCCAGAGAGAAGCACACAGGGCATTTTACAGTCCAAAGGAAGAATTGTACAAAAGCTGACACAAATTAGCTCCCACATTGGAGGCACTTAAGCATTTCGTAACGGATCTATGCACTTCATAACGGATCTAGGCACTGGAAGGAAAGCTGCCACTGGATGTCAGGGTTCATTCTTTGCTTTCCAGGCTCAGCTATTACTGATGCTGCTGCCATCAGGAGTAGATGGCTGAGTACCTCTTCATGCAGCATGACAGTCCCAAGTCCAGAGCCTCCTAAAGAGACTCAGTCACCTCCCTGCCTGGCAAGTGCCCTAGAGAATTAGCTAAAAGCTGCAAAGTATCAGAGAGGGATGAGACTGAAAACATACTTTA
Source organism: Chauna torquata (assembly GCA_013399475.1). NCBI lineage: Eukaryota > Metazoa > Chordata > Aves > Anseriformes > Anhimidae > Chauna > Chauna torquata. The sequence goes on along the minus strand of VXAL01007266.1, from coordinate 37,575 downwards.
TCCTCCTCTTTCAAGTTTTTCCACTTTGTAGAAAACAATTTAATTTATAGTGTGCCCAAGGAAGCAGTGAAGAGTGAGTGAACACGATCCTGAAGACTAATAAACAAGGAGCTCAGCTGAGGGGCTGGAGACCTTCCTGCTTTGCATATATTGTTCAAATGTCCACTTAATGTACAATATAGCCGTGATTCATACAAACTTGAACAGACACCCGATTGTACAGAGTCTAACTGGTTTAATATTTTCTCTCCTACAGCAACCAAAAGAGACTACCACAGAAGAATATAAAATAAGGCAAGCCAACAATGATACTTTTTCAACCTTCAGAAATTTGTCATTCACGCGTGCTCTGAGCCCCACATGGTGCTTTCCTATTTAAGAGCCTTGACAAGTTTTTCTTTAACTTTTTCTTTTAAGAAAGTTTTTTCTTTTAAGGTTTGTCACCCTTGCCACCTCAAGGCATTCACAAAGACCTGCAGACAGGAGTTCCAGTGCAGCTGCATGGTGGGTCCCACCTCCTTTCTCCAATTCAGCCTGGTAGCTTCATATGGTGGCTTCTACTTCTTAAGGCTGGTCTTGCCATATTTACACAGTTTACACAGATGATGGCTGGATGCAACCCTTTGAGGAAGCAGTTGGAAGGGTTCTGCTGCCTTGGAATTAGCGTATATTACAAAGAACAAGCAATGCATAAAATTTAGTGGAAGAAGATGCCAACATATTGTAAGTAGTGTAAAAAAGAAAGAACTGTGATTTTATCTGATTATCAGTGTAACAGGAAAACAACTGACTCTATAGACCAAATATCTGGTGAGATTGGAAATACCTTTAAACTGTCAATCTAAAAAAGTACTGTTTTGCTTCATAATCTTTCTCCTCAGCTCTGTCCATGTACTGCTTTTCACTTTATTTGTTCTATTGAATCTAAAAGATCTAGCCTAGGCCAAATCCCAAAGACCAGCAGTGTCCAGAAGATAAAAGAAATTTTTAAAAAGGTTTTCTCTTTTTTTTCTTCCTTTTCCTTTCTTAAAGAAAAGCATTTACCCATTGTCGACGGGATAATGCACAAAATGTGTTGGGGCAGTATGTAGAGCTTTCACAGAAACAAAGGATAATTTTTTCACATTGTTGATAACAAGGAAAATAGTTGCTAAATATGAAGTGAAATTCAGAATAGATTTGCAGGTAGAAGAACCAGCTGCAATTCTGAGCAGTCACAGTATCCCAGTTTCAATTAAAAGAGGTTAAGTTCTGAAGCACAGAGAGTTTCACTAACCACCAATTAGATAGTCTGCCAGAGGGAAAAGGAAAATGAGGAACAAAATGTAAAGCATTGCCCATGCCCTTTGTTATACAGAGACATTCATTTTTTGTACAATGAAAAGATATTCATCTCAGTGCAAAGCCACTTTCCAGCCCACTTGTAATTATTTAGTGGCTTTTGTTTTTTTTTTTCTAAAAAAAAAAAGGAATAAAAATCTTCCCCCCCCCCCCCCCAAGGTATTTCTTATCCCCTCTCACAAAGTCCATATATACACCATGGGAACTGCATCTCTTTGTTAACAGTTTCCACTCTATATCACTAAAGAAAGCTTCTAATGCCAAGTTAAGTAATCTCCTTTTGTTAACCCCTTTCACAAATTTAAATTTTCACACATAGCTTCGCAAATCAGTTGGACTGGTCGGTAAGTAGTACAACAATCGTCATGTCACCCCATCAGTTACACAATGGATTGCTTGGAGACATTGCAGACAGAGATGCAGACTCCTTTATATTATTAGTCTGTCGTGTTTCTAGTATTTTTTAGAATTTTTGTCCTCTCTGTTAATGAGTGCAGGGTTGGTCCCTAAATACTCAGCCTTATTTTTCACATTCAGATTAACTGCCAATTAGTGGTAATTGGACCTGGCAAGATTTCTGTTGATGGACACATATGTACCATGAGACAGAATGAGAGCGCTAATTAATTTCGGATAGGTCACTCCTGGCTGTCAATTTTTCTTTAAACTCTGGGTGTGCACACATAACTCTTACTTCAAATCAAATTGTTTGGAAGGTATTCACTCTCAAATATAAAACTGGGAAGCACAATTAAAGCTGCTGTAGATAAATCTGAACAAATATTGACTTTTCTGTGCGTAGACGGATCCAGTTGCCAGATGGGATCCTTGTTTTTGTTCATCTACTCTGCGAGTCACTGATTATGGATGAAACTCTCCTAGTCTGCTTGCAGTTCCTTTCATTTCTCAGTTCCTCTGCAGGCTGCTGCAGCATTTGAACTGCAAAGACTTCAGGGGAATGCTGAAATCAAAAGATGTAGTGAGAAGGGAAAAGGCTTTAATTAATAACTTGATAGGTTCTGCACAAATATTTCTATTAGGATTGGGCTTTGAAAGTCTAAACACAAGCCTGAAATTTAACAGCCCCTTGAACATTTAGTGCGCTTATGCTTAATACAAGTGAAAGAACTAATATGCCAGACCTCTGAGACCCCATAAGAATTTTAAATAAAGTATAAGATGTAGCCAGTCACCTTTCATTGAGGAATTTAAGAGGAGGCACCTCTAGCTCTTTAGAGCTCTTGCTGTTAGTACATATTTAAATGTGTTTCTCCCATGCAAAATTGCCCCACTCTAGTTAAATTCTAAATCAGGAGGCCTTTCATCTCTTGCTGTAATTTTTTATTCCAGTAAAACATTAAAGTCTTTTTAGGACAACTGAGATGAACCAGTCTTTCAAACTTTCCAAATAACCTAATATAAGAACATTTCTACCTTTTTAACCACAATAGCCATCAAAAAGGTCATAGAAGAATCCTTGCCAAAAATAAATAAATCTAGAGAATGGTGTTAACTGATTGTTCTTTTTTCACCTTCGTATTTTGGAACCTGGAAAATATACTTTATGCCCAAAAAGGCCTTACACACTGTAATTGTGATAGCTTTCAGAAAGCTGAAGTTACACTATTAACTGCCACAGAAGTTAAAACAACAACGGCAATAAAATGCAATTTAAAGTTATCATCTACATCTTACAAGTTTTTGGAGGGCATACCTTCTCCCATTCAGCCATGTTAGTAGGTAAATTGACTTCTTTCTGGAACCTAATATCCTAAATATGAGAAATCTGATGACTATTATCATACTTAAATGTGCCCTAATATGAAAGAAAAAAAAATCTTATATTTTTAACTCAAACAAAAGGTTTTAACTATGCTAATCTACTCTAATTCTGCTTTTAGATTTGATAGAGGATATATGTGCAAGTCCTTGACTTCCTCTCCAGTGAACACCACTGCACAGCTTCGGAGTTCTAAGTAAAACAGTCATAATCAATATGGTCCAGAATCATGCCCAAGATGATTTTCAGTGAAAAAATTATGGTTGATAAAAACTGTTTTTTGTTGTTGTTGTTTTCATTTTATTTAAAGTGTTGATTTTGATCTAGTTTAAATAGGAAAATCTCAAAGTGATTCATTTCACGTCTTGCCTTCTTTCACTGCTGTATTTTATTTTATTCTTAATTTTGGCATCAATTAAAATATATTGAAGGTTCTGAAACTTTAATTGTAATTCACAGAAATTTTTAAAGATTCAGATAATCTGTGAATGAACTATACATAGAAAAATCTTGATTTCTGATCCAACCATACAGACCATAGGCACACAAAACATATTCCATAGAGATACTAACCCTTGATTTTCTCCCTCTTTCCCCAGGAAAAATGAAGCTGTATTTTGCTGTTCATTCAGTGCAGATACCAAGCTGACAATGCAATCTGATTTAAGATCATGTATCAACAGAGATGAGTCACACACCCTACAGAATTTACAGTGTAAACTGATGTACATGCATCACAGAAGATGACACGAAGTGCAGCAAGCAGTATTGTTGAGTGATGAAAAAGTAATCTATGTTTAGGTTTAATTTATTTTAAGTTTTTATGTCAAGTCGCTCACTCTTTCTGCAACAAATGAAAATAAAAAGACCACACATTTTCTTTTTTTTTTTTTTCCCCCCCAAAAGTCTTTCCTGGTTTATGGTTCAATTTTTATGTATTTTAATGTACACGGCTAAATCAGTCAACCTCAACTCAGCAATAAAGGTAAACTAGTATATACCTATACGGGTGTATAAAACTCCTGGATGGAATCCAGCCCACCCATGATTTAGGTTCTGCTTCACTGTAACTTTATAAATCAAGATCGTTAGGGTGGGACAGGAGATCGAGTCCACCTCACATTTCTGCCAGAGGTCACTCCACAGACGAAGGAAAAGAGATAGGCAACTATAGACCTTTTGAAGGAAATCCAGTTTATGATGTAATTTAATTTCCTTGCTTCACTGGCTGCAGCGTCATCTCTAGGGGAGCTGAACACTTTGCCTATATGAACTGTGCTCACTTGCAATGAGAGTTTGCCTCCCTGCTCATTTGGGATCCTGCTTGCCAAGTACCCGTGTAAGAACATAGGACAGCAGGGGAACAAACCCGCATGGCTCATGACTATGCTCCATCGCACTGGCTACAGTGTACCCCAAGTAAAGGCACTTTCCATTCCTCGTCTTGTGGACGAGAACAGTTGCAGGCATACATTCAAGAGACATGCAAGGTGGCCCAAGCAAAAGCAGACAAACGAACCCAGTTTTAACTTAAAACTTATGTTATACATCCAGGTAGGAAGAGAAATCTTGGGATCAAAAAGCATTCCACATTTTTTTGGTTTATCATTCAACCTAATAAGAGACACTGAACCTCTTCAAAAGCCTTTCAGAACTTGCTTTTGTTGGCAACAAACACCCATGCCCCGAGAAGTTGTGGAGTCTCCCTCTTCTGAGATATTCAAAAGCCATCTGGACATGGTTCTGGGCAAGTGGCTCAAGGTGTCCCTGCTTGAGCAGGGAGGTTGGACCAGATGATCTCCAGAGGTCTTTTCACACCTCAGCCATTCTTTGATTTTGTGATACACCCTTGGATGCAAATGTCCTCGTGCACTAATGAATTGATAATAATATTTAACACTGAGGGAGACAAAGCTTTGTTCACCAAGTTCACAGCTATTTCATCTTAAATGCTACTTAAGTTTGGAGATAAGTCCACAGGACCCAAGAAAAGATCATACTAAATACGTTGTGCAGTGCAGTGTACAAGAAGAATAATGATTTCCTTCCCTGTTCCATTTTGCAGGCTACTTTATATTTCATAAAATCATAGAATAGTTTGGGTTGGAAGGGACCTTAAAGACCATCTAGTTCCAACCCCCCTGCCATGGGCAGGGACACCTTCCGCTAGACCAGGTTGCCCAAAGCCCCATCCAACCTGGCCTTGAACACTTTCAGGGATGGGGCATCCACAGCTTCTCTGGGCAACCTGTTCCAGTGCTGCACCACCCTCAACATAAAGAATTTCTTCCCTTCCTTATATCTAATCTAAGTCTACACTTTTTTAATTTAAAACCATTACCCCTAGTCCTGTCACTACGCTCCCTGATACAGAGTCTCTCCCCAGTAAAGAGTCTCTCCACAATTCATGGGAATTAAGGGATTGTTGATTATAGTTTTCTCTCACCATCAACTAAATGGTAATAAAATTTGAAAGCCTTCACCAATTCAGAGTTGAATTTCCCAGGAATGCTGGAAATCGAAAAGCTTCTCCATTCCACCTGTTGGAAGGGTGATCTTGTTAGGCATCTCACAGAATTTGGCTCTTGCAACCACATCAGTAGTCTCTTGTGCATCAGGTGCATATATGCTCATAGCTTATATCAGATGGTGACCATCTGATGTTTCTGCTTGAAATGTAACACTTATTTGAATGCATATTATTTTTCTGTCTCACATATACATATGCCCTTGCAGAAACTGCAACATTTTGCATTTTTCTTCTGCTTACAGCTTGTTGACACTTGTGCAGAAGCCCAACTGTTTCTTTCTGTGAAACCAAAGTCCCTGACAATTCATAATACCTGCAAGCCCCGACTGTTCCAATAAAATTCATTAATATCTTCCAGCAAAAGTAGTCTTCTGGATTCCATTCCTCTTGGGATATGAAGAAACACCTAATACATAACATAACCTGAATAATAAAAGGTAGCTACCAGGAAAACAAATGAGTTAGATAGACAAAAGGTTTACTAAAGCAGGTAAAACATGTTTGTACTATCTACAAAGGCTGTTTTCTCCTGAACTTAAAATACACAGCAAGAACCTTTTGCTGCAAATGACTCAATAGTCTTGGTGAATTCCCTATATAAAATCTCCAGATGCCTTCGAGTAGTGCAGGAAAACCTTGGGAAATAAAAAGTTTATCTCCTAGGCAAAAACTCTATAAAAATGAAAAGCTTAGTGAGAGACAGTAACATGTTACTTTACTAGCACTTTCCATTCTGAAAAAATCACAAAGGCTTTAAAAGCTGTTAAAGAGAAATGTCTGAAAACAAAATACAACAAAACAGACGTCACAGCAAAATTAAGGCTCCACAGGCAAATACTCAGAAGTCCTAAAATGCAAAGCTAAGTTGAAATGTGTCACTTTGCAACTACCCTCAGTGAAATACATCTGATGTATAATACATTTTCACTCAACACATAATTAGCCATTGGAACTCACTGCACCAAATTAACATTGAACTATGACCTTGGCAAAATTCCAAACGATATCAGGCATTCCTGTGCAGGTACTTACGTGGCCCTGTTCAGCAGAAATGTCCTACTAACCCATGCTGGGAAGCAGGAAAATATTATTATCCTGCCAGCTGATGAAAATCTAAACTTGCCCAAGTCAAATAGGAAACCGCAAGGAATTCTCAAATCTTCTGAGGGACACCAAAGAAACCCAAATTTTCTATCACCATGCATGGGCATCTTTTCTTTTAACCTCATCCTTTGAAAATACTGTCACTGACAATGCAGGGCCACTCGTTATATGGACAAAGTGGACACTGTCATGTGGGAAGAGCATCTAGGTGTTTGCATCTGCGCGTCACGCACTGACTGCATGGCCATTCCCTGTCTTCTCCCCCAGAACCACCCTGCAGACTACATCAGCCAGATGTAGGCTGCTTCCATGAAACCATGTTTCGCCCTTGGTCCTCCATCAAATTGTATGCGTGCTCATGGTCTCTAATCCCAACCTCACATTTGGCTCTACACTGCACAAATCTTCATATGCACAGACTCAGGAAAAGGCTTTCCCTAAGTGCATAATACCAGTGCTCAGGACAAGCACTGCTGTGGCACAGATTAATAGCCTATGAGGAGCTCAACCTTTCCTTTTAAAAATAATTTACTTTTTGTGATCAATAGAAATTAAATTGAGGATGAACCAAAGCAGTGCTGTTTTGCTGAGTCTGGAACAGAGAGCTGCAGTGGGACAGCCCACTGAAGTCTGTATCAACAAGTAATGACATGTCCCTACAAAAATACCTGTGTTGTCACTTTGAAGCTGTTTCAAGCTTCATTCTGGAACCTAAAGTTAAGCTTAAGGAGCTATAAGCAATTTTGTAATAAACATTTTTTCTACTCATCAAAAAAATGTGTATTTTTCAATGGAAAAATTTCAATTTCAAGCATTTGAAAATCAAAACAGACCTGAACATTTTGATTAGCTTTATTTTGTAGTTGATTCACTGATTATTTTTATGTAAAGTGCTTACTAGTTACAAAATCATCTATAGGCATTTTGCGGAGATAAGCAATGCAAGTACTAATGCCGTTAGACAGAAGTTTTGACACTTAGCCTTTCACATTTCAGTTTTGAGTGCTATGGATCTTATTATAGCATCTACATCCCCTTCTATTTTCTAAAACAAATGTCCAACATTTCCCCTCAGAAATAATACCTTTCTTTTTATAGAGAGACAGAAAAAAAGGAATAAGCAGCATAGTCCGATTTACAACTGAAAATCAATCATTAAGATTGGTATCAGCATGAAATCTATGGAGGGATCCTGGGGTTCTCTAACCAAAACTGAACAAAAAAGCCAACGTATAAAAGAGGTATCAAGAAATGACCAACAAACCAAGCAAATTTTACCTATACTGGCTTATTTTTACATGTTTTGATGCTGTCTGTTCTAAGCGTAGGGTCTGATAACTAAAAATAATTCTGCAGAAACAGAAGGAGATAAGGATGATCATCTGTCTGTACAGTACACCAAATCTAAATACTCTAATCTGACAAATAATATTGGATTTTTATTATTGGATTATTATGCATTATTCAAATGAGCTCACCCCCTTCCCTGCAGTCCTACTTCCCTTTAGTACCCAACCGAAGTACAGTTCAGACTGTAACTTATCATTGTCTTTTCTTTTTTTCTGGCTTATGCCAGGTCACATCAATTTTCTTGGTTTCTGTAATAGTTTCATTCAGAGATTCAAATGACTAAACTAAATCACCAGATAAAAATCTTTTTTTCTTTCACTTACTGATATTTTTCTAACTAAATCTTTGGTTTGTGTCCTTTGTCACTCATCCAATCACCGTGCCCCACCAAAAAGAGTCTGGCTCCATCTTCTCACTTCCCCATGCCCCTATTATGTAGTAGCAGACAGCATTAACATCCCCTGTTAGCTTTCTCTTATTAAGGCTGAACAAACAAAGTTGTCTCAGCTCTCCTGGTTCCTCATGGGCTTCAGATTAATTTTAGATTGCTTTCCAGTTCATTTTATTTTATTTGATGGTTCATAATGGCCACATTATATATACATTACACAGACACGCGCACACACACAAATATACACATATTTTATATGGGCATCTTTTTGGACATGGTCCTGGGCAGCCTGCTCTGGGTGTCCCTGCTTGAGCAGGGGGTTTGGACCAGATGGCCTGCAGAGGTCCCTTCCAACTTTAACCATTCTGTGATTCTGTGATACGTATATGTATATATATATATACGTACATATGTACACACATACAAATTTTAATCAGGAATGATAGAATAGATCAAGAAGCAAATGGCATTATGGAACTGCCAGTTGTCACTACATAATATGTTCCTGTCTGGAAACTACATTTAAGGCTTTCTTTCAAAGCCTTCTATTTCAGTGTAAGCAATACACTCATAGGCTAGAAGAGCCAGATGGTAATCTTGCCACTGCCTATAATAAGAGGCAGCATGGAGATGTCCCAGAAAAGGAGCAGAAAACAACCTGAAACTCAGACTCACCATTTAGTCTCATCTCTTAATTCACTATTGTTGAGGGAATAAATTATGCCAACACTTTCTTGTGAAACGGCCTTTCTTAGCCCCTGCATCTGGTTACCCATCTGCAGCAAAGGTGGGAAGAGGACTCGATGCTCTCCCCTCTCCCATGTCTCCTCCACACACACTGGGCAGAGCTGGATGTAGCAGCAACATGGACAAGGAGCACAGATGAAGGCAATAAAGACTTTGCTGTCCCACCATCTGATAGGAAATGCCCCACAAAAAGAGATACTAATCCAAGGCATAACTCGTCATCGCCCTGTCTTCCCGTAAGCATACTTCTGCTCTGTTTGTGAAGAAAGTAATTGGCAAGCAGCAACTACAGATATTCACAATGAGAAGGGGCCTGAGAAGGCTACCCAGGGATGATTTCACTCCCATTTCCTCACTTAGGATGGGTGAGTTAAGGACAAATGAGGCCAAAAGGAAGACGAAAATAAAGTGGCAACTTACCTGGCCCAAAGCGAGACTGATTTCCATGTCATGCTGGCACACAGTGTCATCATGGTTCAGAAGTTATTTTGTGTCACTACATTTGGTTTCTCATTTCTGCAGCTACAACTGAGAAAATATGCAGTTGAACTGCAGAACATGCTAGCTTCCCAGCAAGGTTTGGCACTGCGCACAAGTCAGCACGCTGGCACAGCGCCGACAGCAGACTATGTTTAACAACTAATGATATACATTACCATAGCCTTGACACTAAAAACACATATCTACTGCCAGTCATTCTGTTGCCATTTAAATTCATATACGTCTTGGGATGATTTCCATCCATGCTGGCAGCCAAAATGTAATGAATAAGGAGGCTCCACTTTGTAGATAAATAAAAGCAAATGTGGGATGTACCTAAATGGATTTGACAGATTGTAGGAATCATTTCAAAATACAAGAGTACAACACAGAAATGCTGGCATTATCCATGATGACGACAAGAATTCACGAATTTGCTAGACCAGAAAAAAACAATAGAAAGTACCATAGATACTCAAGTCCTTCAATTTACACAGTAATAAAATAACAAAGCCCTCATGCTTAGCATTCATTTAGTGCCTTTCCATTTCTAAAGCTCTAAGCACTACATACACACACACACAAAAGAATGATTCAGTGCATGAAGCACAGGGCAATGAAGCAGCTTGTTTCTTCTCACACACAAAAGCAGCACATAACTAGGAGAAGAGATGGCAAAAGGTGTTGTAGGCCACATCCCAAAGTGTGGAAGAGCTGTGAAATTCACCTTCCCGTGGTTTTCCCCTAAGACTCCTAGCATCACATCCTATTAAGCAGCACTAAGCATCCTTCCTAATATCCAGTAGTAATCCTCCACTTGTTATTGGCATGGTTCTGTAAATAAACATATCAGAAAAGTCAAAGTCTAGAAAGGAGGAACTATCTCATGAAAAGTTAAAGAAAAACTGGAAGGCCTTTTTTTTAACATAAATAATTTTGCTTGCTTACTAGCAAGTGTGCCATATTTAAAGGACTACTAGTTTAGACAACAAACTTCATTTATGCAGTTTGGTAGCAAAACCAGAAGGATACTAGAATAGGCAGTATAGCAAATAATATACAAAGATTTGAGTTTTTCTTCAAAAAACAAAACACCTTGAAGAATAGTGCCAAAACTATCTATTCTTAGACTATACTGTTTTTTCCTTGCATTTTTTCCTTCTGTAACAACTTATTTTTTCCTTTTATTGCTATTACAAAAGAAAAAGTAACCATATTTCTGCACTGAGCTTATACAGTGCATTGTAAAATTATGGAAGTGCAGCTCGTATTTGAAAAAGAAATTATCAAAACCTCCATCAGTGATGTCTACCATTTCAAAAGTCTGTCTTGAATTTGAATTATTTATTGCATTCTGTATATTGAAGTTGTCTCCTCTGAGGCCTAAGGAGAATAGAAAATCGGTAGTAAAGAAAAATAATTTAGAAGAAAGCACTTGTTTAAGGAAACATATATATATATAAAGAGAAAAAAAACGTGCAAAAATATTAAAAAAAAAAGTTCTTGGAACTTTATAGCAAATACTGTTTTCAAGCACTGTGTCACTTGTGGTGTGCCAGGCTTGTACAGAGGAATGAACATGGTCTGCGTTGCTTTACGTTAATCATATTTATTTTAACTGTGTTCAGTTAGCTTTTTCTTGAAAAGTATTGTACAATTTGGCACTGCAAGAACATAAATGTAAAATCTTGGAAAAGAAAACTATTAACAAAGGTGCAAAACAAACATCCTGTATACAGGATAGTAGAGTCGTATTATTTTCATACCACAATAACAAAATAATATGCTGTTAAAACTGTAAATATTAGTATGGAAATTGCCTGCATAACTTACAATTAAGAAAGGTAAATATATATAACGAAATTGTATTAGGCTATATCAAAGCCACATGGTTGGAAAAAAGTCCAAACAATACAGCAGAATTGACCCCAAGGACAAAACTTTTTGATTCTTACAGAAGAGTAGAAAAATGTAAGCATTAAGCTTATGCATGGGAACTGTGGAGATATTTAATACACTGAACTTTGATCGGATATTAGAGCGCCCAAAGATGACTGCAGTACTTAGCTGGTGTTAACACTAAAAAACATGGAAATAGAAAAGCCTCTAGTTAGTATATTCAACATTGCATTTTAACGTTTGCTTGTTTTTTTTGTTTGTTTTTTTTCACAGAACATCTGGCTTTGGGATATCCAGAGTGATACACCTTATGGAGGTGTTTGCTTGTCAATGGGGTGGCTCAGCCTTTTTTTGAAAATCAGACTGCTTTAATGGTGTTACATGTGGGACATCCAAACATCATAAACACTTCAAAGCATCAGCCCTTGTTGAAAATATTGATTAGCTAGAAATAGTAACAGCTTGTGAACAGTCAGAGAACCTCTCCCAAATGAAAACAGACAACACCTGAGCAGGAAGTGACCTTTTAGGAGTTTACTGTGGCACGTATTCATTAATATGGAATAAAGCATTAATTACCACAGGAGCATGCACTATGAACTGTGAGCATGCAAGCGAAGACAATTGGAAAATATTTCAGTTGTGCATACTAAGCTTGAATTGAAACTATTTATATTATTGTGATGATGTACCTGTGTTCTAATTGTAGAAGGTAACACTAACTCTCAACAGGGAGAGCATGGGCTTAAAATGTTTGAGTCCCCCAGCACACAATGGACTTGGTTTTTTTTCACACAAAGGGGTGAAAAAACAGACAACATGAAGTGTTCGGAAAATCATTATTTTTGTATTGTGTATGTGGTGGGGAAAAAAAAATCTTGATCTGTTCCTGGATATTCATGCACTTCTGCCAATATAGCAACAAAACTGCATCTGAAATCGATAATAAAGAGTTTTATGTTTGTCCTGGTACAGCTGGGATGGAGTTAATGTTCGTCCTTGTAGCTGGTATGGTGCTGTTTTGGATTTAGGATGAGAATAATGCTGATAACACTCTGATGGTTTAGTTGCTGCAGAGCAGTGCTTACGCAGAGCCAAGGACTTTTCAGCTTCTCGTGCTGCCCTGCCAGCGAGGGGGCTGGGGGTGCGCAAGGAGCTGGGAGGGGAGAGGACCAGGACAGCTGACCCACACTGGCCACAGGGACATCCCATACCATGTGGTGTCATGCTGAACAATAAACTGAGGGGGTTGGCCGGAGCGGTGCTGCTCAGGATCTGGCTGGGCATCAGTCAGTGCATGGTGAGCAACTGCATGGTGCGTTACTTGTTTTGTATATTCTCTTATCATCATTATTATGATTATTATTTTCCTTTCCTTTTCTGTCCTATTAAAGTGTCTTTATCTCAACCCACAAATTTTTACCCTTTTTTTTTTTTCCGATTCTCTCCTCCATCCAACTGCAGGTCCGGGGGGAGTGAGTGAATGGCTGTGTGGTGCTTAGCTGCCTGCCGGGTTAAACCACAACAAGGTTGTATCTATTGTGACCTAATGAGGAATTTAAAAACTCATTAAAATAATAACAGCGGGGTTTTGTATCTTCTGGTCAGACGGCACACACGAGTAAATACAATATCATACACATTTAAAGAGAAACAAAAAAAGAAACCTAGCTTACAAGCACTGAAGAGATGCATTAATTGAATTAACGTAACTTCACGATGATACCATGCAACACTCCATTTCCACCCTGGCTCTGAACACAGAGCTAGCAGTTGTACTGCTCACTTTTTTCCTGCAGTCCATAGTGGTGGACTGCTATTACCTGACAAGACGACCAAAGTGAATACCCAACATCCCAATAACAGCACCCTGTATAAAGGACCCCAACTCCTCCCTATGCCCTTTTATAACCATATGTATGATGATTATTACATTGATGATACCTCCCTCAATAGGCTCAGAGCATGAAAACACAGTTCAAGAGAATTCAGACACGTGGAAAGCTACTAGGAGTAAAACAACCATCCTTGCTCTCTTTCCATCCCTTCATTGTACACCCAAATCCAGTAAATCTATTATTAGTGCCACAAGCACCTCTAACAATGCGTAGGAACTGCTAGCTTCACTGATTCAGATGATCTGAATTCACCAGTGATCACAGCAAAAAGCATGATTTCTCACATTCTAAAGACCGAGCATTGAAAGGACCAAATATCAGCACCTGCATCTGAGACCAAGAAGCCAGCATTAAAGAGACTGATTCAATGGCACTAATGTGTATTTCTCAAAATACCTTCAGACAAGTAAGTTTTATGAAGACAAAAATACAAGGGCAGTTAAATGGCTTAACTTGCTTTGTCTTGGATCTCATTTATTAGAGGGATAGATCTTAACTACTTAGACATGTGTCCTCAGTATCAAATCAGGATATAAATAAAGGACTCCTATGTTATTTTTAGACACATTCCTCATAATATTAGTGGAATACTGTATGTCTTACTGCTATTAAATGAGCTCCCACTGATTTTAAATTTCATTAGGCTCATAAACTCCTCCAGTTGGCAGAGAAATTACATTTTCTGATTTCCAAAGCTGCATAATGAGTCATGACCTATTCCTTCCCTGTCTCCTCAAAATACCCTTCTGTTGGCTAGCCTTCACCATATTTTCAATTTTCCTGCAACACTCGTATGGGTATTTGCGCGCGCGCGCGCACGCACACACACACACGTAATATCACAGAGCATTCTTTTTTCGTTGCAAAGCTCAAAATGCTTTATCTAGGCTTCCATGCAGTCACTACGTGCAAAAGCAGCAGAGGAAAAAGCAGTTTCATGTCTCACATTTCCTGTCTTTGACTAATCTGCAAGCCACTCATTTTAATGACTTCTCATAAATAATTCAATTTCTAATTATGCTGTAAGCCCCCTAACCTGGAGACCAATAAAGAAAGGTAGAAAGGTAGGGGACAGGGAGGGAAAAAGTGCAAATGTTGGATCAAGTAACACCTGCAGAACTGAGCTACTCTTACTAAGCTATTCTGCTCATGCTAGATGCACCTGCTTCCTAAACATTGAAGTGTTTCTCTAATATATAGGACAAGATTACATGTGAAGTTGGAGCTGGAGACAATAATTCTCAAATCCACTTATTTATCACCCACTTTCCCTGTTACAGAAGCTGCAGATGTCAGGGAGCCCTGCTCCTGCTCTGTGCGAACTGCCCATGCTAACCACTTCCTCAGCTGGTGGGATGATCCCCAGCACCTGTGTGTTGTGCTGACCACAAGGATGGGGATAAGCCAGACCCAGCGGAACCTCTGCGTTTGATTCTTGCTCCTCATTTCTTCTCTTTGAACTCGCTGGTAAGTGCTAGGAAATCAAATATGTGCAACTCCTCTTTTCCCCCACAACCCATTGCCAGAAGAGGTGAGATAGGAACTGCCCCTCTGCCCTCCTGCAGACAACATTCCTGTTCCCCAGCCCACAGAGGAGCAAGCACTTCAGTAGGAAGCCATTAGCTATTGTCACATGAATGACACCTGACTTCTTCCAGAATAGGAGTGCTCCCTTGGCACCCAGGTCTCACTTTTCTACTGCACAAAGCATTGCTGCCAAATCAGCCGCTAGCTACAGATACTTCCCTCCACCTCTTTTTTTGTTCTAATCAAAATGCATCTGACATACAAAAAGCTGGTCAAGGTACAACTCACAGCACAGAGACAGCTGAATGATCTCCTCCTACCTACGACTATTTTTTAATTGCAAGGAGGTCTCTCAATACACAGTTGAGCATCTGCTCATTAGCACTACAGCACTATTTCTCCTACTGACACTTCCTACCCCTCCTCCAATCCAATCTTTAACAACTATTTCTAAAGCACTTGCAAATTGCAAACTCTCTGTGACCTATGGGGTTATTTTTATATTGTGCATATTAATACACTTCTTTCTAAAAGTTCCTTAAAAAAATAATGAGCAATCCAAACTCATTATGGCTTTTGTCCAAAAACCTTGAAATTTATTTTAAATGGCAGCTATTTGGTTTGTCTTTATTCCTTCCTGAAACATTATTATATATTGATACCATGTACAGAGCCTACGGGCTTCCACATTTCCAATTTTAGAATTCAGTATACAGAATTCAGCCCACACTGTTACATAGGCTAAAGCTCATTGTGTCAAAGCTGCTGCAATGGTATTTTATGCAAGATAATGATAAATTGCCATAATTTTATTGTTTCATTACTAATCATAAGGGAATAGGAAATGCCTGCATCACAGAATGCAGTGCATCTGATTTAAGAAATACAGTTCATCTGAGATCACTTATTTTGACTTCTCTTGTTTATCTTACATCCAAATATTGCACTAGTTAAGAAAAGCCAGGTTGGTTTTCTTTAGTCTTGCTGAACCTTGCGATATATATGGCCCATCACCATAGTAATTGAAGCTGTATCTAAGCTGTTGACAAGGAACGTTTCCAAATGCTTTGATGTAGGCATATATCCCAACCTGCACTGGGGCCAGACCTACATAGAATCGTAGAATCACAGAATAATCTACATTAGAAAAGACCTTCAAGATCATCAAGTCCAACCATCAACCTGACCTACCGAGTCCCATCACGAAACCATGTCCCTTACTGCCACATCCACACATATCTTAGGTACCTCCAGGGATGGGGACTCCACCACTTCCCTATGCTCAGAAAAGCTTATGTATGTTGCTGTTTCATCACCTACAAATTCTTGTGTGTCTGTGGGAAGGCAACAGGAGATGCAGGCTAAAAGCGAGTCACATCACACACGTGCCCAGCATAGGTGTGGCCAGCATGACTGAACCTTGAATGCACTGATCTTCATCAAAGCCTTGCAAAGAAACACAAAGAGTATTTTCTCTTCAGAGATCAGCTAATGCAGAATGAAAGTCACAGAATCACAGAATGGTTTGGGTTGGAAGAGACCCTTAAAGATCATCTAGTCCAACTCCCCTGCCATGGGCAGGGATATCTTGCACTAGATCAGGTTGCTCAAGGTCCTGTCCAACCTGTCTTTGAAATGTCTATATCTACTTGACATGGCTTGTCCCAGAAACACTCTGAAGTTGATACTCAGCCAGAGATCAGGTCACCTTCAAATCACATCTGTCTGGGATTTCTGTGCAAGGAACGTTACCAATGCATCCCATCACATTGGTAAGAAAGTAGCCAGACAACGCTCAGTGTACTGGAGTTATATGTGTACCATACTGGTTGTCCCAGCAGTTCACCTATGATCACTTCTGAAAATAAGGAACACAGTAGAGAGGATATGTTCCACGACTCCATTTATCTTCACTTACAGGATAGTTGTAACGAATCAGGCAGAAGACACAATGGATGAGATATCTAACTTCAGCTGCTTAAATATTAGGTGTCTTGTCTGAACCAGTTATCCATGCTCCTTCTATGGAAAGAGAGAGCATTTTCAGATACTCCCTGGAGATCTCTCTCTCTCTTCCATTTCTGAAGAGGAAGGGGGGTGCAACTGATTTAGAGGAACACCTTCTTAGACTTTAAGTCAGTTGAACCTTACCTTGTAAGTAATTAGATTGAAATCACACAAGAAATCTGCAGCTCCAACAAAAGTTCATATATAAAGATGTGCTTCCATTTTTTTTACATTATTCCATTCTCACACAGATTTCATTAGGACTGTTCATAAGCATAAAATTATCATAAAGCATACTTGGTTCTTTCCAAGTCCAGAGCCCAAATGAAAGACAGCAGGAAAAAAAAAAAAGTGGTTTTAAAATTATAAATATTTATTTTGTAATTCCTTAGAATATGTTAAAGAATAGCATGGTTATAAATATAATGCATATCAGACGGTTTATACTGGGCTATCTTCTTCACAGATACGCATACTAAATGCTCCAAAGCATTCAGAGGTTGTGTTCTTGCAAAAGAACTAAATGAATACATTTCCACTATCATGTTTTGAGCACTTGGCAATGCCCCAAACCAGTAAGTGTATCTGATTCAGAGTTTACACAGATTTCATGCAGTCTTAAAGACTGAGATTTAGATCTCAATGTGCCAAAAGATATAAAGACTTGGCAAACACCCTCCCCTTACAAAAAAACATACCTTCTTTATTCTAAATTTCAGACAGAATTGAATGATGCTGGGGGCATCTGATATTGTTCTCTCATTGTATGGTATTTTCCGTCCAAGACTGATTTTATCAGAAACATCAGAATACATACAGATCTGTTCTGAATAGTGAGAGAACGGTTATGCTTTATATAAATTTCAAATCTTCAATCCCTCAGTTTCTCTTTATTAAAAAAAAATAATCTTGCAGTAGAACAGATTATTTATTTTAATGTAAATGTGTAAGTTTGATCTGACAGAATAAGCTTTTCAAGAAAAGCCTCATCAAATAAACTTCTTGGGTCTCCGAGAACTGGCGTAGTGCATCAGTTCTGGAAGTTCACTACAAACATCACTCCTGTATTGCTGTACAAGTAAACATGAACTTTGCACACCGGAAGCTCATGATACAAAGTTCAATGGCTAAAGCAGAACATAAATACCATGTGGCTGCAAGATTGTGCCTTCTCATACAAGTTCCTCTTATCTCATTGCTTAAAATACTAGAACACTAAAGACTACCACATAGATTAATGCTAGATAAAGAGAATACAGTGAACTTCATGTTTACCTTCTTCTATGTGAACTTTCATAGCAGGCTTCATAGCTGGTGTTTGCATTTGGCTGATTTTCCACATGGGTCTAGGTTACCTAGTGCTGAAATCTCACCATCTGTTCAGAAGACACCAGCTTTAAATGGCAAAAGTTTTACTTTAACTTTTCAGATGTTGAGGGAGAGTGCAATACCCTGTAGACATTATCTAAATCAAATCCTCTCTCTTCCAAAAATCCTTTTCACTTTCAGATCTAAGACAGAGCTAGAGCTTGTTTACAAAGACACACTAATGAAACTTGACCCCAGGTAACTTTTAAAGTGGGTAAGTTACATTATGCTTCATTTCTATCTGGAGGGAATTAAAACAGGCATACTTAACATGGCTTTACTTTGATTTTTTTTATTATTGTTACTTATTTTGGGAGTCTTCTAAGGCAATAAACCCTAAAAAATGTAAACCTAGAAAAAAGGTATATTTCCCGTACTAGTGAGAACACACGGCTCCCTGCCCATCGCCTCACCAGCCCCCCAGCAGTGTTTACTGAGGATGGAGTCACACTGGAGACCAAAGCAAGCCCACAAACCACTGGCCACAAAACCACTTCACTGTTGTGAAAGCCCTGCATCGAGGCTTCCTGGTTCTGAGAGAGCTGAAGGATGAAAATATAACTAACAGCTTATCTTGTGGTCATTTCAATTTCTGCAAACATTACAGAAAAGTGTCAATATTTTCTTAGAATGTTTGCCTTAGAAAAATAAAGGAGCATTTTGCTAATAAACATATTGAAAACGGATGAAAGACAAAATTCATCAAAAAAAGGACTAGAGAAACCAGAACTAAGCAACTAAATTTAAAAATGTTTTAATGACCTCCTTTATGTAAAATAAACAAAATGTACACCAAAACCACAAAACAGACTCTGCAAGTGCTATTTTAGCTTCTTGGCCCTTTGTAAAAGACAGCAGTCACAGACCAACATGGCAATGCAGCCACAATAAAAAACTAAAATATCAGAAAGTTCATTCATTCTTTCAAAAGTGAATATTATACCTGGAGTGGCAAGATGACTACGAGAGCAACACACAACGAAATCTGTAATTGGATTAACACATAAAAAGGGAGTTCTGTAATAGAAACAGTATTTCTGACCTCTGCTCTCTGGTGACAGCGACAGGACCCGAGGGAACGGCATGGAGCTGTGACAGGGGAGGGTCAGGCTGGGTGTTAGGAGAAGGTTCTTCACCGAGAGGGTGGTCGGGCACTCGAACAGGCTTCCCAGGGAAGTGGTCACAGCACCGAGCCGCTGGAGTTCAAGAAGCGTTTGGACAACACTCTCAGACATGTGGTTTGATTTTTGGGTGGTCCTGTGTGGAGCCAGGAGCTGGACTTGATGATCCTTGTGGGTCCCTTCCAACTCGGGATATTCTATGATTCTATGGTTCTATGATTGTTTCTGAGCTGTGAGCCTCCAAGATGGGTGTCCTACCCCCAGCCAATATTCTAACAGAACTCAGAACTGCAGAGATATATTGCCTCTGCAAAGACCGCAGGTGTCTGCCCGTGAATTCTGGAAAGTTAAAGCTCAGGTTGTCAGAGTAGCGTGTGTTGACACAGGGATGTCTGAGAAATCCCTGTGTCAGGGGTAAACCAATTCTGATTTTAAGTTAACATGCAAACTAAAGAATATGCACAAAATTATGTGTACTTACTAAGAAGCTATTATAGTATATTTGGAAATAATTAATTCCCACATCTTTCCATGTGCTCAAGCCAAAAAAGTACATTAAAAAGTGTAAACACATCTTCTAAAACAAACAAACAGATTAATGACTCCATCTGAAATCCACAAGCACATGCATCATCCGGTGATTCCTGTGCCATCAGATTCAGAGCCCTTCTGGCGAGTTCACCAGGCATCAGCACTCAGAAGAAAACCAAGCTTCTTCTTCTTCAGTCATCTACTTGGTGTCTAAATGGTTCAGACTGCAAACTGGAAGGCTTAAACAAGTTAAACACATGGATGCTTTCCTTTGCATGCTAGGATGGCCTTCATATTTTCTGACATTTCAAATCTCATACAGTGACCAGAAGCCTCATAAAACTGTCTCCTGCTTTACGCTCTCACCCATTTTCAGAGTGCAATGCAGTTACTTTTCTCATAACAATAACCTCGTAATGTTAACTCCCCCTAGCAAATGCACCCTTCTGCTGCTGCCTCCTGCATCAGGCATATTTCGACCACTGGCTGCAGCAATATGCAGAACACAGTTCTAACATACAAAGCACCGCCCTTGCCATGTTACTCAGTACAATATTGGAAAAGAACATACTTGAAAAATCTGTATGATTTTTTTCATGCAAAAAGGCACGAATCCTTTAGTGAGATCCCTGAGTTCGCTGCAGGATTAAGGGACTCAGTGTATTTTAGAAAAATAATGTATTTTTAATAGATTTTTAGAAGAGTTACCATCCTTTTCCTCTCCTGAATCTATTCCTTCAGTAAGCAAACACTTCACAAGACCTTATTTTCATGAACTTGCATTGTCCCCATTAACATTCGGAATGATAAATATGTACAAGCATATATATATTATACAAAAATGCACCAAATTTGAAAAGAAATTCACTGGATCTATTTCCTTTAAAATATCAATATTAACTACATTTAAATTAAACATAACCACAAATTCAGTTTTGTCATTTCTCATTCATTTTAATAGGACTCCAAAAGTTCTAGTTTTAATCTGATGTTTATTCTTTCTGCATAATCCTACGACATAGCCTGCAGCTGGGAGATATTCCGCAGGATGCTCTTGGCCTCTAGCTGTGAACTTCATTTGAGAAATATTAATGGACACTCTGAAACTTCTGCTGTGAGCTGGGGTGGGACCACACAGTCATAAAGGTCCCATTTAGACTCAAA
The DNA here is from genome assembly GCA_013399475.1 of Chauna torquata. NCBI lineage: Eukaryota > Metazoa > Chordata > Aves > Anseriformes > Anhimidae > Chauna > Chauna torquata. Next base: position 16,337 of record VXAL01007266.1, on the reverse strand, counting down.
ATCCATGAGTTTTGTCTTTCAAGGGTGAAACCAAATATAAAATCTATTCTTACTTACCTTTTGGAAGAGATGACAAATTCAATTCTGTACTCAAAGAAAAAGGAAATACTGGGCTGAGTTCACAAATTAGAGTCTGTGAGATACTGTATTCTTTGTTTTGAGAGCTGTACTTGTTCCTGGTACAGTCTGACTAGCTCTTATATGCCATGGACAGGAAGGCTGTCAAGATAGGTGCAAAATAAAAGCTTCCCTCTTAACTTAATATTTAATAATCTCATGCATTAATAATTTTGGTGAAGCTGAAGTAAGAGCACTTGTATTTTGTTATTAAGTTCCAAGCTACCTATCCACAGTGACACCCTGAGAACAAGCATAGGGCATTTTCTTAACTTTGCAAATCAAAACTGTTTTTGCGTTCTTACATGGAACAAAATGCTTTATCAATAATTCAAATAACAAAGCCTGCTCGGCATTAACTTAAAACCGAAAGAGTAAACAAGCATTGAAGCTTAGTAAAACTGATTGACACTGCATTAGCAACAGGATCCCATTGTATTGGGTTTACGTGGTAAAGGTTTGGTAGCAGGGGGGCCACAGGGGTGGCTTCTGTGAGAAGATTCCAGAAGCTGCCCCATGTCAGATAACAGCCAGCTCCAGCCGGCTCCAAAAGGGACCC
>VXAL01007266.1:0-15231 GCA_013399475.1 Chauna torquata | reverse complement strand
TATGGACTGACCGCAACCCCCATTCCCCGTTCCCCTGCGCCGCTCGGGGGGAGGAGGTAGAAGAGGGTGGATGGGGGGAAGGTGTTTTTAGTTTGCTTTTAGTTTCTCACTGCTCTAGTTTGCTAGTTATAGTAATAAATTATACTAATCTCCCTATGTTGAGTCTGTTTTGCCTGTGACGATAATTAGTGAGTAACTTGCTTGTCCTTATCTCAACCCTTAAGCCCTGGTCCATCATATTTTCTCCCCCTGTTTCTTTGAGGAGGGGGAGTGAGCGAGCAGTTGTGGTGGAGGTCGCCTGTTTAGCCGGGTAAAACCACCACACCCATTCTACTTCTTTACTGTTGCTTTACTTTAAGTGTAAGATACCATTATCATCTGTGATGAGGTGAACTCCAGGTCCCAGAAATGTAACAGCGCTGTAACAGCCAGCATTCTCATTCTCTGTGGAAGGTTCACAGGTTGTCAGATCACAACTCTGTGTGAGCACAGACTAGTACTGAAATAAGAATAATTCTGTTCCCATCCAACACTTCATGAGAGCAACAACAACAAAAAAAAAATCACAGAATTTGTCCTAATGTGCTCTCCAGCATGAGCCGTCTTGCAGAGCAGCAAATTCCCTTAATGCTTGAGGAACATGGCATACTGAATAACTCAACTTTATTAACAGAGCTAAAAAGCACACAATCAGCAACACAGATATCTCAGAAACAGAATCAAGGACCAAAAGTTTTGTTACTCACACAAAAAAGGGAATTGTGAACACGAGAAATGCATTCTTTCTGAAAGTACAGAAGAGAAATTTTGGAATCTAAAGGGTAAGTACTGAAATCAAAAGCAGAGAATCATTGGGATGCAGGAATAAAGCCGTTAATACTAATCTAGCCTGCTTTTACAAGAACAGGGAAAGAAGGCAGGTTTTTCTCTTTGCCAGGGCTGCTCTTTGGCTCAGTGATATCACCAAGAATTATGGAATAAGGATGACCACCATGAAATTTGTAAGTGAATGAGTATGAATCAAGGAAATACAATGTAAGGCATGCCCCTTTGAGGTATTTATTTTCTTGAATATTCTGTCAAAAAACAACTGTTACTGAACTAGATTTTTGCAGTGCTTTGTGCTAATAGCATCTTTATCAGCTGTGGAAATGAAGCAGATGCTACCTTGAAAAATGTCTCCTAGATCAATGAAAAAATAATAAATCTTGTGCTTACAAGCTCCTTGGAAAAAAATAAATGGGCCCATTCCTTGCTCTTCTTATTAGCAGTGGAAAGACATGAATTAGGACTCTGCTTCCTGTCTCTCAAAACTTCTCTTAAAAACTTCTTTGGAATTTACTTCCCTTCTCCATGGGGATTTTGAACTTTTTCCTTCCTAAAAATCAAAAAATCAGAGTGAAGAAAAGAAGTAGGGTTGTATTGTATTGCTGGACAGGAAAGAGAGGGACTGCCAGGCTGAAAGGGAGTAATCAATGGCCTGCCATCTAATTGCTGGCTGGTAACAAGCAGAGCACACGAGGGGTCAATAATGACGCCAATATTGTTCAATATCTTCATTGACAACCTGGATGATGACACAGAGTACATCCTCAGCAAATTTAAAGGTGACACTAAATTAGGCATGAGTGCTTGACACTCTGAATGTCAGAGCTTCAATGCAAAGAGACCTAGAGAAACATGAAAACTGAGTCAAAAGAAACATCCTCTGCATGAACAAGGAGCAGGACAAAGTTCTATACCTGCAATGAGATAATCCCGTGCATCAACACCAGTTGGGAAATGACTGGCTAGGAACACTCTGCAGAAAAGGACTTGGAGCAGAGGCCACACCAAAAATGAGCCAACAGTGGACTCTTACTGCAAACAAGGCTGACCACTCACTAGCTGGACCATGAGCAATGTGGCCAGTAGATTGAGTGAAGTTCTTATTGTCTGCACAGCTGGGTTGAGGCTGCATCTGAAATACTGTGTTCACCTGTACTCTTTCCAGTTCAATAGGGATGTTGAGAAATTAGAAAGGGTTCAAAAGAGAGCTACCAGGACGGTCATAGGCCCAGAATATATGACCTAGAAGGAGAAAGTGAGGTTATTTGGTCCAGCAAAGGAGAGGCTAAGGGCTGGTCTAGTAGAAAACTACAACTGTCTGCAGTATGGGCAGACAACAAAACAAGGGCCAGTGACCACAAATTATAGCTTTAAAAGTTCAGGTTGTACATTAAGGGGATAAAGCTCACAAAGGGAGTAGTGCAGCTTTGAATCAGGTCACCCAAAGAAGCGCTTGAATCTCCATCCTTGAATGTTTTCAAGACTTGGCTAGGTAATGCCACAGCTGACAACAGTGCTGGCAACAGTCCCACTTGAAGCAATAGCCTGGATTAGATGACCTCCACAGGTCTCTTCCAACTAACATTTCCATGATTTAATAGTCACTGTGACACAGATGCATTTGGCATATGGCAGAAATATTTAATCTATAAATTATTCAGTCTCAAGAAGAGCCAAAATGGTCTATATTTCAAAGCAGCATCTTGAGAAACGTAGCATTCTCACTCTTTTGCTGCAGTCTGGGAGTGGCACAAAGAAGCAAGTAGGACTGAAGGGGCAAGGGTACTAAGAGAGAAAAGATTCAGACTGTTTGGGTTGAAAGGATGGAAATCTCTAGGACAAGAAATAAATGATCTATCAGAAGGCTGGGAAAAAGGTAAGAGATAAGAAGAGAAGCCAGCCGGAAGAGCTGGAACTCCTGATAGAAGCAGATGGAGGGAAACCTCTGGAGGTTCCTCTTGCTCATGAAGACTCAGGCTAGGATGAGCAACATAAAAGAGAAAGGCAGGACTTTCCATGCTGGAAAACAAGAATACAATGAGGAAGCAGGCTAAGGGGGAGAGACAAAAAAAAAACATGGACAAGCAGAGCAGAAACAGAAGTTGGAATTATATTTGGTGGTAATTAGGCAAAAGATTCTCTACCTAAAATATCAGATTTCGCTATACAGCCCTAAGCAGAGTTCAGGATTCCTAAGTTTCACTAATTTGCTCTGAGCAGAGATTTGTGTGAAATAAAGTAAAACTCAGAGAGTGACAACCTGTGACTGACTTCCAGAGGACTGACTGGTTTAAACAACTGTCTGGCATAAAGAGAAACTTTCTGTGGCAAGACACAGATGGAAGCTGGTGCTTAAAGACAGGATTTGTCTATTTAACTTAAATGCTACTGTGGTCACAATCAATGAATCAATAGCTTTCAAAAAAGACAAAACAAACAAAAAGACAAGGAGAAACCAACACATAATTAATGTGTCAAAAACAGATATTGAAAAACAATTTTTACATTTTGTCAGTAAAGGAAATCAACAGACACTGATGCAGAATTAATTAAGAGCTACTGCTGACTGCTAAATTACTTCTTCCTAAACTAGTAATTGATCAGTCAGAATTTCTGAGTAAGTTAATCAAAGAAAAAGAGTTTATATTGACTATTAAAATCATGCCTGTAGGAAAGGCCATAGGTTCTAATAATTCTCACTGAGTGCTTTGCATATGAGACAGTCCAATTTAACTCAGCAATAAAGATTTTAGGGTGCATATCCTACTGAAATCTATGTAGGAGACTCAATTTTTTCAAAACTAAAAGAAAGCTGACTTCTAAATCCATATGGAAAAAAAAAAAGTAGCTTTTTAGTGCAATTTTACTAAATACAAATTTTGGACTGTACCCTTCAAGACAGAGTAATGTTTGCAGAAACTCTGCATCATTTTCTGTTTCATTAGGGAGCCTAAAGTCACCTAGCAAGTCAACAGACTTCAGCTTTTCAAATTGCTTTTGACAAGCATGATTTAAGTACTGTTGAGAAATTTACCACAAAATGTCCCCAAAAGTGCCTCTGCTGTTTTCAGAGGCACGCTGCCATGTGCTAATTTATTGCAAAGGTCTTTGACACTACAGTGCTGGAGCTCTCCTTTTCCTTTTTTTTTTTTTTTTATTCTTCTGTTGTGTTGAAATAAAATCTACATCAATCCACAATCTGACTTCTATTTTTCCTTCAGTTTGATTCATCTGGCCTCATAGGAATTCCAGTGGCAGAGCATCATGTCTGCAACTTTCTCTTCACTGTGCAATGTCTTTGCTATCTCCTGTGTCTACAAGCTGATGTTACAGACTAAAACCTACAGCAGCTACAGAAGAGGCGAAAGACCCAAAAGCTTGAATTAACATCAAATGATCCCCCATGGGTCTAGTGATTTTCAATTTGTTCTAATTCTTTAATACCGAGAAGTTTTTCAGAATGTCCCCACATCAGAGTAGCAATTTTGTGACTGTGCCTCTTGTTCAACAAGAAGCTGTAAGCTAGTACCAGATTTCCAGTTTGAGGTTTCTTCATTAACTCAGGTGTCAGATTAAGAAACGTTAACATTTTGCTAATTTAAGAACTCATTTAATCTTAAAATTTCAGCCCAAAATGACAGTAACTGCAGACAATCATATGTTTACATAGAAGTTTTGAAAACTGGGGGGCACACAGCTTGCAAAGCAGCTGCTTTTGTGAGCTGCAGCACGCATCCAAATGAAACTCAGAACCACATATTCCCTGTAGTTTTGGCTCCAGCCCAAAAGTACATCTACAGAAACAGAGCCTAGTACTGGAGGATTAAATATGAATTCAACCAAAAAATGCTAAGGTAATTAGATTCAGGGGCTGAGTTGAACTGACATTAGGTATGGATCCTAATGTAAATGGCATTTACTCTTTTCTGAATACAAATGTTGCACTGTCAATTCAAACCAATTAGCACTGTCTGGCTCTAACTGCTGCCCTTTCTCTCCTCTCCCTCCATCATACGCATTTTCATTATTTCAGGCTGATCTCACAGCTCTTCGGTCAAAAAACCTTGCTAAACAATTTAACAAAAGAGTAGGGTAGAGGTTTTTTTTTTACTGCTTAGTTTTCCTATCCTGATGTGCAGTATTGCATATTTGTCCATAATGAACATTCTTCCAATACTTCCTTCACAACAATCATAAATGCAATAGGTAATATTAAAAAATAAAAAGGGAAACAAGGCTTCTGCAGCACAGCCACAGTTACGTTGCACAAAGGCCTTTGCATCTGTTATTATTTTTAGATCCACTTTCTCGTGCTTTCCAATGTCTGGTACAAAGAACCAGAAACAGTGGCAGTACATAATTATCTCTTTTTGGGGTTGTTCCAATGCAGGTTGGCATATGACAGGGAACTTTTATTATCTCCCTTAGAGACTGTAAAGAGAACATCTGTCTCCACACACAAAACCCATCAGTGCTCCCTGCCCGAATAGCGAGTCTGTGAAAATTGACAACTTGTCGAACTAATCAGATTGCTTGTGATTTTGCTGCCATCTGATGTATTCTCAAAAAGGGAACTTCTCGTCTGTTTCTCCAGAAGCGAAAATCTTTCGCCAGCATTCGTACCAGAAATGGGCAACCAACTCATCTTGGCAATGACTCTTTTGATTCCATTTCTCAGTTTTTTTCTTGTCTCTCCTGCATTTTAACAGTCTTTGAAAAAATGCTAATTGTTGGCTCTTAAATTCTCTATTTGTGTACTTGCAATTTCTGTACCGAGTCATTCCTCTTTCATATTATATTCATGTATGCTTTCTGAAAGCAAACAGAGCTGGTAAATGATTGATATATATTAATCTGTCGGCAAATATTTAATCCTAAAGAGAATTTTGCAGAATGAAAGCTACACTCTTGTAGCTTTGACAGTTTCTCTAACTTTCTACAGTTGTGGCAAACACCGGGTTTTCAACCCTACTCCATATCCACCTCTCATAAATTGTAAGAAATAATGAAAACATAAAATGAAGTTTCCTCTTAAATTCAAAAATGGAATATCTGCAGCTTTTTTCATTTCGTGATTCAGTTCCTAATGAGGTAATAATAAATAAAAAAAAGACCTTTATGCTCCTTTGAAAATAGTAAGTCCTCTGCACTTGCCCTCTGTATTCCCCGCAATTTGTGGGCCAAGTCAGGAAAGATTGATTAATTTCATTTGAACTTATCCTGATATTCATCAGCTGAAGATTTGGCTTAGTAACTGTATCCCTGTAGAGTGTGATCAAGCGAACAAAAACTAATCAGGCTTTAATAAAGGCATATACTCAAACACAAGCATCACACACTGTTTTAGCCACCAAGCAGACATCTCTCAATGGGAATGCCAATTAAGTGGCGATGTAAACCTTATTGCTTTAATTAAACATGAGAACTTACAAAGGACCTCCAGCAAGAGACTAGTATCTCTCAGAGTGGCTTTCTGAAAAGAGCAGTGGAGAATGCAATACTTTCGGATACTTCCCAGAATGTCTCCAAGTCAACAAATCCCCTTTTCATCAGAGTTATTCGGAATGGAAAGATCCCCCCCCAAAAACAGGAGTTGGCACAAGCTGTCCGTTGTTCAACACTTCATTCTTAACTCTGCTGCTCTTCTGGAAAGGATAGCACAGTGGGTCACATAAGGTAAAAGAGCACTTCCCCATCAGGCTCCTATCCAGACCCATCATTCCTGCAAGGAGCTGTATCATTATCCCAGGAAGGGGCCCTTCTGCAGAGAACTCATGGCCTGTGTGTGCTTTTGGTACTCGCTCCAGTGAGAAAAGTACCATCTAGCTGGGTTTAACACTGCCATTTTCATTGAGAACCTGTAATTATCTTCCAAAGGCGACACTTCAGTCTGTTTAACTGATGAAAGGCCAAAGACTCTCAGTGGCACAAAGTGACAAATCACAGCCAGCTAGGGGAATATCTCATCAGAGCTGATTCACATAAAGACACAGCATTTAATGGCATTTGCACAGCACTGCACTTTAATGTCCTTCTGCGACTCAAGCTCCGTACAAGTATTTCACTTATTTAATCAGTTCTACTCTATTCACTCCTTTAATATACAGCTAAATGTCCAAGGCAAGTGTGATTATTTTCTCATAATGCTGTAGGAACCTTTGCTGCTCTGGACTCACTGGACTGCTCTCATGATCAGCAGTGGGAAATGTAGATGAGAGGCGAAGTCTATGTAGGGTGATTAATATTTATCAGGATCATCTTTGTTAGTAGACAATTAGCAAAACTAATTCCAGGAGCGTACAACAGTATATTCTTTGTGATTTTGAAATAAATCACATCAGGTTTATATAGGTCTTTTCCTTTGAAAACAAAAAATGTTTTTATGGACTACTGAAGTACAGGTACTTCCTGCAGCAGAAAATGTTTCAAACTGTACAGCTCTACTGTGATAGACTATGATGCTATAGTTTAGGGTAGAGTAAGAAAAGGTAAAAGATGCAATTTTTCATCTAGAACTGCAGTAATGATTTGAATAGTTAAGCACGGTCCAATCTGGTAAAGTGGAATTTGTCTTTGTTGGAAGGTGCTCTGAGATCTTTAATGACTATAAGAAGAAAAGGCTTTTTTTTTTTTTCTTTTTGCTTATTTGGAAAAAAAAAAAAACAAAAAGAAAAAAAAAAAAAAAAAAGAGCTCTTCCAGCAGTCTCCTCCTTCACCTCTTTGTTCTATGTCATAAAAAGTTTTCTTCCCTAAAACTACCATTACTCCAGCAGGGACATAATACTTTACACACTGATAATTTCCTCAGGTAGCATCTAATCAGACTGCAGACAAGGACCAAAGCAATACAATAAGTTTGGAAGATATAAAATGAGCATTTGCTTAGCACAGCACTGCTTAAGCAAGTCAACCAGAATTTGCTTTTTATCAGTGCCACTTTGCAGAGACCCCTACTCCAACACCTGCAGCGTCAGGTCCCAGGATTTCACTCCTGATAAAAGTAACCACAGTAATAACCACTACTGACTGCATTAAGAACTAATATCCAGCAGACGAGGCAAGTCTCCATAGGCCTAAACCAAACAAACATGGCTTTCTAGGCCTGACAATCATCCATGTCCCCAAAACCCTCATGAAGTGTCCTAGCACTGAAAGATAGTTAGACTTGCTTGCTCACCTGCACTGCGCCTATAACCTTTGTGCATACACAAAGGGAAGCAGTAGAAACTGGAGTCCATTCCTAAACTTTTAGCCTACAGAAGTGCCCCATCAATACTTCTCCCCTTTTCTTGACTTACAGTCTGTTAGTAGAGGACAGAGTTGGATAAAGAGGGTAGAAGAAGACAAACAGGAAAGGTGAGATTCATGGGACCAATGGTCTACACCAGAGGCGGTCCAGACCTCCTCTCTCATCTACAGGTAGCTGTCCAAACTGGACCAAACGTATCATAACCTAGAAATGGCTGTTTCTCTCCACTGCTTGCAAAGTTTGCCTAGACAACTAGCTCACATGCAGATGTCCGTATCACAGAAACTAGAATTTCTTTATATGAAAGTGTGACCAAACAGTCCTAATATTCCAAGGAAATGAGGCTTTAAATTGTCATATATGCTCTAACCTCTCAACCTTCGCAAGAAGGGTTATTCAGCTAACCATTTATAAGGAAAAGACTGAAGCACAAATCCTGCTGTGTGGGCATTAAACAGCCGTTAAAACAAAAACTACAGAACAGATTCATGTTCATAGTCACTAAATCATAGAATCACAGAATCATAAAATGGCTTGGGTTGGAAGGGAACTGAAAGACCATCTAGTTCCAACCCCCCTGCCATGGGCAGGGACACCTTCCACTAGATCAGGTTGCTCAAAACCCCATCCAGCCTGGCCTTGAACACTTTCAGGGATGGGGCATCCACAGCTTCTCTGGGCAACCTGTTCCAGTGCTGCACCACCCTCACAGTAAAGAATTTCTTCATTGTATCTAATCTAAATCTACCCTCTTTCAGTTTAAAGCCATTACCACTTGTCCTATCACTACAGGCCCCAGTAAAAATGCCCTTACTGTTCAGTGAAACAAATTATATCACAATAAGTAAGCTCCACTGATTTGTAAGCACAAATAGCTGTGACATGACATGACTTCTTTCACAATATACAGAAAACCTGAAATCAATCCATTGTGTAAACACTAAAGGTAAACTGGACATAAGCCTCACAGGTGTCTTCACTGACAAATTTTGATGGTTTGTGTCTCCAGAATATTGTTAATATCTTTCTTTGTTTTTAAAATTTCCAAAGGATTTTTAACTTCAGCTCTGAACTAAGCAAGACCTTTCGTTTCCCTGAATACAGGAAAGAAGTGAATGCAAGAAACAAGGCTGAGTAATTATGTCTGCCTACAGTATGGCCTCCCTTGAGGGACCAGTATGCCCACTGTTATGAAATATCAAATTATAGTAACATTTATGTGTAGGAACTGAAGTCTTATAGCATCAGCCCTTGCTTCAGAAATCAATAAAAGGCTATGATGTTCAATATTTTACAGCTTCTTCTAGTACTGTCTTTCTCAGCTTTTAGTGAGTTACTAGCTTTTAGTAAGTCACAAAATCCAGATAAGCCATGACAGGATTTAAAGCAATATTTTAGTCTCTATCACTGCAGCCTTGTTATAATCTGTAGCAGAAAGGAGTTTATCAAGGGTGCTGCCTAGTAGGTGGCAAATTAGGCTTGCAGTCCCTACCTCTTCAAAATACGCTTCCTCTTAAAAATATATTTACTGAAAGAAAGAGCTTGCTGGATGTCTGATGGCTGTTGTTAAAGGGGTCAAAAACTAATTAATGTGCTAGACGCTCTCTCACTGCTGAAGTTAATGAGATTTACTGTTCCGACAGCCAAGTGCTGCCGTATCACCTGTTTTGTCTCTTTTCATGGCAGATTTGGTTTTGGTCCGTATTCAGAATATATTCAGTTAGATTTAGTGTTTTGCCTTACCAAATTATGGTGACCTAATCAAAAAAATCCATAACCTACAGGCAATGTACAAAACTGAGTTTCTTTCCCGATTCCTAACTGAGAAACACCAAGATGGAGAATTCCTACTCTGCGCTGACACAAAGCAATCCTTCCATCCTCTACCATGGAGACTGCATCAGCCAAGTAAATCAGCATGTTATGTGCCCCCTTCTCTTTGTGATGTGGAAAAAGTAGTCTGTTAGCGTGCCAGTTTGTCAGTGCCACATTTTCAGCTGTTCACTGTTGCTGTTCACCCTTTCTGTTCTGCAGTCATCAGTTAAGTCCCTTGGTTACTAATCCACAGGTAAACCGTTCTACAGTCTTCTCCCCCACGCCACAACCGAAATTACTTTGCAGTCTATTCTCACCCATCTTCTGACTCAAGCCAACCTCTCTAAGAGTTACGGACACAGACCCAAGTCTGTTTTCCTTTCAAACCCAAAATCTCAAGCCTAATCATAAAAGCTTTATACCTGTAATGAAAAGTTAATAAAGAATCATTTACTGATCAATTATAAAAGAAGATGAAGATCAAGAGAACTATGAACATGGACAAAATAATCAATTTCTACTGTTTTCTTCTTTTTCTTTCATCTTTTTGGATTGATCCTGCCTATTTCAAGTCTCATCTTGCTCTCCTTGCACACAAATTAACTGCTGCTTCTGCCTGAATTCAGCTCTGCTGTTTATATGCTCTTATAGTTTCTTGCTTGTTTTCAGCCTATGTTTCTGGCCTCTCATTTGTGTATCTTCTCTCCCTTTACGGCAGTTTGCAGACTCATGAGACAAAGTTTAATTATACTTAAATTGACATTGATATATAAAATCACTGTTGTGTAAGGACCAGGTGCTCTTGTCGTCTTGCTACGAGATTCTTTGTTTACTGAGTTCCAATGTTAACAAACTAAATCTATTGTGTTACTTTTATAAAAAAGACTGAAGATTAAATTCCACTATAGAACAAAAGGACACAGTATGATATTTTCCTGCAATTTCTTTAATTAGCATCTTACTGTTGTTTCAATTTTCTGTGTGTACTTCATCCTTTTATGACAATGCTGCTGCTTGACTCCCATGAAGAGAAGGTAAACAAATTACGTGAAGGTCTCTAGCATTGTTATGAAAGCTTCTTCATTCCCAGAACCAAGATTTTTGCTTCAATTATGCAACATTCAAGGTTTTCACTTTTATATAAGATTGTGAAAAGTAAACATGATTTGCTGCAGTGATAACTTTTTTTTTAATCAATTAGAAGCTTGTGGCATTAAGGGCTTTCAGAAACCACAAAAATAAAAAACAAGAAAAAAAATGTGTCCGCATTTAGAGGAACAAGACATTTCTCCTCTCTTGTTCCCTAAAATAAAGAGAAACATCCAAATGACAATATTAACTTCATTCTTCCTCATATCCACTCTGGAAAGTTATTTGGAGCAATGTGAAAAATACAAATGGTGTACGACAGAAATGTAGTCCTCAGGCTGGAGAATATCCATTTCTGTGTGTATTACGTGAAACCATCACAAGACTCTCTATTATCAGAGCCATGAGGGAAAAAAAAANNNAGAGAAAAAAAAAAAAAAAAAAGGAAAAAAAAAAAGGAGGAGAGGAAAAACAAACAGCAAAACAGAGAGAAAAACAATAGGAAAAAAACAAGCTAGCAATACTGGCTTTGCTCTGTTTTTTTTACATGGAGGTTAATCCTACCTCCCCTCCCTCCAAACAAGAACAATGACATGATGTCCCTTAGGCTAATTTGGGGCAGTCTGACCAATCTACAGTTGTCACTGAGTAGCACAGCAAGTCCAGCTCACAAGAAAAAACAGGGAAAGAGGAATCACAGCCTGGCTAACGGAGAAGGTCGAAAACATCAAAATGTCAGCTAATTTACAACTGATCTACCACTCATTAAACCTGTCCTTTACACGTTGTTTCTTCCTTTTTCACTAAAACACCGCCTTCATCTGAGGACACGCACAATTAGTATGGATGTGATTTGTTTTTTGGCTTCCAGCACATGGCCTGGAGAGCAACTCCCCATGGCCTGCAATGCCAGTCAATTACTGTATTGCAGTTTAGCCTCCTCTGATTTCCTTCATCCCTACCATCGCTAGATGGCCCATGGCACACATAAAGGGCTTGATTTGCTATTAGCTATGTTCCTTCCATGCAGGCAGATCCAGAAGGAATTTACTTCCCCCCCATGCCCTTTTTTTTTTTTTTTTTTAATATAATGCATTTGTTGCTGTGGTTCCTCCCCTATGGATGTTTTCATCCCTTCCAATTCAAATAGTGGAGTCTGCACTGAACACTACTTGCTTGTGTTTCTGTGTGCGTTTTGCTGTCTGGTTCTCTTTTCAGACCAAAATATCTGTTCAATATGTTTCACTGCACTGCCCACACGGTGAAACAAATAAATGTCAGAGAGGGATTGAAAAATCAAAATCCTCAGCATAAGCTAGCCTTGCCTTTCAAATGATAACACCTGCCACAGGTAGTACCAGTGGTTTACGATACATCCAATTGCTCTATGCACTTACTCAATTAACATACAATTGCAAATTGCTACAAATTGTTAATATTTCTGATATGGGAATAAACTCTCCATGCTTTGGGACCAGAACTGCTTACTAGCAGGCAGGTTAGGTCAGTTTTCCAAGATCTATGATTCTGAAGATAGAGAAGCACCTGGTGAAAAATACACAGCAACATGAAAAGCTTGGATGCTATCCTCCAATAGAAAATAAGTACATTAGGGGTACAATTTTCTTATATGCTTTAGAAATCCCATTCTGTAACTTCTTGTGTATCTAACTGCTTAAATCTTGATAAATGGCTTTTGGCCCTTCCTTTCAGTCTCTGCATGTGAACCCTCTTACATGAGAATTTACTGAAAATGATGCGTAAGTGATGTCAGAATAATCTCCTGTTCCACGAAATCAGCCTCCACACTCACCATTCCTCAACACTTTGGTCACTTACAGGGATGATGACCAGATTTGAGCTACTTTTTTCAGTAAATTTACCTTAAGTGGTTAATTTCATGTAAATAAATTAAAAAAAAAATCCCAGGAAGTCCAAATATCTCATCATAAAAGTGTTTTGAGCCAGACATACACATAAGCAGAGCAGTAAGTTCAGGTTGAGCCAAAAACAGCTGAAAACTTGATCCATTGTAATTGGCATCATATTTTTCACTCAACAAAGAAAGACATGAGAGAATGCTTCCTGTGTTTTTGCCGGTGACAAAATTGACATCCAAGAGACAAGATTTTACAGGTTTGGTTCTAAATTGATAGGGAAAAATATAATTCTGGGAAAGCTATTGAATCTTGGGAGGTTATAGAGATATAAAAGATACCTGCTACCTATCAATACACTAATGAAAACTAATACTGTGTTGCGGCATGGTCAGACAGAAGCCTGCTATTTCTATCTGTTCCATTTAAAAATCTTTGTGAAGTTGGAAAATCTGTCAAGTCAATGGAGGAATTTGTGTTTACACTTGAACATAACAGAGATTGAGGTTTACAAAGAGAATAAGGGTTTGAGGGCAGTGCAGTGGGTAAAAAGGTTGCAGTCACTGCTGGCATAAAAAGAATGATCCACAAGCTTATAGGCAACAAGCAGCTAAATTGTGAAGAAATTTTAAAGGTTTACGTTTTTCTCTGCTGCAGAAGAGGGAGTTGCACTGAAGGAACTGAAAGAGCATGACATGAATCCTCCACTTCATGCTGGCAGCACCTATTTTCCAGCAGATACAGAGGAGTCTACATTCCTAGCTTAGACTAAACAACTTTCTTTTATCAAGCTTAATTGATAAAGCAAGCAAAATGAATCACATGGCATGTTCTTTCATTTTGTATTCAGCATTTAATAGGTAGTGTAAACAAAGTGTCCTTAAGGATTGCTATAAAAATGAACGCATGTGTGTCTTGTCTTGTGTCAGGGGATTACACTTTCTTGCAGGCAGCTACAAAATGTATTGCAGAAGCAATATATATAAGACACATAGTTCACTTGGACTCCATGACAAAGCAACGGTTCAGCGGGAGCACAAGTACTGACACAGTTGGAGTATCAGTCTTCATTTTGAAAACCTATGAAAAACTGAAAAGTATCTGTAAACTTCTTGTCTTCGTTGGCTTATCTAAGACCCCTAACTTTAATATGCTGTGGGCTGCTGTGAAACACTTCCTCACAAAACTGCTAGTGGGACTAAGAAAGTAGCTCCAGACAGTTTTTAAGCAATCACCAAGCCTACGGAATTTATTTGCTGATCACAACTGATTCCCGTTGGCTTCTGCTGTAGTGTTCCATTTTTATCATGGCTATTACAACTGAAGATAAAAAAATTGCCTAGTAAGATATCAGAGCCTAGACTTTTATTCTGTTATTGTGAAGAGTAGATATTACAACAATTCTCACTGCGTGTCAAAAGAGTTTAACTGCAATACCTTTTAGTCTTTATGTTTTTATGTCTATTCTTTTAATTTAGACAGCAGTATTTTCCGATATATTAAGTTACTTACAAGGTTAGCTAGATAATGATGAATGTTTTTAATGAATAACATAGGAAACTTTCACAGATGCAGAAATCACTCTAGTACATGTTGATGTAAATACTACTCCATTAAAATATCCTGCTTAGGGGAACCAAAAGAAAGGTTCTATCAACACTTATCCCCTTCCCCACCTGCTTGCCTGTTCCTTGTTCAAACACAACAAAAAGATACTGGAAACCTTTGCTGAGTTTAGATGCAATTTGAGAAGACAGTATTTTATTCTGAAGTGGTAAGAGAGTTTTTAGTCATACAGCTATTTACTGTCATTAATTTAACGCTATATAACAGAATGGAATTCTGTCATTTCTAGACTGAGAAATGGTAGACAGTAAAGAAGTAATTAACAGTATAATGTTTGTGTGAACATACTGAGCATTAGAGAGTACAGAAACAGATATAAACTCATCTTCTGTAGGTATTGAAGGCATTGTGAAAATACATTCTGTTGAAAACATGCAGTAGTAGCATGCAAACAGGAACGATGTCCAAGTCACTGCACCTGACACAGAGAAATCTCAATGGAACTGCAGGAAGAAAAGCTCCCCTGCTGAACTGAACATAACTCACAGCTAAATAATAAATCAGAGCATGTAGTCAAGCATCCTGCAAAAGCACATCTCATTCCCACAGCTCTCCCACTTCATGTCCCTCCTGCAAATTCTAATGCATGGCCAATAGTTGACCCAGCTGTAGTTGCAATTGGGACCTCTATGAAGAAGTCTTAACAGAGGCACTTTTTATTTAAAGTGCATAACCAAGAATTTTACTAATAATTAATGAGACTATACAGAGTAAAACTAAGTACTAAGAAAAAAAAAAGAAAAGAAA
>VXAL01007262.1:0-16159 GCA_013399475.1 Chauna torquata | reverse complement strand
AAACCATGTGGCTCAAAATCATCTTAAATATTTCCTACATGAGCTCTAAAAGCAAGATTTCTAGTTCTGCTGCCTTTTGAGACACTATGAAAGCTAAGATTATTGGAACAGACAGTAATTTTAAAGTTATTCATTTTTTATCCTCAAAGTTGCAGTTTAATCACTTTTAAGATCCAACTAATCATATAAGAAGGGAAGCCTGAAAGTCTACTACCACTATGGAAAATATGGTAACAACAGTCCAGAAAACATAGTTAGGGATCAAATAGAGGAGACTGCAGAATTTTACCACAGTATGTACTTCCCAATAGCTTTGCTTTTTTCTGTTGTTCAGAAAATACAGGAAAATTGCACACACACACAATGCAAAATTTGGGTATACAGGACTTTATTAATGAGTTGGTTACCTTAAGTTCAATTAACTTGGAAAAGCTCAGGCAAAGATTGTGGAGAATAAATGGTCACCTTTTTTTTTTTTTTTCATAACAGAGAAATATTCCAATGCATTGAAGAATTTGAAAGTTCTGAAAACTGTTTTCTTCTGTCTGTATTAAATTTTGGTGTCCTCTCTGAACAGCTTCAATTGCTTGAAGTGTTTGGTTAAAACTCAACAGTTGGCAGAAAGACTTACCTTAATATCAAGGATGTGGTTTCTCTAGTTTTTATGAAAATTTAGGAAATTGTCCAGAGAATAGGAGAGAATAGGAACTTTAAAAAAGTACCCACTTTAGCTCTTATGATCTCTGGAATTTCACTGATTTCTTTGCTTTCTCATGAAAAATGAGAAGTGTTAGCCTGTACATCAAATGACTATATTTCTTTCTGTTTACTTTCCATTTTTTTCATGACTGCTTCCATGTTTCTCCTATGCCTTATATGACTTCTTCCTGTCTGTGTGATTACAACTTAGGGACATGTCCTTCATCAAATCCTAGGGTATTTCGCATGTTTAATTTATTTTCTAATCAATCATGCTAACAACTGACGGCTTTTTAAAAATTCAGCTCTTATTCTAAGTTCCACATATATAAAATGATAGATTTCAGCTACAAATTTTTTAAGCCGGAAGTGGTACCAAAACCATATCACAGGTCTATACATGATATCCAGAAGATATTCCCTGGTTGAGATACACTATTTGTGCTATTTGTGTGACCTTCACAATATCCCATTCTGGAATGGGAATTCAGCATACTCCATAAGCACAGTCCTCCTGATCAGTCCTGTTTTCATGGCAGGCTGCACAACTCTGTCATGCAGAAATATCTAAGCTAATTTGAGTACTTGTAGTTGATACAGCCATGTTCACAGTGTTCTCCCCAGGCTAACACACATAACCTGTTTTCCATGAGAAACACACAGCTGTACTGCCAATGAGACAGGTTCTGCGTCTATACCCAAGCACTGTATTCTGCATTTTGGGCTTACCCCAGATCTAAGCTTTCTCTGTTGTCTTGCTTCCTTTTTCACTTATTATTAAGACTCAAAAAGCTTCTAGATCCTCTTTATTAAGCACAGGTTGCCAGTACCAGTTCTTTAACAGATGAATCCTATTTTACCTTAAGGTGCTTTCTTACTTGTGACACTACTCCCCTAGTACCTGTACACAGACAGACATATAAACAACAAATGCAAAGTGCCATACTATATGTGGATGCATATACCATTTTTTAAATAAGATCAACTTGCATGTGTTTCTGTTCTTAGGAAATGAATTACATTACTGAATGATCATCCCTCTTCAATTCTGAACAAATCTTTCATAACCACAAGCTCAGGTGCTGTGACTATGGAGTAACTGGAGAATAACTGACCAATGACTTAATCTTTTTCTTCTATATTGCTATAGTGAAGATGAAAGGAGAACATGAAGGGCACTAAAACTGAAACCATCCAAATTCACATGTAGTCTTATCTGAAAGCACTTAAGTAGTCTTGTGACTCACAGAGATGTTTCAGACTCACATGTTAACATAATTTTAAGAAAAAAGATGGAGAGGGCACGTAAATAGTCGTGGGGATATTAGGATGTTCTAAATCAATAAGCTATGATGTAACTTAGCAGCCTACACTAATTTCATCTATGAAGTATAATGAATCCTTAGCTTATTGATTTAGTCACAAGACCTACACTCTGACGGAGGAAAAGCTGAGTTCGAAAGTGGAGTGCTCCTCAGGTGACCCAATAGCCTCTAAAACAACTGCAGACATACATGAAAAGGACTATGGAGAGACATGTCCTAAATAAAAAATAAATGCAAAAGTAAACTTACACCTCATGCTGTTGGTAGAGAAGTGAAATTAAAACAATCTCTCATAATAGAGAGATTTTGGAGGAGGGTTCCCTTATGTGTATGGCCCTTTAAAATTGCTGTTTAAAAATTAAGGTGAGAATTCAGACTGAATTGCTGTTATATATGTGAGTCTCTATAACTTGCAAATAATGTACATGCTGATGAAGATGAACACTTGATTATGCAAGGTATTATATATTTCAATCCTCTGCTTAGAAGTCGTTTACACAACTTTAACACATATTAGCCAATATGAAAGTTGGAAAAAAAATGGGAATGAGAATAAAGAAACAGCTTGTTTGCAGATTCTTGACTACAAATGCTTATAACGCATTCCTAAGAACAACCCTACTTAAGTACTTTCAACAAAGAGATTTTGCAATGCCCTAAAAGATTTATAGTAAGTATGAGATGCTGTAGGTAAGCAAATTAAGGAGTCAGACAACACAACCAGATTGCAATATTTCAGGTTCCATGTTGCCAGATTTCTCAGACATTAATTGAATCTGGAGACTCATCTTAGTCTCATGTAATAAGTATACTGATTTCAGTCTAATTCATACATAATAGTGACTTGCTTTTCCAGTTTGTATAGGCTGTATATCCAGCGAATGATCACTGGCAAGGATTAGAGACTAGTATTTGAGTGCAGTGATAGAGTTACTTTGGTCAGTTATGTCCTTGCCTCCTAAAAGGACTAAAGCTCTAAGAAGTTTCACTAAAATCTGTTTTTTTTCTCAAGTACAATAGAAGTCATAATGATATAAATAGCTTTAAATGAGATACTAGAAAGCCAGGACAAGTAAAGGGTTTATTTTAAGGCAAAGATTTTTTGTTGTTCTTCCTACAATATTCTGAGAAGACCAGCTCTATTTCTATGCTCCACATCAGTGAACCAATTCAAGCTGAAATCTACAAAACTTGAAGGTTTTAATGAAACATATTTCAGTAGTGTAAGCCACAGCTCTTCTAAGTGATATACTGAGCACACACATATTTTGCACTAAATGGAAACATGTTCTTCATTTCATATATGCTTATAATTATCTCAAATTTGCAATGTAAGATTTGCAATGTAATATTTAACAGTAACTGAGACACAGAAAGCACAAACACCAAACAGAAGCAGAATTATACTGTTTTCAGTACAGTGAAACAGGGAAAATTGCAGCAAATGGAGAAAGACACTCTGGGCCTTTAAAGAAATGTTCCTTGACAGGCTTCTGAAAAAATAGCAAAAAACCCCAGAGACTACCCACCAGCACGCATACTGGATTTATCAAACAGTACCTTACTGTGTAGCAAAATTATCCCTAAAAAACAATGGCTACTGAGCAAAGTATCTCCACAGAATCAGGACAACTGAATTCTCAATTTAGTGCAAGAACAAGGTGAGGTTTTTGTTAGCATTTCAGCTTCTTTTTGTCCTCTCAAAATGCTAGAAAAAGTAAAAGTACATACCCTGACCTGTAACCAGAACAAAGTTATTAAATTGAATGCATTGAGCAAAAAAACCATGTTTCCATTTTTGTGTTTCTCATTTCTTTGCCTTGGTTTCTAATCCAATTTTGAAGGACCTCAATGACTGTCAGAATCACTAAGACTGAAGACAGAACTTATTCATGGTAAAAATATACAATAATCTTCATAAAAATGCAATAATAAGCAAAAATAATCAAAGCTTCCAGATTTGCTATTGTTGCAAATAATATGGGTGTTCACAATGTTTCTGTGTAAATAGTGCATTTGGGAAAGCTGATATCTTCAATTAGCCAGCAACCATTGTCTGCCTAATAATAGTAATAAAAATCAGTGGCTAGTTCTAGAAAAAAATAAAAATAATAATAATAAAGCATATATACTACCTGTAAACGTACAGAAAGCATCACATACTTTTCACCTTTATTAAAATAGCTTGCATACCATATATAAACTCACTTAAGTCCAGCGTTTTACCTCTGGCCATTTGGCGATATTAGGTCTGTGCTCAAGAATAGAATTCAGCACACAGCAGAGCTCCATCAACATAAAACACAACAAAATGATTATGTTCAAGTCCTGAGGAGAAGGTTTTCCTTTGTCTTTAGCTTCACTTTCCCCTAGAGATCTGGGACAGGCAGATTTACAGAGAGAAATGCCCATAAATAGCATCACTACTTCACTACTACTGAATATATTCTGAAACAACTTTATGCACACTAATGCTTTCTAAGGGCTTGCTATTTTAAAAACTGTGTACATATTTGTAAGTATTTATCTCTTCCGCTTTCAAAAGTACAGTGGGAAAAAATTAACTTCAAATTATTGTGCGTATAAATGGAAGTTGAAAAGTAGATTGTCAACAGTAAAATATCATCTGTTTCTGGACAGGCTGAATGCTTAAGATATTAAGCAGGACATAGATGTATAGTGCTTTATTTTGGATCTAGAGCTCAGCTCTTAAAAATGCGTCCATGTAGATACTGTCTTCTGTTACTTAACCACAGAACAACTGCTCAAAGCTTGTCAGTGTTTGGGTGCTTCTGCCAATGTCAAAACCTGTTTTCTTTGACAAGTAAGAAAATAATCTCTCCTCAGTATACAACTCCTGAGTAAGTTAAAAGTCAAGCCTCTCCAACTCACAGGACAAGTCTCTCCCAATGGTGTACTTAGAAAGGCTGAAGTGTATCAGTCGAGTACCTCTTAAAGAGCCCTTGACCTCCTGCAACGTGGTGTGGGAAACCAGTGATGGTAAAGTCCAGCAGGAAGCACGAAGAGAAAAATTACATGTTCCAGGTATGTCCAGAGTTTTGCTTTCAAAAAAAGATGCTGGATCTATCTTTTCTGATAGCTAGTCAATGAGAGATTGATGATATAATAACTCTAACAGCACGATGAAATAAAAGCCTTTGCTGTAGATTCAGGAATTAAACTGTACCTAAGTATCTCAAGATTTACTTTTGCTTACTTTTGTTTCATTAAAAAATGCAAGTGGCTAGACAGTATCCTTGTCCTTCCCCAGTAAACAGATTAATTCAAAACTGTGCCAGATAAAATAGAAACTAGATTTTAAATGGAAGTAGCTAATTCTTTCATTAAAAGTTCATCTTATTTGCCAGCTACATATTGTTATTTGGAAAAAAAATAACCTCTATATAGATTCTGTCACACATGATGCAGCAGTATCCACAAAAGCACTGTTCATACTGCAAAGCTGAATGCTACAATATCACAATATTTCCCATTCTGTATCTTTTTCGCAGCTGTGTTGAGAAGGTGCTCTAACAAGTAATTCCTGTAGTGCACATCACCAGCATTATCTTGTTCGGGATACACTCTGCAGAGACATATGTATTTTTATGGGATTTGGAACTAATGTTTATAAGCAGGTGGAAAGTTAATAATTAAGACACAAATACTATCATGGCCTTGTTCTCTTTCCTGCTGTGACTGTGTTCCATGAGTTACTTTGTTTATTTCTAATGCAGTACAGAAGAATGCAGTAGCATTTCTGTAAGGAGTTACATCCCTTCAAAATTCTAGATATAAACAGGAGTGATCTAATTTTCAACAGAAAATTGGTGAAACAAGACTTTCAAAGAAATATATAGATGTTCTTAATGGTGTAACTAAGAGCCATATCCGTGTTGCATTGCTAGGTAAATACAGTCAGGAATAATGGAAAATTTTGAGACCAAATGATTTCTTTTTTTCTTTTTTTTTTCTTTTTTTTTTTTTTTTTTAAGAAACATTCAAACATAAAAATGCAGAAATTTTGATGTTTGTCAGTGAGGAGAGTTCTAAAGATTTGAAGAAAATTCTTAATTCTTTTTTTTTTTTTTTTGATGACTTCTAACAACATCTATTTAATATCTAGTTTACTTAAATTATTTTCTCACATTTGGTTATTTCTATGTGGGTTTGACTGATATAACAGTGCTCTTTCGAATAGCAAGTAAGAACTTATTAATTTAGGGTAATGGTCTACTTCAAATGCAATGATGTAAATGAAGCATTTAGAAAATACAGTTTCTAAGACAAGCTGGTTTAGAAAAACACTTGAACAAATATGTCCAATGTGCTTTATCTAAAAATAAAAATAAACACTTAGGAAACAAGTAGAAAAAGTTCCATGTGACAAATCAGTGTTTCCCTTTGTCCTGTGAGATTTTACTGCGGACAGAGACTTTCTACTGCAAGAGAAAGGGAATGCAAATAAAAGATTCACAACCTTGTATGGAAAGAGGAAAAAAAGTGAAGAGAGAGATAGACAAGTTTTGATTATTAACTAACATCCTCAGTTAGTTAATCCATCAGCATTCTATCCTCCACATTATGCAAAATATCTACTGGGTTACAAGCAAGGTGTTGTATTTTTATATTTTTTGGAAACCATGATACAATGTCATTATGGCTTTGGTACTTCAGCATACAAAGAAATGTTTCATTCTCTTTGCCTCATTAGGATCTCATGTGAGGTTCCTGTCAACTACAAGTTTGTTTAGTTTATCTCAAGAAAAAAAGGAAGAAAAAAGCTTAAAATTTTCCTTAGATATGTCAATCAAAAGGATTGCACTGGCTCGAACATTAAATTCAGAAGAATATCATTCATGTCAGTTAAAGCAGAATCTTTCTGTGCCCTGTTTTCTTCATCACTTTAAGATGATATTTATGTAAAGGCCCAACTACACCCTGCAATTAGCCTGAAATCACTGTGCTATGTAAGGATGTTCAGCCAATGATTCTAACATGTATTTCTCTTCATGTGCTATTTTCTTAGCTGAGAAGTACTTTCTTTTGGACCACAATTTCACTAAAGATAAATAGTATTCAAATTTGAATTGGCCAGGGAGAACAGGGCCTGGCATTCAATCTTAAAGCATTTCTTCACTTGGCTATACGAAAAATATTAAAATTCCCAAATTCCAGTGATTTACCTCAGCTTCTTCCGCAGGTTGTGTTCATTTATATACAAATTTACTGCTTTCTTTCCAGTCATGTACAAAAGATACACCCTCCTTATTCACTTTCTTTCATCTAGCCATGTTTTTATTGTATTTGTGATAGTTGCTAAACTAAACAGCAAATTCTGTCATGTCTTTGATTCTAGGAGACATACCTGTTTGTCACCAAAATTGTACAGGACCAGTTGTATCAGCTGAACATTTGTACGTCCATGGGGGCTGACAGGATTCACCCCAGAGTACTGAGGAAGTTAGCAAATGTTACAGCTGGACCCCTCTCAACAATTTTACTAAAGTTTTGGGAGCCTGGGGAGGTTCCTGCTGACTGGAAGCTGGCCAATATCATACCCATCTACAAAAAGGGCAAGAGAAGACCCAAGAAACTACAGACCTATTAGTTTAACCTCAGTCCCTGGAAAAGTTATGTAGAATATCCTGTGGGATATTGAAAGACAGTTAAAGAACAAAGCAGTTATCAGGCATAGTCAACACGAGTTCATGAAGGCAAAGTTCTGCCTTAGTCATTTGATCTCCTTCTACGATAAGGTCACCCGCTTGTTGGATGACAGAAAGGCAGTGCACACAATCTTTCTGGATATTAGTAAGGCCTTTGATACTGCCCCTCACAGCATCCTTCTGGACAAATTGTCCAGCTGTGAGATAAACAGGTTCACACTATGCCGGATGATGAACAGGCTGAATGGTAGAGCTCAAAGGATTGCAGTGAATGGGGCTACATCTGGCTGGCAGACGATCACTAGTGGTATCCCCCAGAGCTCAATTCTAGGGCCAGTCCTGTTCAACATTTTCTTGATCTGGATACAGGAGTTGAATGCATCCTTAGTAAGTTTGCTGATGATACTAAACTGGGAGGTGCTGTTGACTATCTGGAGGGATGAGTGGCTTGCAGAGGGATCTAGATACCTCAGAGAATTGGACAATCATCAACAGCACGAAGTTCAACAAAGGTAAATGCCAGGTTCTGCACCTGGGACGGAGCCTGGGAGATGAGTGGCTGGAGAGCAGATCAGCAGAAAGGGACCTGGGGGTACAGGTGACAGCAGGCTCAACGTAAACCAGTGGCGTGCCCTGGCAGCCAAGAGGGCAAACCACATTTTGGGGGTCATTAAACATGGCACAGCCAGCAAGTCAAAAGAGGGGGTTCTCCCACTATATTTAGCATTGGTGCAGCTTCACCTTGAATATTGTGTGCAGCTCCGGGCTCCACAATATAAAAACATGTCAGGGTCCTTGAAAGCATCCAGAGGAGGGCAACAAAGCTGGCAAAAGGGCTGGAGGGTACGTCCTGCGAGGAGAGGCTGAGGACACTTGGGTTTTCCAGTCTGGAGAAGAGGAGGCTGAGAGGTGAGCTCATTGCTCTCTGCAATGTCCTGAGGAGAGGAAGCGAAGAGGGAGGTGCCGGCATCCNCACCTTGAATATTGTGTGCAGCTCCGGGCTCCACAATATAAAAACATGTCAGGGTCCTTGAAAGCATCCAGAGGAGGGCAACAAAGCTGGCAAAAGGGCTGGAGGGTACGTCCTGCGAGGAGAGGCTGAGGACACTTGGGTTTTCCAGTCTGGAGAAGAGGAGGCTGAGAGGTGAGCTCATTGCTCTCTGCAATGTCCTGAGGAGAGGAAGCGAAGAGGGAGGTGCCGGCATCCGCTCCCTGGTAACTGATGACAGGACGCATGGGAATAGCACAGAGCTGCGCCAACAGAAGTTCAGAATGGAAAAATGTCTTTACCGTGAGGGTGGTCAAACACTAGAACAGGCTTCCTAAAGAAGTGGTTGATGCTCCATGCCTGTCTGTGTTCAAGAGGCATTTGGATAATGCCTTCAATAACATGCTTAACTCCTGGTTAGCCCTGAAGCGGTCAGGCAGTTGGACTACATAGATTATCTTTGTCGCTCCCTTCCAACTAAACTATTCTATTCTATTTTTTAATATGCTCATATAATTTTACAATCTCTTATTCATTACCATGTTGTCTTTTTTATTACAATAGAGCTGCTAGGAATGGCAACTGTTAATATTTGAGACTACAGCAATTTTTTTGATGTCAAAATAAAATTAAAATTCATGATTCGAGATCAGTGCTGCTCTAGGATCACAGCTCTTTCTTCAAGAAGGCAGCTCACATGAAAGAACCAAAAAGGAACATAGCCATTTCAAGGAACTTTTAAGCACTGTGTACTGTGGTTCTAAGGAACATTGTGACACCTCATGTGATGTGACTTATCATGTACTTCTCAATTAACTGCACTTCATTTTCTGCCATTTAAAATAAAAACTAGCGATTCAGTATTATACAAAGTGTTTGTCATGAAGAGCTTAGCTCTCTTATTTTGTAAATGCTGGTTAATGTTGATGTTTGAATCAAACACATTTTTAGATTCAATTATTAAACATATACTGTGTGCTGCTTGGGAACCCAGCTTATAAGTCATGACACTTCTAAAAGTTGGTTTAAAACTCACCTGAACTCCCTTTCCAAAAAGGAAAAACTTTAAATGGTTATATAGAGTCTCTCTTCTTTTCACCTATCAGATAAAATCTGGCTGTAGAAAATGATTAGCTGGTAGTGCATTTCCCACCAAAACAATACACCTTTGAGCTTACAGCTTTCTGTCAAAAACGTGATACTAATTTATCTATTTGTAAAATGTAAACTTTGATCATTTAACAGCTTGTGGCAAGAAAAATAGTTCATAAAAAATGAACAGCACAACACTAGAGTCTGAGTAAATAACAAATGCCTCTACAACTCAAGTTCACAACATTTGTGGTTTGATTTAACTCTGAAGCAGAGCTTTCTTAAACAGTGAGCATAGGAACTAATTTTTCTTTAGGTACACAGCAACATATAAAGCTGCATTATGAAACAAGTTTATTAGTGGTAAATAAACAAAATGGTTACCTAATAAAATTGGGGGATGCAAACCTACCTTGCTTTTCATTAACTCACCACAAATACTGCCAGCATTTTAAAATGGGAAATATTTTTAGGAATCTCACTAAAATGTATAATTCTTTAAAAGTCAATTAACGTATAACCCTTAGACTTTCAGCAAATATTGTCCAAATAGATTTACTGATCCTGAGCATATTTACAAACCCTGGAACATATCTATAAAAACCATAATATATATGCAAATCTTACCAATAACCCTAACAAAACAAAACAAAAAAACCTTTTGATTTAGACTTTTAAACATTGCACTGTACAGGTACACAAAATACATTTATTTATAAAACAGAATTAAAATACATCCCTTATGCATTACCTCTTAATTAGGTTTTATAAATTCCAATCAGAATTTGCACAGTGAGTTCCTGAAGTCCAGATTTAATAATGAGTTTCATAAGAGGCTACTTAATTTGTTTCTCGTCTTCCTTCAAAGTTCAGAATAAATCACATTCCAGCCACAATGCACCCTAGTTATGTTGAAAAGCAGCAATATGTTATTATTTGTCAAGCTTAGCCATGATGCTTCTAAAAATCTACTGAAGTAACAACAAACCCTGCAAATGACCTTTCTTAATTTATGGCATGTATTTTAAGCAGATATAAGAATCAACTTGCAATAGTGTATGCAAATAACTCATCTTCCCTGGGCCAGTTTCAATACCCCTTCAACTTAACTTTCAGTCTACCAAAAATTATGCTGCTGCTGAAATAACTGCTTCTACATTACTCTCTGCATGCACTTCTCACTGTCAACCTTATGTGAGCACTAAATCTTGTATGGCAAATCAGATCTAAGAGCTGAAAACAAAACAAATCCCCAAAGCAAAACCAACAGCAAAACTAAATGATTGCTTTCCAGTGAGATTGAACTTGATCCTGCTTACTCTGTGGCAGCATTCAAATGGCTTAGGCGAACTGTGAAACCATAAAGTCAGCAGCACAAAACTGATGTATACTTCTTACGATCTTAGGTATTAAATTAGCTTCAAGTCTTCTGAAAAATCCAATTCCAATAGCAGATGCTAAGAACTTGAGAACAGCTCAGAATTTGATGGAATATAGGCGACAGGAAGGGATGGGGACAGGAAGGGATGGAGTAGTAAATGAGAAGTGATGTATCAAAGCCAGGGGGAGGCAAACATTTCTTTTCATTTAAAAAAATAAAAAAATAATTCCTGCGACACTTCTAAAAATAGGAACAAAACCAAAACAAAAACTTAAATTCCAATAGCGTTCTTCCACATTAAGAAAAATAAATTATCTTAAAAACAAGATGTGTAACTAATAATTTTATCAGTTACATCATTCTCTAAGTACTTGCATAAATTAGGTTTTAATTTAATTTATATAATTCCTTATACTACATACAGACTTTCTATTCAAAAACTTATTTGCCACGTCCTCTCCTTGTCATAGAACAAAATCCAAAAATCAAAGGTCATAGCACGCTGAGCTGTAAGTGCTGCAGACACAAAGAGAGTGTTCTCCACATTCCAAGTAAAAATAAAAAAAGGAATATTCTCCTCTTTTTATGTTGATTCAATCAATTTTGCTTTTTATGATACCTAGAACTTCTGTAGCACAGCATTTATTCCACTGAGCCTAATCAAGTTTTTCAGTTGCATATATAAGAGAAGTATTAGCCTTTTGTCTTCAAAGTATTCCTCTGTTTCCTTTTAAGCACTGGGGCTAAAATCCCTTCGCAAGCGCAGCAGTGTCAATATGGCATAGTACTGGATGATTATTGACGGGATGCAAAGCACAGGTTATAATTCAATTTTTGGATTGGTCTTTCACAAAGCAGAACAAAACTACAGATTTTGTTTTGAAATATAATGAATCATATTTGCAGCTGCCGCCTCTCATTTTGCACCTGAAACTCTGAGAGTGCATCTTCACTTACAGGCTCAAACACTTTGTGAGTAGCTTAAAATCTGACCAATATTTTCCTTTATATGCACACTTCACGTAGACCATTGGCTCATATATTGGTTGAAGCCAGATGAACTCCATTGAAGTACACTGGAGTAGTACTATAATGGAAATTAGATCTGGGCTCATTTGTTTACATCATATTCATTTATTTGACAGACAGCACTAATCAAGGAAATCTGAATGACTAACACAGCCTGGCACCTAGACAGATGCAACAATGTTATTAAAAACTAGATTCCCCCAAACGATATACCAGGGAAACAAGCCACAGAGAAAAAAAAAAATATATATATATATACACACACACACATATATATTTTACAATCTTCACCTTTGTGTTCTAAAACCATTTTTTTTTCTGGAGAAAAAAAAGGCAATAAATCCCTTAGAATCACAAAGTATTGCAACAATATGCTAAATTGAGCTGAAGTCTATGAATTTTTGTTTGTTTGTTGCCTTGGATATTACAGAAAGTTGTGATAAAAAGTCTGCCAGTTTGTATATTGTACAACTGTAAGTATGTTGGGCTAGAAAATTTAGCTTTTCTGAATTTGAGTGTATATATATATATATGCATATTTAAATATACCTATCTTACATTTAAAATATCTTATAAAGATAAAAACATATACAAAATATCAATAAGTAGGCTGTTTGTCTATAAAGCTATTTGGATTTTGAAGTGTCCATGTGTATATATATATAGCTCAATTAAGCCAGTAAAAGGAAGATTTTGCCACCTCAGTGCTTTAATAAAAAAGCACTTAAAAACTCATTAAGACAAATCAAAACCCAACAATAATATTCTAATGCCTGTGATTTAAAAAAAAAAAAAAAAAAAGGGGGAAAGCAAGGGGGAAAGCAAGAGGGAAAGGGAAAGGGCAATATCAGTGGTCCTTTTTTTGGTTGTATTTTTTTACAAGAAGATTGAGCTACTAATCAATAAAGGAAGCCTATTTCCTATTTCCCCGATAGTTGCTGCCTATGTTTACTCCATAGTTGTGTTATTTAAATATCAGAACTTTTGAATGCTTTTGAATCCAACACGAAGCAAAATATGTAAGGTTGCCTCACCATAGATGAAAAAAGGTTTTATTGATACAATACCATTGATCTGAAAGGGTGCTTGTTTTAATGTAACAAGATGTCATATTCGCACAAAAAAAACAGTTTGCATTTAACCCTTTTCATACTTACATTAATTACGTGTTTGAAACAAGCATTAATTTCTGACAATGTTGTCTTGTATTGGCCCCTAGTACGCGTCAGTTTTCATCTTACCTTTTCGCATTGGATGCTCAAAAATTCCAGTGAGTTTTCATGAATTCGGATGGATTAGCCATGCTATTCTCCCTGTCCAGACAAGTTTAAGATAAACGGCTGGACAAGCTATGATCTTTGGGCAAATTACTCTTCTTGACTGCATTACATATCAATGAATTGTGTCAGTATTCACCTAAATGTGTCAGTTTCATTACCATAGTAAATGGTAAATAATAACTTCATTTCATAAAAAAACCTGCACATTCCTGGCCTATTGGAATGAAAGCAAGATGTCGTAAGAAATTAAAAAAAGATAAATCCTAAAGTTTACATTAACTATTCTTTTATCTACTAAAAAGATGAGAACGCTAAGATTCAAGAGTTATCAAGTGGCTATAAGAAAACACTACGTTTTCATGAATGATTCTTCAAAGGAAGTACAATTCAGGAAACATATTTCTTCAAAAAAAGGTTAATAATAAATAAAACTTTATCTATTCCTCTATATAGTCATGCTAATTTTAAGTGAGGGAAAGGCTGCAGCACACTAGGTTATACTATTGCATTGCTCTAGAACATTTTCTATGCTTTCTTCTGAACTCTGGCTTTTTATTCATTGATTACTGAAATCCTTTTTAAAATTATTTTTAGGTCCAAATGTTGTACTTTGTAACATTAATTTAATTTTTGATTTAAATTAATTTTGATAGACAACAGAGATGCTGTATATTCGAAAATCTGTATCATACGTGCATGGTTGGAATTAGGCCTCAATGTATGAAATTCCTGGCCATTAGTTTTACAAGAAGGCATAAAAATAAAAAATAACTTCATAGCCAGTATATTATTTCTGATTATTAAATAGAAATATTATTTCCCTTGTAGGAAAACATAACAGTTGCTTTTGGAAAACATTTTAGGAAAGCAGCCTTGAAAGTCAAGATGTAATGCCACTCAATCAATGGGACTAAGTTTCAAAAGCTGTCTCAAAGAAAAGCTCTCCTGCATATTCTGAAGATAATTCTCTGCAAAGTCCTCTTGTCAATATGGAGAAATCTGGACTTTTATTAGTTACTCCTTCAGCTGTGATTTTAACGAACCACAGGTAATGAATCAATGACTTTCTATTATGAAAACTAAAACATTTAATCATTTCTGAACATTATTGTATGAGGTGTCATAAACATTAAAATCTATTTGGAAAGTTTTCTGAGGAAAAGAAAAGTGTATTTGGAGACAGAAATCCATCTGCTGAAATCAAGACCACTTTTACTTAGATTCAACAAACTTTAAAATAAAGTTCTTTAATTGTATTTTTATCAACAGATGTCACTGCTGTCTATGGAAGGTTGTAAACTTTGGCTCTATGGTAAGTGTGCTTATATATTCTAAAAAGAAAATATGTATTTGTGTTCACTGTAAAGAAAAAGACTGCAGAAATATTACATGACAAGGAGAACAGANAAAAGGAGAACAGATGTGTAACTTATGTCATCTAGAATATGGAATAAACTTACTGAAAAGTATATGTTTTATATTACTTTTTTTTTATGGTTAGATTGCTACAGATTATACCCGGCCACTGGCCAAAGGAACTGCTAGCGGATGGGGTGATCAGTCCTGTTGGCTGCCTAGATCTCACACACATGGGCTTGAGTCCATTCTTCTGGACTTAAAATGGGAATGGAAAGGATCATACTTGAACTCTAAGTCACGGAGGCAAAACCGACCACTAGAAGGACCAAGCTTATTTGCCTCTGCCCATTCCTGTTGTGGGAATACTCTTATCTACAATACAATTCCGACAGCCAGAAAGCCACTAATCCAGTCATTAGTGACCTTTCTTCAGGAGGAATGCACTCAAGAAAGTGGGTTTTGTTTTTCTGAACTAAATGCTTAGACTACACTCTTTCAATGTGATTATCACTTCTCATGAACAGAGAATTAACTGCTTTTATAACACAATTGGATTAAGATCTGGCTTCATGCTCACACAGGTGAAACAGCGAGACAGACACAATTCCCAGCTCATAGTCGCTGCTTAGCAGAACCTAACTCTTCTCAAAGGTGCTGAACGCATCATAAAAGAAAACTCTCTGATGTTATTCCAAGATGATCTCTTCCCTGGTCCCTACTGAAATAAGAAGAAACAAAATAACCTAAATGGTTAGTTTAGCATTTTCCTCCATTTCTGATATAGGATCTTTCAGTACACAATTCTGTGAAAGACACTTCTACTCATTTTACAATTCTAGCTTATGGCTAGTCACCTGTACTTAATCTATGTTAATCGGTCTAATCTTAGCTGCCTGAATGCTAGAGTGGCTCAGCAAACTGCCGGTACTTCTTATTGTTATTGACCACGCTCATAATAAAAACAGATCAATGAACAAGATGTTCTTCTTGGGATTTTGTAATACCTTTAGCTTATATTCCTTCTTGACTGAGCATAATTTTTTTTCTAAGTATTTACTACTTTTGTCTCACAACTTTCAGACTTCCACAAAATTTGTTCGCATTGTCCAATTTGAAAAGACAGTTTTCATTCATGCTACTATCATTCATTTTAGGAGAACTATCAGTAAAGACATAATTATGTTTTTCAGTTATTTAATTTAAAGAGCCGCATATCAACACATTAGGAGACAGAATAAAAGAAAACAAAGGACAAGAGCAAAGTACAGTTTCATAGATTGAAATATGTTACAAAAACATCTTTAAGATCTTCAGCACAGAGTACTTCAGGATTCTCA
>VXAL01007260.1:14923-55690 GCA_013399475.1 Chauna torquata | reverse complement strand
TCTATCTATTGTCAGAATTAATCACACTGAGCAGTTCATCTGTTCATTACCATAATATTGTATTTACAGCATGCATAAATACAGCTCTTTTCATATTAAGCCTGATAGCTGCTTTAAACCTGTCTTTTATCTATTGCTTTTACATTTCTAACCCACTTATTACATTTGCAGATACTGCAACAAATTTATGTGTTTTATAAACCTAACAGAATGCCTTGTATACTGATTGATGGAAAATCAGTTTTTCAGTTGCCAGGCAATGATTGATTTTCCAACACAGCTGCTCCAGCTGTGCTACAGATGCTATTTTTTCTCAAATATCGTAGATGGTGTTGTAAGCTATTGAATATGATCCTTAATTGTATAGATCTCTGAGAAATCAGTCATTTCAGCAGTTAATGACCATTTGGTCACCATCTTCAGCTAAGCTTTGTGTTTTTACCTAGTAAGCTTGCAATTAGCAGTGCCACTTGGAGGTTACTTTGGTGTATTTTGCAAGAAATTGGTTTGAAATCTGTGACATAAGTAAATGCCTGTCACAGAAAATTACAGCTCATTACTAAATGCTATAGCCAATAGCATGTGCTGATGACAGCAAACCTTTTTCCTGGAATGCATTTCATATTCTAGTGTTTTATTTCAAACCTTGCTCAGCTGTGTATGACTAATAAATAATAGAGGAAAGTATAACTCAACAGTAAATTTGCAGACCTTCCTTTGATCTGGGGAAGCAGACTTTGGTTGCTTGGCATTCTTTTAGATGACCTTCATAATTTAGTTGCAGGCTGTGATTTGGCTCTGCTATCCATTTTCACAGCAGCATAAAATATTAAAGTCAAGCAATATCAATAATTCATACTCTTATGGCAATGGGGATATCAATGAGAAGATCATTTTGATTTGCTAAAATTAAAAGTGCAACTCTGCTTAAGGTACAAATATAACTTTATGGCTTTTAATGCTCTTTATGAGAATGGAAATTAAACGAAGTCTCATGTTTCATAGAAAGAGGAGCTGTAGCTGGTAGGTGTCCTGTCATTTGTACATTAGCCTCCCATTCACAGCAGGGTAATGTGTCCACTTGCTAAAACAGACAGACTTGTTGGCAGCCTGTGTCCTTTTTCCCTTCCTTCCTCTAATAAGCATTTCTCACAGCTTTCTCCCTGGTATGAAGTCTGATTGTTTTTAAAAAGCCAGTTACTACTGGCATTAACAGCATGTCTGGTTGAAGAGCAAACTGGAAGAAGGGCATGGACTGGGAGTCAATGAATTGGCTTCTAAACCTGCTTTTGCCACTGTCCTATGGACTGAAGATGAGCAAATCACTTTGGGTGTCCTGCCAACTCTATCTCCTGCACTTAATTAGAAGCTCCTCAGGAATAAGTGTTTTTCAGTGCCTAGTCCCATGGGCCTCTATTTCAGTGGGCTGAAGCACTGAAGTAATATGAGTAGGAAATTAAAAAGCAATTCATTTCCACTCCAACTTCTAAGACACGGTATTTTTTCTTGATGTTTTCTCTTTTAAAATTAACTTGATGTGTCCTTTGTCTAGCCTTGTCTTCTACTAAACACATTTCTAGATGATCTAAAATGCTAGATGACATAATAGTCTGGTAGACTTCCATGCAGTAATATTTGGAATAGTCATTTATACTTGCCCGGTGTGCTAAGGCAATATTCTCCTGCACATCCATTTCTTTAGAATTTGTATTCTTCCAAAACAGCAATAAAAAGTCCCTCCCCTTTTCAGTGGTAATTGATACTTTTCAAAGCCAGTTTATTAGAGACATTTTAGAATAAATTTATGCCTTCCTTCTGTAAGTTTTTTTAGTATCATCTCCTTCAAGAGAAAGGGAAATACAAGAGTCACCTCTGCTCCTTTTTTTTTTTGGTAAATTGCTCAGCTTTTCAACAAAGACCTGTCTAACAAATATAGGATGCAAGGATGGAAGGTGTCCCAAAACAAATTCACATTTTGGTTGCTAGCTTTTGCTTAACCAAGGATGAATATCCTTCTAAATTACATACAACCCTCTTTCTGTACTACTGGTACAGAGTGGCTGTATTATTTTAACAATTCTGTTACAGTCAAGTAGGCTGCAAACTGTTGTAGTCACTGCACAAGAAACTAGAACAGACGTAATTTCCATCTGTGGCTGTGTGATGATTATCTTGGTAAACACTGAATCAAAAGATGAACCAAGGCCTGGGTAGTCTTCATATAAGCACATGCATGCTAATGTCAGTCATATGACAGGTGTTTTCATCTTTTAAATTCTGACTTATTTCAGAAATGTGGGGCAAGCTGCATGGATCAGGCTTTGAGAAGATTGCTTTGGCAATCATGGAGCAAATGGAGCAGCCCAATTCTTCTGGCCTAGAAGAGAACCTGGAAGGAACTGACTTTAGCACTTTCGTTCAGTATTGGTGTTGCAAGGAAATAAGATAAAATGAGATCCTTTGTATCGCTACATGTCTTGTGAGTACAGGAAAGGAATTGCGAACTGCAGATGAGCATGTGTGTTAGGGATTCTTTGGCCTCTCCAGATAAACCTGTGGATTATCTGGTTACTCAAGAAAAAGCAGGTTGTCATAAAGGAAGAACTTAGTTTTTCTGAGGTCTTTACTCAGCTTTTCATCTGTTGCAACACTCCCTTTACATCTGTGCAATTTTGCTGTGAGTGATAACCCTTAAGTCATATTTGCTTTCTTCTTGGTAGAAGTACTGCTCTTGCTTTTTGTGGGGAAGTTGCAAACAGCTGTTTTCTGGCAGTAGGAGAAGAGGTAGTCACTGTGATCGCCTGATCTGCGGAATTGTATGAGATGAGTTGTACAATTTCAATTAAACTCCTGTATCGAGTCTGAAATATTATGCCTATGTCTGGTGAATTAAAGAGCCCTCTACTTTCATACATCTGCTGCCCCTGCAAATGTGTGCAGACTGTGACCAAGTTTTCTCTTGACCTCTGCACATAGTCTAGACCAGTAGAGCTCCATCAGGCTTTGGTTCTAGGGCATACACGGGTTCCTTCCAAGCCTTTTCTCATCTTCATCTTCTTTTCAAATATTATGTGTTAAGACATTCTTGGAATGCTTTTTTTTGTAGCCATTTTCTGTTCTTCTCTACCTGCTTAAGTGATGAGGTAAGCATATCCCAGTACAGCTTATGATATAAATGATCGGAAGGAAGCCCTCACTAGTCCTACTGAATGCTCTTCTGCTTAGTTGACCAAGACTTATTACCTTGCCTAGTTACATACCTGGTAACTTAGTGTTCTTTGTTCAGCTTTTAGTCCTTTTCCAAGTCACCGTTCTTCTGTTCTCAATCATATATAAAAGATCTAGTTCTTTTATCTGAGTTATAAGGTTGTTATGAATATTATTTAAAAATGTGACTTTCCTTCCTTTTCATTAGGCAATTCAGGTCATATTGTATGAAAGACCTATCATTACCCTCCTTTACCACTGCAGCAACTTTGCATTGAACTTTATAAGCATCAAAGTTATTCTAGAAATAAATGTTATGTAGCCATGAAAGAAATTGAACTTCATGTGTATTTCTTTTATTTTCAAAAAGGGCTTCAGTTTCTTCTTTTAAATAGAACTACACAAATCCCAAACATAACATGGTGGTTTTCCTTTCCGCCCTCCCCCGCCCCAGAATAAGCAGAGGATTCAAACTACCTCCAGTTCCCACCCCTCCTCCTGTGCCTTTTGGGATTTGTAACATTGGAGATATGTGGTGACTGCTGAGGAAATTGCCCTAAGTGATATTGGAGTAATTCCCCTTCATTCCAGTAATAAAGGTTGCATATGTTTTATGAGAATAGCACCCCTGCAGTACAGAGAGCTAC
Organism: Chauna torquata; assembly: GCA_013399475.1. Lineage (NCBI taxonomy): Eukaryota > Metazoa > Chordata > Aves > Anseriformes > Anhimidae > Chauna > Chauna torquata. The sequence goes on along the minus strand of VXAL01007260.1, from coordinate 51,836 downwards.
TGTGATCCATCACTTTAAATCAAGAAATCATTTGACACGTTTATTTCCTGAACAGGAAGTGTTCTGTCAGATCAGTTGGAAACCCTGAAATCTGTACATATTAAGATGAAAGTCAAAATAGCAGACATTGTTATTTTACTGGGCCAGTTCCGCTTTCACAGGGAGGCCACTCTACCGATGGGATGCTGAAGGAGTATCTCCTTCTTTCCTTTCAGTGTATGTATGTCTGAAGAAATTTATTAAAATAATGATAGGGATTGTAGTTAGTCATTGTTAGAGGACTGTAGATCTCAAAAAATCTAAAAATCTAATCCAAAATAGAAATACATTTTAAACATGTCATACAGTCTATAAAAGTGTTTTTAGCAAGAAAAAAAATTGAGCGAGATTTCCCACTTTATTTTAATCAGTGTTGTAACGTATATTTTGCAAGTTTAACACAAATCATTGTTGACTCATAAATGTATACATAGCAAAACCAAAACTGGACAGTTCAGAAAGTATTCTTAAGCAGGGAGGTGTAAGAATGGCCAATTGCGCTTTCCCTGAAAATGTCAGTTGCACAATAAATAAGCTGTCTAGATCGTATGCATTGAAGGGTTGTCCAACCAGATTACTAACTGTATGTTCATTAAAGCTAATCAAATATTCTTAGGTTGGTCAACTTTGGCTTAAACATCACTAATATAAAAACTACGCTGGAGATGTATAAGCCTTGTATGCCAGCTGCATTTTTATTGGCCTTCTGCAACTTCAAAGGCTTTCCTGCTCTAAAGCCCAGACAGGTACCGTCGACTGCCCTGAACCCTGCCTTTGCTGACTTATTGATTCTCAACATGGCTTTTCCTACAAGTCTGTGGATTTGTTTTCAATGTGAAATCATCTTGAAAGTATGTTCTTATTGACCTGCTTAAGATTTTTAAAATATTTATGTTGTTAATAAATATGCATCGCTGTTTCCCTCCTTCTTTGATTCTGTCTGTTATTTCACCTGTCAGAGAGATCCATTTAAGTAACAGATGCCTGAAGTATTTTGACAGGGTGTTTGTTTCTGTTTCCAGCGTAAAACTCATGTGATGACAAGCAGACAGTAAAAAGAGATTTGCCCCAAATGTGCTAGAGTCCCGCTTTTCCTCTACCCTATCCCACTTGAAAATTAGCTTTAACGTTATTACTTTGGCACGTGCCTTGCTGAAAAAATCCCTCACTGCCCAGGACCAGGGAATCGTGATGTTCCCTCTTTTTGAACAGACATTCCACAGCAAGATGCTTCCTATGGCCAGGAAGAAACATTAGGGTCTAAGAGTATTATTGAACACAAGATCTGTTGGTCACCTTGAACAAGTTACTCCAAATAGCTGAGGAGGAAACCCTCAGATACCTGCTATGCTCCTGAAAGTCAAAAACAGCAGGTAGGTCTTGAAATTCATTTGAAGAATTCATCTGTGTATATCAAAAGCAAAGATACTGAGGCATAACAATGCTTAAATTTGCCCTGGCTTGGTTCTGGTGTCAGATATTCAGCAGAACAACTCAGCTATTTCAGACAACTTGCTGAATTCCAGCATTTTAATTAAGATCAAAATGTAATATTCAGCTGGTAGTAGTTGTGAAATAAGTCTATGCTGATTGCCAGGTTAGATGAAATCACTGCATTTTTAAGTTGTCCTTTAGAAACGTGACTTTTGTCTTTATAGTATGTTTGCCACACAATCAACATTTTATTATAAAAGTTATTTCTGTGAAGTTCCTTACAGGTCAACAGCACGTCAAGATCAGACTTTTATAGATTCAATCATGTCTAAGCATCTGCAACATTTTGGATTCTTCTAGCTTGTTCCTACCATGCAGTGGAACAGGGTTTAGAGATGCCTCGATAAGCAGCGCTCAGGCTAGTTGTGGAAGCAGAAGGAAAATGGCCCTGTGCGTCTCAATCCCTCGATTTTCACTCAGTAAGGCAAATGTCTCATTAAGGTGTTAGCACCAAAAAATTCTTTACTGTACCCATATGGGCAGATGGTATCTGGAACATTATGCTGGTGTGCAATTCTGCCCCTTAGACGGCAAGCTCTCTGTAGTAAGGCCTGTCTCTTATTATATCAAAGCAGGCAGTCAAATAGGGTCCTGATCTGGGATGAGGACTTGAGATACTCTTATAAAATGGTATAGTAAAGACCAGGTTGTTGAAACTGAAAAATACATTAAGCATCCAACTGAATTTCCTCATTGTTCTCTGTTCTTACAAATAAAATCTTGGCACAGCAGCAGCATGTCTGCTTTTCTGAAGTTCTTGTCTTAAATTCTTGGATAAGCGACGAAGGTTTACATGAGTACAAAGAACATCTTTACTGTATGTTTTCAGATGAACCTTACCCTGCCTGATTAAGTGTCAGTACTCTAGCTGGACTGTAAGATGCTGAAATTCATTTCAGCCCCAATATGTTTAATGTTCATTTTCAGGCATGCGTGGAAACCGGCACGCCTGCAGATAAAATCAGTTTGAAATCAGTAAGTCAGCATGGCAGAGGGATTTCAGGGCAGGCTACCTGTCTGGGCATTCAAAGCCTTTGAAGTTGCAGACGGCCAATAAAAATGCAGCTGGCATGCAAGTTTTAAAGGGCTCCAGTGCTGAGCTTTCACATTGCTGTTACTTAAGCGAAAACTGAAAATTTTCAGAATGTGCCTCTGAGTAAATGTGCCACAGTAAACTTGTACCTACCATGTGACCGAACCCCATCACCCTCATTTCCTTGTAAATAAACACAAATTGTGAGAAGCACTCCAGAGAAGCATTCACGGTGCAGACAAGTGTGAGAGCTCTGCATCGCTGTCATGCCCAGGGGCAAGGGTGGCAAGATCTTGCAGCAGTTCATGGTTCCCTCTTTGCAGGGCAGGACACCAGCTGAAGAGCTCCAACAGCTCCAGGCTGGATGGTCACTCAGAAAACGTGAGATGAAACTGCTGCTGACATCTCAGAAGTGAGATGCATCCATCTCACAGGCTGATAAGAGGGTTGTGTGAGTACTTGGGCTTCTTTGACAGTTTTAAGCCACCTGACTGTTCCTGTCCTGTAGCATAGCTCAGTGGTGTGGTGGATGCGATGTGTCATGAAAGGTCAGGAGGGAGGTGAGCTCTGCTTCACCTGGCCTGCGGTGGGAAATGGAAAAAATGGTGCTCTGTCTCTGCTTTGACCCCTTGTTGGAAGCAAGCTCTTTCCTGGGCCTTGTGCAGCCCCCAGGAGAGTGACACCATGGTTTCTGAGCTTACCGACACTGCTGGAATAAAAAGACTTATACATGAAGTTGGGGTGGCTGACTCACAAATAAAATTAAAAATAGCCTATGGCTCCCTGAATTATCCATGTTCATTGGCTCTTGAACAAGAAAAACGTTTAAGTTAGACATGTTAAATACCGTTAAGAACTTATTTAATTTTGCCTTTCCACATGAGAGAATGTGATGTGTCTATTCCTAATCTTGGAAGGGCTTTAAATGCTGGTTTTCTGGCTTACAAAGATCTTTTGGCGAATCTTGAGTGGCCTTCTTTTTGCTGTAGACAGGTTTAAGGCTGGAAGGTGGTGAGAGGAGCAAGAAAGGGGACACAAAACTATTCTTTTATTGTAACACGATTGTGTTTGGAAATGGTCGACAACCACTGCAATTGGATTTTACTGGGAAATGGGAATTATCACACTAAAAAAGAACCCATTTTTATCATTTGCGAGTCCTGAAATAGCATGCCATGGGTGTAAGCAGTGAGCATTGCCTGTGCTTGGCCTTGGGTTAAGCTAATTTGGAGGAATGACAGATACAATTATATTGCTGGCATATGTTTGTTTCTTTCTTTCTTTCTCTCTTTTTTTTTTTTTTTTTTTAAATGACAGCTGTTAACAGCTGCTTGGTGATTTGGAGTATTAGAAATAGCCCAGGCACAGCTAGATGAGTGAGCAGAGTTCAGGTAGAGCAGCAGTCTAAGGCATGGGGCTTCGCCTCACTGAGTAACCCCATGCGTGTTTACGTGGGTAGTAGAGCCAGTTTATTCCCAGATAATTTATGCTTTTATCCAACTACAGAGCACGTAATAAAATGCTCTCTTTAAAAATGTTTGCAGATGTTCTCCTTTTGTTTTTGGTTTTGTTTTTTTTTTTTTTTTCATTCCAGTTTCAAACTTCCTGTGTTTCCCATGCAGGGCAGAATCCTGTCTGAGAAAGGAAGCCCATTTTAAAAGTTGTATCTACTTCTGCGCTTCACAACTGAGAGCAGCTTCAGCTTTGCACAATAATTTTGTTCTGGTGGGAAAAGCTTTTTTACCCTGTGTTAAAACCTCACCTGATTAGATTCTAATTTTGAGTAGAATGAAGAAATAATTAGGAAAAAAATCAAGAACTGCTATTTACAAATTGGATGCTTTGCTAGCCTGATAAATCCTTGCTACTCTAAATAAACGCATCGAACATTCATTAGATTAAGAGCGTAGAAAACCAAACGTGTTCAAATCTTAAACACATCATAATTTTAAGCGTCCACAAGTGTTTAAAAAGTGTTGGTAGGAATGAGCACATATATCTATTCACTAGTTAAATATCATAACCTGTTTCTTTTCTAAACACATGCGCAAGGGAACAGAACACATTTAAAATGTTAAACACATTGACATGTTTACAATGTGTTGCAAGAAAGTGTTTAACTTCTTGTGCTCCAAAGCTAAACACTTTGGAATTAGAGGGCTTACTAATTCTGCATTTATTCAATATGACTGTCACTTACTGACACTTATTGGATAAAGTTTGAATGTATTTTGGAGAAGACAAAAAAAAAAAAAAGAAAAAGAAAGAGAATAGGAGAGGGAGTAACACTTTGTCTTTAGATCCATAAGGGAAAAAGATGTTAGTTAATAGTCTGTGGTGTTTTGTAGTTTATGTATATGCCCCAGTGAGCAAATAATTAAAAAAAAAAATTGACCCCAGATTTATGAACTGTCCCGTATCTGGTTCATGTACATACTAGTACTGATCATTAGTTCAAATTAGAGGTCAAATTAGAACTCATTTACAAGGTGCATTTAAAATAAACCTTTAAAAATAAAATCAAGTTTTAAATAAACCTCTATCTCATTGGCCTCCCAGATCACAGGATTAACTCCAGGAATCCTGGATCAGCAGAGTAGGCTCAGCAGTCTGGGCAAGGACCGGGGGGAGGTAGCACTGCTAATCTGTTCAGGTGGGATTTTTAAAAGCACACGATACTGGCCTACTTTTAATTGCTAACCCAGTTCTGACGCTTTATATAGTTTGATTTCCAATTATCATGGAACTAGAGATATGCTCAATGCTGTCAGCCCAATATGATTTGCACAGAAGGCAATGGGGGCGGTTGGAGCTGGTCCATTTGATGAAGAAGACCTGCAGAGCTCTGCCTGCGACGCTGTGCAGGAGCTGCAGGCTGTTGGTCTGTCAGACCTCAGATACAGGCCAGAGGGCTCAGTTGCACTGCAGGGTGCTGCACGGTTACCTGCACTTATTCCAGATGTAAAATGAACCAACAAAATACCTGGGTGAAAGAATGGAGCTCTTAAAACCCATCAGAAATTGAAACTCTCCAGAAATGTGGAGGACAGCTGAAGGCAGCTTAATCACCACTTAGCTGGGGCTTTAGGGAGCAGGTGCCCTGGTAAGGGAAAACAATTAGAAGATGGCCTTATTTCTGACATTCCTTCTTCTTCTTATGTTTTTCCTAGGTTTAGCTTAATTTGGGCAGTGAAGGCTGACTATTACTCTGCACAGTGCATGTTTGGGAAGTACTGCATTCCACAGTACCCCTCCTCCCAGCATGTGAAGGATGTATTTTAAATGGAGATTATGAAAACAAAAGTGAAAAATCCGTGTAACTGATCTAAGGTTAAGAGCTACATTTGGGAAGTTAAGGCTACATTTAAACTGAGTGATGGATGCACTTGCATGACAAGTCGATCCAACCTTAATGCCTGGTTTTCTTCCCATAGATGTAGCGTGAGTATGCATCCCTGGTAAGAAGCAAGATAACTTAGGTGTAATAGAAAATCTACAGGATTATAAAAGGATACCTGAGGTGAAGAGACATGGTTTCCAAAGGCAGCAGAAAGCAATGGATATCGGAATAAGCACAGCATGACACATGGCTGTAGAAAAAATGCATGCAGCGCAAAAGGAAATCTTCATAGGAGCAATGGGCAGTGTTGCGGCAAAAGAGGACTTTCATCTGAAAGAAGATGAGACAGTTTTAAATTTTCTGTTGGGTACTAGTACATGAGCCAAGATTGCCCTTGTGTAATACCAGCAGAAACATACAGGACTTGTGTTAAGAGAAAGCTAGTCTCTCATGGCAGTCTTGTTCAGGAAATAAATTCCAGGGGTAAATAACAACTAAGAAAACTGCAATTTATAAAAAGAGAAGCAGGGGAACATTTTAGATGTTGAAAGTGTGTCCAGGCTTTTGTTTCATGGAGCAAGTACCATCAACGCAGTGGTAGGGAATATGGTTTCTTCACCTGCCCTCTGGACTGCGTTGGGCACTGAGACACGAAGATAGCTGATAGATGTGAAGATTTCCTTTTCTTTATGAAAGAGAGAACTCTACAGTCTTCCTGCTGATAATATGAGCTGGGTATTTAAGATAAGACGAGCAATATCGATGGTAAACTTGCATATAAGTTAGCTGTGAATGCCTCCAGGGCAGTGCTGATATAGAGGCTGCACCTCTTAAATATTGTGGTCAAAACTGGAGACTAGGCATGTATGAATCACCAGGAAAACAAAGACCAAAGCGCTCAGGTAGATGATGTGCACTCACACAATTTTCTATCACTTTTCTTCAAGGAGGTGGGTTGTTTTTTTTTTTTCAGCTACACATGCATAATTTACACACTGAATAACAAATAAGGAAGAGTTTTGGTGTTCCAGAAGATTTGTGCTAGATAAATACTACACACATGTGTAAGCAAATATCTGCCACTTCTTGTTCAACTTCAGGTGAGAGGACTGGTGTTGCACCTACAGAAGATGGGACTTTCAAATCTTCAGTGCAATCAAATTTTTTAGCAAACTGGGCCAGATAGCATACTTCTGGGCCCTGTTAGAAAGTGAAGGGAGAGCTCTTAGCTCGTTATGGAATTTTGCTTAAAGGCAGCAGGATGGTGATTCCTAAGGTGTTACCAAAAAATGTATAGGAAAAGACACTTGAAGGTCATTTAGGGATTGGAAAACCTCAGAGAAAGGCCAGAAATGCTTTTTACTGGCCTCAAATAGCAGTGACATGGAAGAAGTTTGAGTCTGTCTCTTGTGCCAGAAATATACGCCAAGTGAAGTGAAGTGGACTATGTTGATGGTAAAGGAAAAACTGGCTCCTGAAGCAAAGTAGATGGGTTTATTTGCCTTGGCTAAGAGTAACTACGCATGTGTTCTAGAATATAATTCTCCCATTTATGTGATGGCTTTGCTAGAAAATGCTTCTGAGCAGAAGACTGCATACACTGGTTGCATTTTCATTGGATATAGAAGATATAGCACGATCTGACTGAACCCCTGTTTGTTCATCACTTAAGAGTATGTAGAGAAGCATGTAACTACCACTCCACATTATCCCCAGTCTCCAGGCTGGTGTAAGTAGGTTCCAAAATAATAAAGCATCTGCCTTAAAGGATTGCAGGGTCAGATCCTAGTATATATCTAGTACTGCAAAGTGCGGGGTGGAGCCTGTGAAGCAGGGGGTTGTCTCCACTGACATAAAACTGAAAATGACTACGTAAAGTGTCAGAAGCAAATGCTAGTGCGAACAGAGTCTTGCAGAGAGTACGGAGAGTCAGACGCAGAAAAAAAATCACTGCGATTTGAGACCCCCAAACTGACACTTCTTTGTTGAAAACAAATGCCCACTATGTCCACATTTCCTACGCATCATGGTGACAGTTAGCAGCAGTGTCAATTTAGGGTAACACATTGAGAAGCGGGGAATAGGCAAACTTTCCTCCTGGAACTTGGAAGAATAAAAGCAAGGGTGAGCATAGTAGGATTGGGCAGCTGAGCAGGAAGATATAGGGTGTGATCTGTCTGCTGGTTGACATGGGTTTGGGTTGATTTGTTATTTGAATAGAGCATTCACTGGTTGATGGCAGTGCCCAGCTAGACCTGCTCTCCCCGGAGACACTTGGCTGATCACTAATGTCTTCTTACTCGGGGTGATCACTGGTGCTGAAACAGTGTTGGGTAGTTTCATCTTTTCATCATGCAAGAGTTTGTGTTGGGTTTCCCAGCAGCTGCTGAAACCTGTCCCCGGGAGCCTGGTGGCTGGGAATCACTCTGGAATGCAGTCTAAGGAGCCAGTAGCACCACCAAACCTGTGTTTTAGCTTCATACTCCAATCAGGTATTTTTGTTGGCACAGAAGTGACAACAGGTGCAAATCAAGATAAAGAAGCATATGGGAAATTTCTGGTTCAGTGGAAGGTTTTCTTTCAGAAAATGTGTCAGTGACACTGCTAATTAAGATGTTACTCTCATCTCATGCAGTGTTTGCCTGTATCCTATAAGGAAAGGGCATAATGAGTTTGAAGGAAACCTTAGCATCTAAACATATGGACACAAGTATGGTAAGTGAAGAAGTTACGTGTATACATACAGATGGATATGGACGTGGTTTGAAGCCAATGGGGACGACAGACTTGCTCGCTGCCAGCAGAACCTGTTTCTGAGGAAGCAACAGAGCTGTGAATTTTGTTTTTCTCAGCAAAATGGAAACACTGCTGGAAATGGAAACACTTTCATTACAGGTTTATGGGCTTCATTAATTTCCAGTGTTTTGTGGTTTTCTGAAGCTGCACGTGATCTTTGTGTGGGGAAGGGCTTTGTGTGACTGAACAGGGGAACAAGAAGGAATATGACAACTGGAAGTGAATTCCTCAAAGAAATGTGAAGAGTCAGCCATAAAATTGTATTTCCCCTCAAGACCATAAGGCTAGATCTACAAGGCTAGATCTGCCTATAAGACAGCCTCCAGATCACACATGCAATGCAACAGCGTGGATCAAACAGAACAGCAGAGTGGCATTCCTTGAAGTCCTAAGGCCAGGGGAAAATTCCACTGCAACCAAACTAGAAGTGCACGGACAGTGAGAACAAAGATGGTTATGAAGTATGTGAACGAAATTCACTTTTACATAAAGAATTTTTATCTTCAGAGGCTGTTTCTTAAAAAACGAACAAACAAAACACTTTTTTTGCATTACGAAAAAAGGATGTGCAAAAATGGAAGGGAAAGAAAAAAGCACAATAGGGATGTTTTAAATAAAAATTAAAATTTTATTTGAAGATTTGAAAGATAAGGCTAAGAAATGTCATTTTCATGGGACTAAGAAAATTCCTTCAATCCTTGAATGAATTCCTTTCCTTCTTTTCCTAGTCTTCAGCAGTTGCTTTCCACTGTCTGTCACCCTTTTGGACAGTCAAATGATCCAAATAATTTTGTATAACTGTCATGTTCTCGTCATTTCTATACAGTACCTCCTTTCTGTTGCTCACACATTATAACAGCAGAGATTTTATGTTTACTTATGGTTTATTGATGCGAATTTGAATATTATCCTTGTACTGACTCCTGTTGAACCAGTGAAAGGCAGTTCCTCACCAATACCTTCTTTCTGAAATCTGTCCATTATCCTGTTCATAGCCATTTACCATGCATAGCGCTAATTAGGGTATTTGTGGTACTGGCTCAAATGCTTTGCAAAACTTCATAGATATTATTTCTTGGCTAGAACTTCCATCAATCACATTTATAATGCTAATAAAAAATGAAAACACACTTCACTTCATGTACAGGCTTTATTTACTTTTAATTTGTTATCTTTACCATTATTTTGCCTAGGTTTGATGTCCTATTTGTTGAATATCAGCATGATATCAGCCTTTCTAACCTCCTGAAAGTTTCCTCCTGAAACTAAATCAGAGTTACAAACTCTGGTCCAGAGCTCTCATTGGCCAACACTTTCATGGCTTTAAGAGGTGCAGTTTGTTCAGACAGCAGATTTAAAAGTATTTCTTTCTAGATGATGTTGTTTAACTTTGGTATTTGCTATTATAATGACATATCCATCACCTACCTGTTAAATCCATGCTTGGTTAACCACTTGCCTAAGCAGTGTTTTATCATCCTGGCACGTATATCATCCTTCTATTTGGGTACTAAAACAGAAAGACTAACAAATACTTCCACTTTGTTTTTTAACAGTATCAACACCTTTACTTTTTGTTTCGCAGAAAGGGCAAGGACATGTTGAGACTAATTTTTTGTTTCCAAACAAAAAGCTTTTGTCTTTATTCTTTTGCCTGAAGTCTATCAGCCCTATATGATTCCTAAAGTCTTTATTTTCTCATGTATTTTTTCATTTCATAACTTTGTTAGAATGAATTACTATCTATTCTTTCTTAATGTTATTTATTATCTATACATTTTTGTTTTCTAATAATTACCTTTGGTTTGCTGTTGACTAAAAGTTTGGAATTTTTTTTTTGGCTGAAGTTGTTCCCTCTCCAGAGCAAATCATGACTTCTCGGGATATTTAGGCTGAGAGAAGCTCTGCCTAAAGCAGTCTCAAACTCCTTTACACATTAATTTAAATGGAAACAAATCTGGATTCAGCTGTGGCTCTCTAGGTTTATCCTCATGATTGTTTTATTTCTAAGCACAGAAGTGTTGGCTGATGGTGAAACTTATTTAGTATTTTAGGATAAAATTTTTCCTTTCTTCCTTTCGATGCTGGGTACTGATGAACTGGGACCTCTGTGATGAAGCCTTTTATTTGGGAAATATGCCTACACTGTCTGCTGAACCAGCATGGTGTCCTGCACACCTTTCCCTTCATTGCCCTTTCAAAAGGGATAACAGAGAAGGAGAAAAGGATAAAGCAGGATATGACGGGGGAACTCAGGAAACCTGATCTCACTTCCTCACTCTGCTCCAGGTGTCCTCTGTTACGTGGGCAAGTAACATTGACCCTCTGTGCCTTCCTTCCTGCAGGATGGAAATAACATGTTGCCTCCAGAGGGGTATCTTGAGAAAAAGTCTTTGATGACTATGAAGTGCTTTGGAAATGCAATGATGGGAAACAGGTAAACACATAAAACATCCAGAGGTGCCACGTCTATGCTTCTCTCCAGTCCTGACTCATTGACAGTAAGGGTCAGTCTCCACACACAAAATCAAAACTCTTTTCACTGTGGTGGCCATGTGTGGGAGGCAACGGGTAGGGGGTTTGGTACCTCCTTCATTCTGTGCCCTCTCTGGGGACCTCATTTTTTCCTTGGAGGCTATCTTCTGGCTAGGCTTCTGTCACTCTTTGCTCCTTGAAATTTTTCAACAGGTGTCTTTTGTGGGTCATTTCCACACCTCCCTCCCCCCCCATAATTTCCATATTCCTGTTTTCCTGGTGCCATCTGTTTTTAGTTTTTTTTTATTCTATCGTCTTCCACCCAGCTGCTGCTCCTCTCCCACATGCTGCTAACGAAGTGGACAGAACAAGCCTGTTCATGCAGTGGTCGCTGCTTGCTGCCTCGGGCAGCAGCTCTGCTGCACTGCTGGGGCTGCACCACCGCGTAGCCGTACTCGGTGCGAGACGCTGGCTCTCCTCGCCCGTGTAGGTACAGGCAGGCACTGCTTCCACAGCCATACACATTGCGTGAGTTCGGAGTTGCACACATGTTGGTTGCACTTCTCTGCCAGAGTGGCTGTGTTACCAGGAGGCTACACCAGTGGTGAAAAGTGTGGGGCTTCAAATGAACCGATCCTTGCTCAAAATTATTTCAGGTGTGTAGGAGAGGTGCTTTAAATCCAGGTGAGTTTGTAGGTCTAGTTCACTGTGCAGTTCCCCTGATGAATATACGGACACAACTGTGGCTGCGAAGCACAGGAGCATGTGGGTGAAGTGAGGATTGCTCCTGGACACCCTTTATTGTGAAACCACAGTGTACTAGAGGTTAGCCTTTGTTTTTGCCACTTCCTAAATCACTCTTCTACCCATACACGTTACTTGGGCATTTTTGGCTTTAAACCTTCCAGTTATGGTCCTCTCTGGACTAAGTGCCTTTCCACTCCATTTATGTCACAGCAGGACACTTCATAACCTCAAGTTACATATTTTTCCCTGCTACACCACTGGTGTGGGTGTGATTTACACTCACCCTACAATTTACAGCAATTCTCTTATTGGCATGGATTCAGCCCTCAGCTAATCAGCACATCAGATTCAAGCACAATTCTGAAGCATCTGCAAGGAGATAAGCAAACCAGCGATGGATCATTATTTCAGTAGCCTGTTATCGTGAATATCATGTCATGTAACAAATAAGAGAAAGTGTGATATGTTTTAATAGAGAATAAAAGACATAAATTCTATACAAACTTCTCTCAACATAAATTCCTTTTTAACTGCTCATCGTGCTCTTACACAACCTCAGGTAACTTGACCTTCTCAACTGCCACATTTACAGTAGAAATTTGATACTGGACTGATTGCGAAAGTATTTCTAATGGATTTCCTCTAGAGATATTTCAATAAAGTCTGGTGAGAACCTTTTCATTACTTTTTGTATTACTTGTAAAAACTCTCTTCTTCACAGCAGTCAGTTTTAACAAATGGTCATCTGTTTGGCTTTTTTTTTGACTTTGATTTCCATGCTGGACTTTAAGTTCTTTGGAATTTCTTGTAATCATAATGGTATAAGGTGTTGGTTCCAAAAGACTTCTGTTATTTCAAAAAAAGTGAGCCAAAGTATAAGCTTTCCATAGCTGGGGCCTTCAAGTCAGGACACCTTTAAGATGACCATCAGCCTGAATAAATAAGTAAAATAAAACAATGGAGAAAAAAAAAACCCTGCCATTCTGTGTCCATTATGTCTCAAAAGCACTAAACTCTGTCGGTGCAAAATNTCCAAAAGACTTCTGTTATTTCAAAAAAAGTGAGCCAAAGTATAAGCTTTCCATAGCTGGGGCCTTCAAGTCAGGACACCTTTAAGATGACCATCAGCCTGAATAAATAAGTAAAATAAAACAATGGAGAAAAAAAAACCCTGCCATTCTGATGTCCATTATGTCTCAAAAGCACTAAACTCTGTCGGTGCAAATGCCAGGATTGCCTCCCTGTGTTAGTGGTTGCAGTGGTTCAGCTGGTAGCTGTGATACAGGGCCCCAGTCTACATGGGGGCCTGATGGAAATCTCTGCAAATCATAATTCTGAAAAGAGTCAAAGCCCTGTGGAGGGAAGGAGGCTTTTGGTACCAGAAAGCAGTGAGGCATGTAGGTGATCTTTAATTGTTAAGGCCTAAGTCTACACAGGGCCAAATTCTGTTCTCAGATTGTCTGGTAAACACAGAGAACATTTAACCAGTTTCCCTGATAAAATTCTCACAGGCTTATATGAATAGCATAACTGTGCTGCTGAGACCAGAGTTTGGCTCAGCTGCCAGCGGCAAAGAGCTCATATTGAGCCTCCTGCACAGACAAATTAATTTAGCTAAGTAGCATACTGCTTCCAAACAGAGTGTAAGAGAGTGTGAGAATAATAGAAATGAGTTGATATATCTGGCTATGGGTAGGAATGTGCTGTTTTGTAAGAATTGTTTGCAGAATGTTTTTGCTAACATGTGTGAATCCTGCTATATATATTAATTTATTCTATATATTTTTGTTTGAAATCCTATATTTCTAGTCCACTGTTTTTTTTAATCTCAATCCACATCACTCATGTCAATCTCAAAGAAGTCTTAACTGAGACACTGTTGTGAGGTTAAATATTGCAAGGCAAATAAAAATTCTAAAGTTTGGAAACATTAAACCACATAAATTATTGTCATTGTTATTAATGTATTTAATGGAGTAATTGAAATTGAAACATAAGTCTTGGAACAACTTTGGTTGCTCTTTTGTTAATATTAATAAAAATTTCCATTTTACTGTATAAAGCCAAATAGAGTAAGACACTTTTTTTTTTTTTCGGAAATAAATATATCTTTTCCTTCATTATAACTCAATAAAATATGTTCTATGAAACATTCATACACTACTTCACACTTTCAGAGTTGCTGGAGAAAAGAATGGCTCTTTAACATTGAGCATAATTGCACATCAATCATAAGATAGATGTCTTCCTTCAAATGGGACTGTCCTGCAATGAAAGCTCCTTCAAATTTATTAAGGCAGCTAGAGGGATTCCTGTAACAAGATGCTGGGATGAAGCCTGCAGCTCAAAGCTGTCTATGAAAAGTATTTCCCTCCCCTTCACCAGATCATTTTTTCTTCAAGATGTTATAAATAAAAAAGTCCAATCTCAAAAGAGTGCAAAGTTTTTGATGGAAATGTGCAGAGCACCCTCAGTCCTCTCTGGGCTGAGTTGCTCACAGGCTTCCTCTAGTTACAGAAACTCAGCGCTGAGCGGTAACTGGCTATTGAAACAACAAACCCCTGCACGGAGATATTCTTTAGCCATAGTAATGCTTTAAAACTTCCTTTGTGTGCCTGTAAATGAAATCTGTGCATCTCTCAGTAAAACTTAAAGGAAGATACCCCTTGCCTCTTGCTAATTTTTACATGGGTTTTAGAACAATTAATGAATAAAATTCCCAGAGGGTGGAAGAAAATGTTGGGATATTTTTTAAGTGGAAAGGAAGTAAAATACTAGCAGAAAGATCTGTATCTGCTAATCAGATTGCTGGCTGCTTAAGATCTAAATTAGTGTTTTCACTCCACCATTTACTGGAAGGTCATTAAGAAATCCATTTTATGTCTTTTATTAAGAGCAGCCAAACAGACATCAGCAGCAAATTTCATTCTTTATTTCAATAATTTTAACCAAAAAATAAAGATTCACTGAGCAGATTGAAATGATCAGAGTCCAGGATTTTTCCTCTCCCTGTCCCCCTCCTTTTAACTAGGGGTTGTGATCGTATTTTCTGTTTTCTGCAGTCCTAGATTAATGGATAATCTTGGCTCGCCTAGGACTGTATGCTGGGTATTTCCTTCCCTGCTGACCATGTCATCTGGTGTGTTTGCGCAGTCCTGCTGTGCCTTGCTCACATGCCGGATAAACAAACTTTTTTCTCATCTTCTGTCTTCACTCTCATTTCCCGTGCTCTCCTTGTCTTTGAATGGGCCCTTTAACTTCATCAGAGCGTGAAAGTGGATCTACCCTTATCATAGTAAGGCTTCGCATTGCCTTACAGCATTGCCACTTGACAAGTGTCTTGCACCGATGATAAACCTATTGCCTCTCCCCCTCCATGTTCCTAAGAAATTCATCAGGTTGCTCTTGTTCAAGACCATCTGCTCTCCGAGGACCCGCATCAGTTTGGTACAGGCCAGCAAGTTAGAAGAACGGAGCTCCTAAACACAAACCCAAGCCCCCAAACCTCGAGAGTAGAAAACTGCTTGGACTGCTGCCATTTTTGAAAGGAAGAATATGGGTCAGTGTTCATGCTTCAGGATAGATCGGATAGATACTGTGTGTTAGGAGGAAGTATGCTTATAAAGGATTTTCCATAGTTATAACCAAAGCATAAAAAATAAAGTTATTCTACCCTACAGCAGTATAAGTTCAGCTGCTTGAAGTAACTCTAAACCGGTGACACTGGTCATGCGAGTTGCCTAGTCATGTTCTGTCTTTCTAAATGATTAAAAAATGCCAAAGAAGGAGAGATAGTCAGGTTATTTAGAGTAAAGTCATTATCTAAGCAATTTTTTCCCCTTGCTCCTGAGGCTCCTTCCTGTCTCTGAGTTAATAATGTTTTTAAATTTTAGGAACTGATCGTGACAGATGGCTCCTATGTGCGGTTGCATGTGTGCATGGAGAATGTGTGCACACACTTGTGGCCCAAGAGCTGCCTTTGGAGCATATCAGGAAATGTGATTTTTGCATTGTGTGCATCACTTGGGTAAGAAACACAAAACCAAGCTAGTGACAATTGAGCGTTATTTTTATGGCTGTATCATATCACTGGTGAATGAGATTAACAGGGAAGGTGTCAGTACAGGAAACTGAGGACTATAAATTCGCTGTGCGGCAGAAAGACCTTATAAGGGCGAGCAAGCCTAGCTGCCCTGCACTGACTCACCAGTTGTTTTAAGGTTTCTTTAGGGACTTATGCGACCCTGACAGATCCCTTCTGCTTCAAGCTCGGCCAGGTGTGCTGTCACGGAAGATGTTACCAAGAGGCAGGTTTCATAGTGCCTGGGAAAAACCAGCAAGGGATGGAATAAATGCCAGAGCTCTGCCCCTGCTGCCCGACTGCTGCAAACTGCTGTGCAGGGGCATTTGCAAGTTTGCAGAAGATTTCAGTCGCATCTGGACAAATGAGTCAGATTTTGTGACTTGAGCTGGGAAGTAGTTGATGCCCTCCTTTCTCCCTGGTTCCTCAGTGGCAGTGGGGCTTCTTGTTTTGGGCACGATGGAGTGAGAGAACTGAAACACGTGTTAATTAGGGTGAAATAACAGGACCCCTAGCCTTGCCTAGAAGCTCTGGTCTTTCAGTGGCTTGGTGGATGCAGTGGTGACTTTCCTAAACTTCAGGGCTGAATTTTTGGCTCTTTGAAGTTCTGGAAAATAGTAATTCTGATCTGGAAATCACTTGATGGAGTTGTAGCTGCTCTCTGAGTGGCTCTCCCATGTTCCTGAGAACCCCTTTTCCTGCCCCTAGGATCATCTCACCAATTAAATTTTCATTTAAATCTATGGCCAGGTCCTCCACTGGTGCAGTCAAGGGAAGCTTAGCATTGACTTGCAGTCAGATACCTTGTGTTTTGTGGCTGTAGGTCTTATAAATATTTATAAGATAAATTGTTCTTTATGTTCTTTTTAATTAATTTGTAATATAGTTTTATTAACAATAGTTTTAATCATAGAATATCCCGAGTTGGAAGGGA
Source organism: Chauna torquata (assembly GCA_013399475.1). Classification (NCBI taxonomy): domain Eukaryota; kingdom Metazoa; phylum Chordata; class Aves; order Anseriformes; family Anhimidae; genus Chauna; species Chauna torquata. The sequence continues at coordinate 34,897 of VXAL01007260.1, read as the reverse complement.
CCCGTGGGAATCACTGAGACCAACTCCCGGGTAACAAGCACTTTTCAGGAGACAAAATCCATTCCCAAGACTTGTATTATCCTTTTAATCCATCTGCGTAAAACAAGTGACTGAGCTTAAGCCTGGAGAGGTCCCAGATGTTTTTTGATCTTACATCATCACAAGGTATATGGATCTCAATTTTCAGATTACTTAATATGTTTTGCTTATTGAATACTGTTCTTCATATGACTTACTATGGCAAGTCTTCGACTGAGTTTATGATAGATTTTTGTTTTATTTATGCGATTTTCTTTAAATACTATTTTAGCAATTTTGGTAATAGTATTACAAAACAGAGAAGAGACAGAAATAGTCCCAGCTAGCTCTATAAATCCTGCACAGATTGGTTTCTGCTTCTCAATCCAGAGCTACAAAACACATAACTTGCTAATCTTAGTCTGCAGCAGGAACCAAGACACCTATACCATACGACAGATCTCTTTTCACTGATAAAAGCTCCCTTCTGCTCCTATGTACTGTTGTCATATCAAAATATTTTTAGGATCTTTGTTAGGAATATTTTCTGAGTGAGGTGAGCAGATGAAATTATATTTATTCAAAACCATTAAAAAAACTCTCTCCTTCATAAAATAAAAATATTTTTTAAAAAGGCTAAAAAAATTTTTTTTTTCCCAACTACTTTCTTCACAAGTCTTGGAGAATCACTTTCTACACAATATTTTCATCTTAAAAATAACTTTTCTGACTTAACTCTGACAGAAACATCCTCTAGTGTGAACCAGGTTTCTTCAGGAAGGAAAGGTGTGCTTCCTGGAAAAAGCTAATCAGTATAAAAGGGAAACGGTCAGCAGCATCTGTATAAATTCTGAGGAAAAACTGAAGTAATTCAAGTGCATGAGATATTTTTTAGAAACAGGAAAGCACATTATTTTCTTCAGCCATGCGTACGGTACTTCTTGCCTCTCCCCTGGGGAAGCTGTTTGGCTTCTTTTTTCACATAGGCAGATCTGAGAAGGAAATAAAGAGAAGAGAGTAAATAATAAGTTGAAAATATATGCGTATGACAACCTTGTTTGTCTGTGCTCTTCAGTTAACTTTACTGATCTTAATCAGTAATGTGTAACGGCCCCGTGTATTCTCCCAGTGTACGTGTAATCCTATAGCTTTGTTTTGTCTTTCCTAGGAACTGTAAGATGGTTAGCTGCAGCGGATGTGGCAACTGGAGGCTTATTGTGCACACAGGCACCTTTGTCATCACGGCCGGGTCTCACGCTTGGGTTGCGGCCAGAGGAGGTCTGTCTTTGATCCCCACCTGCAGGGACGACATGAGGCTGGTGGAGCCGGTTGGTGTGTGGTGGGAGTCGTTAGGTGTTGCCCGAGGGGTGAGAGCACCTACCTGCCCTGGGACCTGCCAGTCAGGGCTGTGGCCCTTCACATCCTGTAAAATGTCCACCACAGAGAATTGGAAGAAGCCAGGGGCATGGGAAAAGATGAAAGAAAAGGGAGATTCTGAGAGCCTCAGCAATATGGATGTCATCTTGGCCACGGCCTCGGGAAAACCTACCAACCTGGGAATGAGGACGTTTTCTCCTTTCCAGCTCTGGCTTGCTCTGCAATCTTCAGCAAGTCACTTTACCTCCAGATCTTGACTTCTCCTCACTGCTCTCCTCTTCTGCCTTGATTGCAAACCCTTTAGGAGGGGGATGATCGCTCCTGCATATACGCAAAACGCATCACCACCGTAGTTGTGTCTTCCTGTTAAATGATGCTGCCATACAGTAACAAGAGGTGCCCCCAAACCTGGTAGCATATCTATGCTTATAAATGTGCTTCAAAAGGGGAATCATGGTTGCTGATGGATTGTAGACATCTGAAGGGTGTAACCAGTGCTCTCTTTGAGTGCTTCTGAGTTCTTGTCCAAAGAGGCCTGGTATTTAACTTTGCTGTTCTGACTGTGGTTTATTTTTTATCGTCCAATACTACTCTTTCATACAGGAACTGAAAATTACCCAAAAACATATTTTCGAAGAAACACCCTAACCATATAATTCTGGTTTCTATCCTACCCTTAAAGCGACATTTTCTGATCCCACTCCCACCCTGCCAGGCAGGAAGAGTTTATTCTGGCTTTGTAAACTAAAACAGGCAGACCAGGAGAGAGATGAAAACTGCAACTGTTTGTTATATAGAATACAGTTATTTTGGTGTCTTGCCAGTAGCGCTAGAGTACCAACAGATGTTCCACAGGTGATTAGAGCCTACACAGGTAAACACACGGAAACTATGTGGGTTATGATATGGCTGGAGTTTCTAGCCTTGGGTTAAATAATGCGAGCCCTAGATAAAATCCACCCGCCTGAAAATACCTTGCATTTGCTATTTTCTTGGGTTGAAAATCATTTCCTGAGGGAGGTACTTAGGTCTTAATGTTGTCTTTGATAGAGGGAGCCAGATTTTTTTTTATTTTATTTTTTATAATGCAAAGAATTTTTTTATTTTTTTATTTTTCTTTCCTTTTTTTTTTTTTTTAATATAAAAAAATTTTTTTTTTTTTTTTTTTTTTTTTTTTTTTTTTTTTTTTTTTTTTTTTTGGAAGAGCAATGGTTATAGCTAGAAATAAGTCATTGCTGGCTTCCAGATTTGGAAAGCCAAATGTACTGTGCATTATTTTTTGATGTGCAATATGGGAACTTTGACTGTAGGCCAGGTTAAGACTAGGTAGGGAGAATGGCTGGCTTTGGAGGGAAGAGGTGACCCCAGAGAGATGGAGCAGTCAAGGCTGTAAGGCTGGACCACATCCCTGGGCTTGTGTTTCCCTGACAGAGTTACTGCCTGGTTCTCTGGTGCAGGCCAGATGTACCATGAACAACAGTTGATCAGGGCACTTAACCAAGGTGGGCATTTTCACATTTTCTTTTATCTATTTAATTACATTTATTTATTGAGTGGCAAATCCTGCTGCAGATCAGGACGCGCTGCAGCTAGTGCCATGGTGTGGTGGGGGGCTTTGCCCCAGGGAGCACTGGGTGTGACAAGATCTCCCACTCATCCCGCTCCCTTTGCAGCCCCATGGTTGCTCCAAAGCCTTGAAGGCAGAGGACTTTCAGGCCCACGGTTCTTTCCAGTGGGAAATGGCAGAAATGTTATGTAGAAAACTGTGTGGTAGGGAACTGCTGAGTTTTACACATTGACTTCAATGGGGTCATTCATACTGCTGAAAGACCAGAATCTGATCCTATGCTATACTTTCTTTTGGATGTAACCTAAGAGGGAAAGTGGGAGACCGAACATTATATTTTAGGAATCTGGCCCTTAGCCTTTGATTTTATTCCAGAGTGGAAGTAGCAGTGTTTGCAGCTCCCACGTTACCGGTGTGTATATCATTCATTCTAGACAGCATCATCTTTATTTTAAGATGCTTTTAGATGTAGGATTGAGTGTATTGAGTGTGCTGATGTTTGGCCTTGTTTTCATACCTGTATACCTGCAGATCTCTCATGGCTGTAGCATTCTGTTGTTGCATATGTTTCTGGTCTACAGGCAGTCTTTCACAGCATCATTAACTGCAGTACACTCTTTAACAGAGAGCCATGGGAAACACCTGCCTTCTGTAGTTGCCAAGTTTTTTTTATACATAGTCTCCATTGTATTGTGCTTATCTTTTACATATATATACATACATAAATACATATGTATGTACATATATACACACATTAATACTTACATATGTAGAGAGATTCTGGGAGCCGTCATGAAATAATAGCAGTGCATCAGCTAATGCATTTAATGTCTCTACTCAGCAATTTCATATTGAGACTTTGTATTAATTTTTTGTTTTCTATGATAATTTTTTTAAAGTATCATCAGGCATTTTAATGAGCAGTGAGAGATTAATGAACAGTTGCCTACACTCCTGTAGAGCATGTGCATCAAGTTCTATTTTTAGGTATAATTATAAAGAACTTTAGTTAAGGGGCCAGAGATTTTACTTCCATGATGCAGAACCTGTCTATATATTTATAGGAGTAAGAGAAGAGTTAAACAATGGCAAATGAACACAGATTTCTGAATCAAGTAATTATTTTTGTCTTGGAGCACACAAAGCTCTGTGTGCACTACTGTGTGTAACACTGCAGTGTTAATGTGTAAATAGTCTTGTTTCTACTTGGCATTACAGAATTGGAGATAAGGATGGGAAAATGCAAAACTGGGCATGTTAAAACCTGGGCAGGGGTAAGCTCTGGTGAACATCTCATTGACCAATAAAAGCTGTTTTAGTGAATCAATCTTTAAAATGAATGCTCGGAGTGAAAATAGAGACCAGGTTATTTTGGAAAAGATGCTTTTGCCACTGGTGTACAAGCTACCAGCTTTCTAGTCCTAGTGTGAGAAATAGAAAAGCCGTGCCTCATAATGTGGAGAGCTGTAAAAGCACCAGGTCTCTGGTTCATCAAAGCTGTTGATGCCCAACAGCTCTGTTGATGGGTAACTTGGGTGGTACTAAAAGGTGCTGCCACGGGAGACCATATGCATAGCCAAAAATCATACAGCAACTTCTACCTTGTGAAAGAAGAGAAATATAACATTTATTTTTTAAAACATTACTTCTCTAAGCTGGAGTAGCAAAGTCATCCCAAAGACAGGGGCCAGTGTTGAAGAACGCAAGAACACAAGGCAGGGAGGTATTGTGTGGCACAGAAAATTACCAGAGTTTGTACCAACAATAACGAAAAAAGGCTTCCTGTGTTTTATTATATATTATGGCTTTCCAACCACTGTCGACATTCCCCTGCTACTACAGGCTGGCAACCCCCAGAGAGCAGCTCCTCCAGATGACTGTTTGCATTCGCTTGTAACACGTTTCCCATCCAACTGTTCTGAGACACTTTCCAGTTTAAATACAGCCCCAAATCAGCCTTTTACAAGGAGTTTTTGCTGAACAAATATGCTTTGAGAGCAAGCACAAACCTGTAAAGTTCCTCTCCATCTTGAAAGCATTTCAAATGCCTCAAATTTAGAGGAGAAAAAATAGCATAATCTGAGGCCTCAGAGGTGGAGTTATTTAGGTTTCTAAACATGTCTTTTGCTGCTAAGCACTGGACATATCGAGAGGTGGTGTGGAAATTGCATCTCTGTGTTAAAGCTAGGCAGCATCATGGAAAAGCTAGTGTTGAGGATAAAATATTAATAAAACAAGAGTTTGTCAACCAGCATGTTGTGAACTGTGATTACAAGACTGTTAAAAGCCAGCCGTGAAGGTCCCGCAGAAGCACCCCCTTGAGTAAGGAGAGAGAGCTCGCCAAAGAAGCTACAAGCTGTCAACAGGAATAGTTAATGGAAGGGCTTGTGAGGGTGCAGCTTCCCCCGCAGACCAGGCGGTGACATTTCAGAGCCATTTCATCAGGGGAGGGGAGTGAGATGTACAAGGCAATGATCTTAGAGCATTGTGATAGCATTCCCTAAAGGCAGAAGGAAAAATAAATTAGATCAGTGATCTCCCTGAGCAGAGCTGCCAGTTGTTCGCATCTCTGAAGGGAACGCACAAGTTGAGATGACAACGCTGAAGGAAAGAGGGGAACTCATTTGTCCAGATGTACAAATTTATTACCTTTATTGTACTAGCACTGTGGGCCCCTGTTGCAGGAGGTCAGGACTTGACAAATGCTGATTTAACAGCCCCTTTCCGAAGTGAAGCTATGGCAGAATAGAGCAGATAGCCAGGCTTGTAAGTGTTGTTTCCCTTGAGGTGGTATATTTGGAAGTGTCAGAGTCCTTTTGGCCTCTGCTGCTGCCACCTGGGAAGTGGAGTTTGCAAGAAGAGTCCTTGACACTTTCAAAGATATCTTAGGCCTTAAAATACAGTTGTAGTCTTGGCTAGCACTGGTGTCCCTCACTACCCTGCAGATGCAATGTCTTACAAATGCAATCCAAACTTGTGCTTTTCACTGCAGTGCATGCTACTAACCACTTAAAAATCAGCATATCCGCACCCCCCCCTCCCCCTCCCCGGCCCTTTATAATGAGTCTGCACTCTTTCTTTGCATGTAGATGGAGTTTTGCCAGAAAGGTTTATGTCAAGTGGTTTCACTCAGCAACGTGAAAACTTGTGTGCTTGTCTCTGCAGGTATGGAAGGGTGGAAATCAGGCAGTTGCAAGAACGTAATGACTCCATTTGTGTATGTGACTTTTTCCAGGAAGCAAACCAGTGTGTAAGTCTTTGAAAATGTGACTCAAAATGAGACAAAATTTTCCTAACCCAAATGTTAAAGTCTGTCTTAACATATAAACGTGGCTTTGTGGGTTCGCCATGCATTACTGCATGAAATTTTATGTGCAATAATCAATAATTAATTGGGAAATCGCTACTGGTGATTTTAGTAAGCTGTTCCTTACTTTAAGCTGTCTTGATTAGAATATCATAAAAGAGTTTGTATTTAACTTGCAACCTTAGCACCCCTTGACTTCAGCAGGCTGTAAACCAGGCCAAGAGACTGGTGTGTCGTGGTTGATGTCTTGCTTATTGAGCAATGTCACCTACATTTCCTTGCAGCCACAGCCTACAAGCATGGCTTTGCCTTGTCAGGAGGCTGTTCAGGCTCCGGCATTAGCAGGTGATGCTGGGCTGAGCATTTATAGAGGATATTTGTCTTGGCACAGACACAGGTTGGTTCTCTGCTGTCCTGTATCTTCCACTGGCCAAAGCAAGTGTGAGCACTACTGTCCACCCCTATTCGTGACAAAATTCAGAGCCACAGGACAAATGTTTTAGAGCTTGCTATCTGCGTGTGATGATACGGAAATAGTAGTAGGGACTGATACCTCCCACATGGTTCTAGTGTCTGGGTTTTAGTGCTGCAGCAAGCAGTGGAGAAGATGTGAAGTGTGTAATTGTGTAAAATGTAGCTTAGGGTCATTGCTAAATGGGAGGGGTGGCATAGTTTTGGAAACTTTCTTCCTCAGTCCTGGCCCCAAGGTGGAGATACTATTGCCTTTCTGACTTGGGTCATCTCCTTAGCAGCAACATCTGCGTTTTCCCTCAGCGAGTTAATGTTTTATTCCAGGACGGCAGCAATATGTGGCGGGGCTTTTCCTCACTGCAATGCATTCAGTGCTGTACTGAGTTTTGTCACGCCTAATAATTGAGCTGATTCAGCCTTTCAGCAGGATAGCAGTGGTCTGAAACAAGGAATTAGTTTAATATCTTGCGACAGAATGTTAACACTTTTCCCACTGGCAGTGTGGAACCTTCACTTGGCCTTGCCACTGCCAACAGCTTTTCTGGCTCATCGGCAACAGCCTCCCTTCTCTGTGCCCAAAAAATATAGAATCTCCCTGTTTCTTTAACAGGGAGAAGAAAGAATTAATTCCTAGTCATACTATGGAGCCAACAAAGATCAGCAACCATGAGAGATGAAGGCTGCATTATTTTAGTAAAATGTTTCTTTGAAGGGTTGTTTTTAAAGGAGATTGATGACAACGAGGGAGCTGAAAGAGAAAGACTATCCATTAAAGAAGATCTAGCATGACCCAAAGCAGAAGTCATTTTTTCGGGAACTAACTGCTTTTTAGCTTTGATTAATTACTTGACACCAGAAATTGGACATTTAACAGCACTAGGTCCACTGTGGGAATGAACTCACTGGGAATCACTGATGCAAAGCTAAAGGTTTAGAGTAATGAATAAACAAGCCAACTATTTCAGGTTTTTGTATTTTTATGTTTGTGTGCAAGAAGCCAGCGCTGTTGTTTATCTGACAGACTCTGGGTCTGAGGCTTTTGTGCTCAGGATGGTACAGCAGCACAAGCTGCAGTATAAGATCAAATTTAGCCATAAGCAGAAATGTGTTGTTTCCACTTGTGATCACGTGTTTGACTGGGAAACATATTCTGGACTCAGTAGATGATGTTTAGGAACATATCTGACATCAAGAGAAAGCAAATGTGACTAACAGTTTCTCCCATTTTATAAGCAAACTACCCAGCAGGTTATGAGCCCAGTTCAATGCAGAAGTTCACTCACCCTAGTTTTCCATGGAAGACATCTTATTCTTTACAGAGGAACTACTGCTCTGTAATTTTCCTGAAGAAAGAATAGTCAGAAGTTTTAGGTCTGAACGCAAAGAGGAAAGAAACAGCTTAGAAAATGTTATAAACTCATGTATAGCCAAGCATATCCAGTGTAAAAGACATTTCCTGGCTGAATTACAGGCAGGGACAGTATGGCTGTAACACACCCTAGATGCTGCGGCTTCTCTCTGTGGGGCGGTCGAGCAGGGAATCCCGCCTGCGCGCATCACCATTGCAGCCATTTTCCTCTTTCCCCTCATGTTGCTCTGGCCTGCTCGCAAGCCCTCCCATGGCTGGGCGCCTGCAGGAGAGACGTGTGTTACAACCCCGCGGTGCCTAGGCCTTGCTGGGACCAGCACCGCCACGAGCTGCCCTCTGGAGAGCCGGGCTCTGGTGACCCGGCTCCTCGGGGAGGGTTTGGAAACGCTCAAAAACACGCTTCCGCCTTTCTGTGAAGTTTGGGATGAAAAGGCAAGCCTGAAAGCTGGTAATACTTACATTTTTGTGTTCAGCTGTGCGATCTGGGGGCGAGACCAGCTATCAGCACCAAGAGACAGACCAAAAAAAAAAAAAAGAAAGAAAACAGAGAGAGGAACTCTGTGCTTGCAGTAAAACGCGGAGACTCTTAAGCTCATTCCTTAAGTGTGGGAGGGAGTGAGTCAGGGCTTAGATGTGCAGGGGTGTGTTAATGGAGGTATTTCTCCACTGGCTTCAGCCAAGATCTCTCAAGGCTCATAAATTTGACTAGCAGGACTTTTGTTTTTGTTGTTGCTGAATGATATGGATCACTAGGAAGCTTTTTTCCTTTTTTTTTTTTTTTTTTATTATTATTATTTGCAAACTCTCTCATCTCAGATAAAAAGAAACTGCTGGAATTATGAAACCAAAATTGCCAGGCTTTCATTTCATTGCATATGCTTTAGCAAAATTCTTGTTATACTTCATGGGTGTTTTCCTTCCTGAAATAGCAAGATTTCTTGTTCATTATGGAAAAGGTCCTGACAGTGTTCTTGTGAAATGTATTATTTCTGCCAAGTCATTTTACAAACTATGGTGAGATTTCAAGGCCCGAGCCACGGCCAGTCCCCTCCGAGCTGGTGATCCTGTAGATCCTGCAGTCCGCGTGTTGTTCAAATGAGTGAAAAAGCCCCTCCTGGCGTATTCTGCTGATGAACTGAAACATTCAATAAACGTGGGGTGTTGACTGACTGAGTTAAACAGCAGCAAAGAAGAGAATCAGCAGTTTCCTTCTCTTTCAGTAGAGAAATCTGTATTTCCCTCAAGAGCCTTTTTAAAGACCTTCAAACTAAAGCTCATGAGACTGAAGTGCCATCAATTAATCACAAACTGAGTTTCTTGTGCAAGACATGCTGCAGCTCTCAGGACTGATGTTTGAAATCCTGGGCTGCTTTCATAGAAGCACCTGTCTGCTGTGTCTTGCGGTTTAGTTTTGTCATCTTTTTTTTTTCTTTCCCCTGTGTTCTCTGATGATGAATCAACCATCATTTGAATTATTACTCTGGCATCAGTGTTACTGAAGGGAACATCTGAAAGAGAGGTGGGGTTTGCTGAGAAGAAAGAGCTGTTCTGTTTTTCATAGTTGTAAGGATGTACATTCAACGCAGAATCTCCTTTTAAGTTAAAACTTGGTTCCTGTAACAGACCTAGCTACCTGTTTTAGGAAATGACTTTTATGTGAAAGTTTTTTTTATTTGAGGAAAACTATTAGAGTTTAGTAAACAGAAGCACCTATTTGGTTCACAGATCTTCTATCTCAAGAAGACTTTGGGGTCTGGTTTTTTTTTTTTTTTTTCCCTTTTTCTTTGATACTCTCCTAGCAGGCTTGCTCTTATTTAAAGCATATTTCAGACAATTCAGCTATACATACCTTTCTGTATGCTTTGTGCTTTCAGCTGGTCTCTTTCTTTAACTGATAAGTTGTGCATTCTCTCTTCTCTGTACCAGTAACTGTTTTGTCCAGGTCAGCATCTCGTTGCTTTGTGAACATGCAAAAACTCTGATTAAAAAAAAAAAGAAAAAAAAAAACAGACTTTGTCAACATTGTGTGTTTTGACTAGAATTAAATAAAAAGTGAGATGCAACATAATGTAGTTTTAATCTCTTGATTAACATATAAAATGTAAGAAGTGTGCTATGAATTATTTCTTTATACAATCAGACACATGACATTAGGACAGGAAGTTCATAGCTTCAGACAGAGACACACAGGACAGCGGGAGATTTCCACAGCTCATTTAAAACAAGTTCATAGTTTTCTGGCATCTCTAGACTTCTGGGTATTGTTGCTAAGGAAAAAGGAAACTTGAAGACAAGGGAGATTTGAAATCTCGTGTTGCTTTCTGTGCTTTTTGACTAATTCCAGCTTTCCTGTGTGAGATTCAGTTTTATCAACAATTTACCTATCAAGTTGTTATGCATCACTCCAGTGAAGAAGTAATGCTCATGCAGATGTGCAGCTTTATTCAGTGTTGATTTTTGAAACTTTTTAGGCATTACTTAAATGTTGGTAGCTCCTTCCTGTTCAGCCTGTATACTCAAAGTGCTGTAAGAGCAACCGTTGCGGTTTCTTCACTGGGAGAAGCGGGAGAGTGTTACTGATGGTAAACACCTAGCAGCAGCCCTTTGCAGTTGGGGTTTTCCAGGGGTCCCTATTAGATTTGTGGCTCAGCCCCCGTTTGGGGAGGCATTGCTGGTGCGGGTCACCAGCCGCTGCTTGAGGTGCTGTGCAGAGTGGGCTGGTGTCAAGCATGGTTAGTTACAAAGGTCTTTTAAAATGTCGAGAAATGCCAGTCTACCTGTGGGCTCTGTGTTGCCTCTTTTGCTTGGTGGTGAGGCTGTGGCAGGAATTTTGGGAGAGAATTTAGGAATACCAGCTGTTGCATTCAAGGCACTCCACGGGGGCAGAGGAAAAACCTTTTTATTCTTTTGAGGAACTTTTTGATAGTAAGTCACATCCATATGTGTGCCACAGAATCAGCAATGGTCCGGTGTTTGGAAAATCAGCTAGCTGGTTGACATGGAGGTGCCTGCTGGGACGCGGGAGGAGGAAGGCAGAGTGAGAGCAATCTCGCAAAAACACTGCTCCTACAGGTTTGCGTATCAAGTGCATAGGAGCTGCCTTACGTAAAAGCAAAGAAAAAATGCCATTGGAAAGAAACGCTGCTTTATGGGCATCTTTCATGCAAATACATCTGTGCGCACATCTGTGCTGGGATACAGACGTTGATACAGATCGTTAACATCTATTTTCTGAAGGTGATCCAAAGTATCAATCACCTGAATTACTGCAGTAAAACCTGTCTTTTAATGAAACAAAAGTGAGACGTGAAAATAAAGGTAACCTACTTCTAAATGTTTATAGAAGATAAAGGTTTAACCACAAGTCTTTCATCAAATGGAAGACAGTAGGAAAAAAAGTTTAGAAAATGCCCTTTGGCTGCTCTTTACTGTGTGGTGAAACCTCACAGTGTCTCACCTCATATACTATATGGGCCCTAAAGGCAGCTGGAAATGTTTAGAAATATGTCTATTTTGGTACATGGCTGCCTCTCTATCTGTTATATCCAGCAGTGTTTCAGGGAAGGGAGATATTTGCCTAAATGAAAAGCCCAGACCAAAGTGTGAGATGGTAAATGGCGCTCGAGGGTATACAGCAGCCTAAACGGTGCCCTCTGTTAAAAGAATCAGCCACCTGACTGCTCATTAGTTAGCAGTAAATAATGAGGAATAGCTTGAGGCAGGAGCTCAGAAGTGCAGATGTCCCAAAACATTCACCCAGTTTGTGGTGTCATGAGATCTGTGGTGTCGTAAGGTAAAATACACTTAATCCCTCTTCTGAGTGAAGTAAAGCACTTTACAGTCTTTGTGGAGTCTAGTAATTTTCTATAATCTTTTCAGTGAGGATATCAAAATAGAAAAAGCAAGATCCGTGAGATCGAGCAGTGACTGCATATTCTCCCCCTTCCCTGTCGCGTTGCACACCCAAAAAGAGTTTAGCAATCAGTGGTCACCCCTGGAAATTCCCCCACTGGGATGCCATCCCTCCTCCCTCTCAAAAGGTGATGCATTTTGAATTAGACTAATACCAAATCTGAATTTCTCAGATAGTTCCTGTTGTTTTAATGGGAAACACCAACATCCCAAACCAGAATTACCCTGAAGGGAGGGGGGAGTCTGGGCAGGGAGGGTGGGCAGGGGCAAGTCTGTGGGAAAAGCCCCATCATATTTAACAGCTATAGTACCATTGGAAAGAACTGCATAAATTTAATAAGTTTGCATATAAATTAATTTTAAAATCCATAGAAGTTTTTAGAAAAACTTAACATCTTTTTCTGTAAAGGCATTTTTAAACATTAGACAATTCTACAGCAAGGCTGTTTTTCTTTGCTAAATACTAGGTTGCTTTGTATTTTGGGTGCTGTCTATGGTCAGAAGATATTTATTTTGAAGTTTTTATAAGCATTTCAGTAACATTGAAGCTTCATTCCCATTAAGTTTTAATGAAAATTGGTCTCCTAGGTGCCTACGTTTTCCCTTTCCTGAGTGCTTCTCCTCCTCCCTTTTTTCTGCTGGCCATGCTTTGGGTACAGCCCCCAGGTTGTTTGAGGCCACGTGGACAGACAGTCTAGAAGGGATGATCAGAGTAGAGACAGAAGTCAAGGCTCGTTCTCCATATCTAGCTGGGTACAACACCCCTTGCTCTGGTGAGTAGGAGATACTTTGATACTTTGTAGGCCATACTGGTTTGGCTTCTCTCAGTCTGCTTGACCCTTCAGCAATGCATCACATCAGCCTCAGACTCCAGTAGGCTTCACCCTCTCTTCTGTCAAGTGTCATCTCCTGTCATCCTCTTGCTAGAGCACACATCAGTACCTGTCTTGGTGTTTCTTTGACGTGTCCAGCCTAGTCTCGTACCAGACACCCTGGAGAAGGTATGCAGCCAGGTGTCTCTGCTCAGAAGGACACTCCAGGTGGACTCTGATGCCACGGTTGTTACACGCTTTTCAAAGTCATTCACTACTGTAATCACTGCCTGTGGGTGTGCTGGCTGAGGTACCTGCCTTCTCTTTTATTCCCCATTCACAGTAGGCTTCTTACCTCCTCCTTGCAGCAATTTGCCTCTACTTGTGGCCTATTTACTGTGCTTTGCATACTCATTGTCTTAACTCAAGACACCAACCTGAACCCAGCTCTCTTCCTACCTTGTTACCTTTCAGCACTGTGTCAAATCTCGTTTGCTAAGAACTTTGAACATTTTTTCTCTGGTTTGAAACATCAAACAGACATTGCTTGGAGGTTACCTAAACCCCCTAACCGTGAGAAAACATGCTTAAAGGAGGACAGATGCCACTGCTGAGGGTGCTCTGCCAGGAAGGTGTAAATCCATCTGTGTCCTCCTTGCTGTGCTGGGTTGGGACCACTCTCATTCTTGGCCTCTTCTCCCTTGCCGATGCTGTCTTGGGTCTTGCAAGTGCTCAAGAGTTGTTGTCTTCCTGGGGGTCCAAACTCGAAGATAAAGGGGATCACCATTAAACTGCCTTTGAACAGCACCAGACCAGAGAAGGCCGCCACGTGGCTGCTCTGTGGATTTTATTCTGTGAGACAACTGATCTAGCACATTTTATGACCATTAATCTTTCATATTCTCTGTCATGCATTCGCACATAGAGAAATTTAAAAAGAAAATGCAAGTGGAAAGAGAAGAGGGAAATCCAACCTCAATAAACTCTCCATAAAATCCACAAATTAAGGGCAAGTACATCATGAAAGCATATTAGTCAGAAAGCTATAAATTCCAGCAAATTGATTGTCAAATATAATCAAAAGCATACTATAATATATAATAAGTTGAAATAAATACCGCAAACCAACCTCAGGCTGTAAATGTTTAAGATTAGTCCTTCATGCCACATATACCTGAGGTACAAATAAAGCAAGAAGGAAAACTTAAAAAAAAGAAAAAAAGAAAGAAAGAAAAAGAAAAAGAAATAAAAAGAAAAAGAAGGAAAATGGGGAATGAAATGAAAACGTGGTCCTTTGAGTCACACTCAGAAATTGACTGCAAGCCACAGAATGGCCTGAAAGATTTTCATGGCATGGAAGTATTTTCATGCACTGCTTGACAGTGACCAGCCTCCCCTTCTTGAGCTGAATCCACAGAGAAGCCTTGGGTGGTAGTCCTCAATGAAAGTGTCCGAATCACTGCCTGGGTTGCTGAGAAATGCAGAGGGTGGCTGTGATGGGAGGTTTGCCTTGAGCAACCAGCGTGGCAATGCCATGGCTTGACTGCAGTATGGCTATGGCCAAGTCCCAGACCTGGGTGCTTCTTTCCACCCGCAGTGAGCAGCACACTGCCTGGGGCACCTCAGTTAAGGATCACCTCTGTCTACGTGATGGGAGACCTCCTGGAGCTAGCTCACGGTTTGCAGTGCTCTCCTGGACCTGCTAAACACTGATGGGCTGAAGAGTTTCAGATCTCTTGTCAAATTGCTGTGTGCTTTCTTTTAAAACAAAACTCTTATTTTAATCTTCAAAGTTAACATATGGACCTACTAGCCCGAAGCTAGCAAGAGCCTGTATTTAATCAAATAGTGTGCAATTGTTTCTATCTGTAAGCCGAAATGATCTGACCAGGATTCCCAGTGCTTAGGCTAGATGCCAGTTTCTTCTTTATTTAGTATATATTCAGTACAAGTTGCCTAGGGTGCCTTCCTGTCTGCATTATTAATGTGATATAGGCCTATGCTTTCCAGTATCATATACATGGAATTTCTTTTCTCAGATCCTGAGCAATCTGAATATAATCCTCCAGTGGGAAAGCTGTTTAAAAGTCATGGCACTGGGCCTTCTATTTGAAAAATTTTTGCTTAAAACAAGGAACGTGTGATGTCCTAACTTCCTGTACTGCCTCTGAGCCAGCGTGTCTGCATCATTAAGGACACTTCTGGCTTAGCCAGCAATTAGTTATGTCAAATGGGAGAGGCAGTGGTTGAAATCCTACTGACAAACTGGTGTGGTTGGTTAGCAGCGGGATAGTGCAAATCCTGAAGATGCCAGACCTGGACCCAGGGGGAGGTCTCCCAGCCAACCTGCCTGAAGCCATGGCAGGTTGCGGATGCTGGTCATGTTGGAGCTGACAGTGCCATGCTGACCAACAGCCAGAAATCTGCTGCCATCCAGGACATCACCGGAGCTGACTACAGGCACTGACTGCACAACATTTCCCAACACTTACTGGAAAATATTAGGCAGTTTTCATTCACATGGAGCCCATGTTGCATGATGTTTCATTCTGCCAGTAACTATCAACAAAGCCCTTCAGGTGAAGATAGACTTGAGAAGCGTCCTGAAGCTGCCCGAAAACTGATACTTCCTTCCTGGCAGGATTAGAGTCACATTGTCAATAGCATGTCAGTGCAAAATGGAAGCAGCTATGTTTACAAAATTAACAAATGGACTTCAAGTTAAACACGGGGCAATTTGTGAGATAGCTTTTTTTTCCCAAGTGTTGACCAGTCTCCCGAGATTACTTGCAGGTGAATGTTCTGTTATTCTTTCTGGACTGACTTATTCTAACATCATGTCATTTTAAATTGCTTTTCTTGAGAAAATATGCTTGCAACTCCATCCTGTTCACCTCCATAGAGTGCTCTTGATGTTAACCTTTTCCCAAGGCTGCATTCACCATTCCTAAATCACACATATAGTTTTATTGCCTTTAAACCATTTGGGAATACAAGGTTGTATTCTGTACACAGGACGTGCCATATTGTAAGAGGCCTTGGGCTTGCATATGAGAGCACCACCAGCGCCAAGACTAAATGCCACAGGCTTGTCTGTATCGCATCTGCAAAGATGTCCGTGCTGTATGGATTTTGAGCAGTGGCGACTGCAAGCAGGAAGAAAAGTTCAGCATGTGCCTAAACCCTCACAGAACTGGGTCTTACAACATTAAATCCCTAGCAAGGAGAAGGAGGAGCTGTTATTGCAAGATGCCTTGGAAAAGTGCAAAGCAGAGGGTGGCTTCCTACCTGCTGGTGTGGTGGCTGCCTGACCCCCTTTGCTAACCCTCGATCCCCCTGCAGCTGCAGCAGAACCGAACTATCTCGGCGCTCACACCAAGATGCCCGCATCTCAGGGGTCCCTGCAGGTGTACAGAGCCCTTTAGGCTCATGCCTTGGTAGGAGTGGGTCCCCTCCGCTTATCATCATTGTGAACAGTTTGGGACGAAGCACGTACAGTATGTGATGTTTTTCACAGACACATCTATGGTGGACTGAAGGTAAATCATTTGTTTCAACAAATAACAGATATGAAGCTGGAGGAGAGGGCAGATTATCCAGAACTGAAATGAATATTGTTGCTTTTCACCAAGCTAACAGGACTTCTTACAACAGGATCAAAATTTCTGTATGACAGTTATTTTGAAAAAAATAAAAAAAGTTTTGCTGCCAAGGTTTTATGAGGAAGAAACTACATTAAAGCATTATTTTGCTTCTACAATGTTTATCACTTCTTTCCTTTTAGTCTGCGCTATTAAATTCAAAAAGCTGGTCTATCAGCATATAATGTTTCTACAGAACACCATGTAGTGTCTAGAAAACTGAACTGTCAGACATGCTTGTCATGTACACATATTTTGTTATTAAATGTGTTTGGGCATGAGTTTTGGCAGGATTTCTTCACAACTATCCTGAACTTTTCTTGACACCTTTTACAGCACGTAATACATCTGCAACTCAGGGCTTCGTAAGCCCTTAACTCTTTAATTATGAGCCTAGAAACTCCCTTCCTAATTATTGTCCTATATACAACATGATCTAATTCTCATGCCAAAGCCCAGAAATTCATGCTGCAGGTGCCTCGCTTTGTTTGGCTGCCTTTCGATAGTTTTTGCTTTTCACGGTGCCAGGAGTGTAGTCTGTGCTCTGCATTCTTGTGTCAGTACAATCCTGCAGCAGTTTGCAGTTGCTTGCTGGCTGACGTGACTGATATTAAGCATTTGTCACTTTTTGTTGCATCTTTTCTTCTGGCTAAGGATGGTGCTTAGCTCTCGCACGGTGCATGCTGCTTGGACCATGTTTTACCAGATTTTTGCCCGTAAAGGGTTGGGGTTTGCTACTGCTGTTTGTGCAGCATCAAGTGATGCCAGAAACCTTTTCTTTTAAAGTGAGTCGGACTTCTGTAAGTACTGTAGCAAATAAAAGAACAAGACTTATGTAGCTGACGTGTCTAATGCTGCCTAAATCCCATTTTACCCTGCAGGTAAAATGAACTGGAAACTGGCTTAGCGTCTTGCCAAAGGCCACAGAGGATATCGGTGGAAGAATGAAGGGACCCTGTGAATCCCAACTCTGTAGCCTCCATGTGATCACTTTGAAAACTTAATTTCCTTCTATTGGACTGGTTTTAAAGAGAATAATGAAACAGGGAATTCTGCTCTCTTCCTTATGGCCTGAGGGAGGAAGTGAAAAAGTTTTTCTGATGATTTAATTAATTTAATAAAAGAGGCATTACCTACAAGGTTGCTTTTGTGAAATTTCTACAGACACTATAAATCATGCATGCATTTTATTAAAAATTAAGTTAACAAGCAAGGGTACAATAATCTAGAAAAATCTAGAAGACACTTCCACCTTTGTAAAGTATTAGGAAGTATTATGTACTCATGCTATATTTATATATACACACAATTTTGCGTAAGCATAAATATATTTAAACAAGGCTATTTTGCTTTCTTAGGCTCTTAACTAAGTACTTCACTGCTAAATATATTTCTATTCCATTTCATATATGCTCAGCACTGTGTATAAAGTTGATCACCTTACTAAAAAAAAGCTTGCTATTCTTCCTTAAACCTGGAGTTGCTAGCACAGCCCCGTCAGCCAACAGCATCCTTCAGTAGCCTTTCAGAGCACATACAAATGGCACAAGGTGTTAAGAGATGCAGGCCACGAGGCCAAGAAGTTTAATGATGGATTTATTATTGAAAAGTGTATGCACTTTTCTGAAATACTAGTTGAACTTCAAGCTCCTCTTAAAATTGCTGTTTAAAGAACAGAGTTCAATACTGAAATAGTCCATATAATCTCCAGAGAGGAACCTGAAGGACCCTTCTGGGATGAAAAATTGTGGAAAAGTTCCAAATCAAGCTGTAAACTTTCTCTCTGTGTAAATAACAAGCATCTAAACTGTGTAGCTGTTCTCTAGGTTTGTATGCTGGAAGAGAGAGAGCTTGAACTTCATCAAAATTCCAGATCCAAGCAAATCCGAATTTTTGGACTAGTTCATACTTGGATTTGAATTTAATAATTTGGACTGATGTCTATAACCGTACTGTTTTTGCAATAGAAGCTTGTTTATGGCTGTATTTTTCCAGGCTTTAGTGCTGATAATATTTGATAAAGTTTTCTGAAGTTCAAGATCAGCACCACCTGGAATCGAGTTTAAAAAAAGTATTTTCCTACCTCTTCCCATGCAGCTGAGTAATTACTTTAAGTTTGACGTCTCTGTGTTGAATGGCATTGCTTCAAACTCTGTGCATGTCAAACAGAAGAAAGCTGGGAGAGTTTGAAAGGTTATCGTCGTTTCTCTTAGAATTCCTGTGTACTGAAACCCTTCGGAGATGGCTGCCTACTGCAAATCATTGTTTGACAGCTTCACTCAACTTCGAGACTCGTCAACTCACGGGACAATCTGACAGCTCTCAGGCAATAAAGTAAACAAGGGATTTGCAGCGTCAGAGAAGGAATGCTTAAAATCATTCCTAATATTTCTCCTATTCATAACATGTCACCAAGCCAGTGAAATTATGAAGGCAGCAAGTCTCAGCTTCTTACGCATCCCAGGTGGTGTTCCCAGGGTGAGTGAAGGCTTGGGGGAACCCTGGCAACTGCCTTCCACGGAGTATCATCCAGATTGGTTCCTGGTAATAACAAGAACTCGAGGCATTGTTCTGATGGCCGGGTTTCCAGACACTTTCAGTACTAGTTTCACTTAAAAGGTGATTCAATGTTGGTGGAAACAAAAGCTCATTTAGTAGCTGTACTTCAAGACCAAGTACGACCACGTTATGGGTTTTCTGTGTAATAATGCTGTCAAGGGATCCTTCTCTCACAGGGGCCAGGGAACCTGCAGACACTCTAGTTGCACATATGCAGAATCTCCAGTGGTGCTGGAACCTGCTGAGCGTTGATCACTGAATGAATCTGACCACTTTAGTACCTGTTTATGGACTCACAACATATCTGCACATGAACTAATAGGTACGTTTTCTGAAGCAGTCACTTTTATGGGGCCCTGCCTTTGTGGGAATTAGCTGAGAAACTTTAAAAAGCTTTTTTTTCACAGGATGCTGAACCCAAATTCTGATAATCTGGCCGTGGTAATGGATCTACAGTTGAATGCTCAACAAGATTAGTAGCTTTAAAGAATATAAGCTGTTTAAAAAAAAAAAAACATCCTGTGTATGGTTCTGTATTCCTATCAGGGAATAACTTTGTAGCATGTGTAACACATGTTTTTCTAGGTGCAAGTAACTCATAAGTTTTGCAGTTCTAGTAAAAACAAAATATAGAAAATCTTTGCCAATTTTTAGACTGTGACTGTTCCTTGCACACCTATTTTGAGAATTCCTGCTGCTAACACACATAGAGCTGACCCCTTTGTTAACTGTGTGGCATGTGCCTGACAATAAATTACCTGTTGTCACTATTGAAAATGACTAATGACCTGTTACCCATTTAGGACGTTATTTAAAAGTCATTTTTCTAAAAGAAGAACTATATTCCCTCTTGAGGTAATGCTCCTTCTTTCTTTCTTTCTTTCCTTCTTTCTTTCTTTCTTTCCTTCTTTCTTTCCTTCTTTCTTTCTTTCTTTCTTTCT